>CM034360.1:269849-789312 GCA_019925275.1 Mytilus edulis | reverse complement strand
CTGCTTGTTCTACTAAAGAATTGTCCATTAGATTGACTAAAATTCTGTACGCAGTTAAAGAGGGTCTTCAGACATACTGTGAAACTGTTTACTCACGTAGTGGTATTAACCATATGTGGATTCTTAAAAACTCTAAAGAACTCCTGGATAATTTTAAATCTCGGTCTTTTTCTGAAATTAGTTCTATTAAAACTTTAGATTTTTCAACCTTGTATAAAACCATTCCCCATGTGAAATTGCAAAACCGTCTAAAAGAAATAATCCACAATGCTTTTCATCATAAAAATGGCAGCATACGCTATAAATTTATCACTTACGGATACCATAAGGCATATTTGTTAATAAGGAACAAAAGGGTAAAACATATTACACAGAGGAACAAGTGATCAGTATGCTGGAGTTTCTTATTGACAACATATTTGTTGAATTTGGAGGTAGACTGTTTCAACAAATTGTCGGCATTCCTATGGGAACGAACTGTGCGCCTCTCCTTGCCGACCTCTTTTTATTTTCATATTTCACAGTAGGTTTCTTGCTTTAAAGAGGGTCTTACAGTAATTGAATTAAGGTAATTTATTTCTGTCGCATATACATTGGCTACGGACTATCAGATATACTGTTCATATTAATACATTTCACCAAAATATCAGCATAAGATATTTGTTAGAGCAACAAAAAGTACAGCTTATTATTATGGATAAGCACGGCTTGGTATCATTAAAACAGCTATCTTAAGTACATTTATACTTCCTTTTGAATCTGAGAACATTCATAGATGACTTCTAGAGGAGCATTGTTATGTGTTTTATTTACTTTTTATTTACACGTACTTTGAATTATATCCGATAGGACACTGTTTGTTATTGTTTGATACATAAAGACAATAGTAGTATACCGGTGTTCAAAAGTCATAAATCGACGTTTTAGCTGTTTCTTTTTATTAGACTTATCTGCATCAACAGTCAAAGAAACAATGTGTTTTAAAATATAAGCATTCGGTTAAAATATACGCATTCGTTTAAAATATAAGCATTCGGTCAAAATATAAGCATTCGGTAAAAATATAAGCATTCGGTCAAAATATAAGCATTCGGTCAAAATATAAGCATTCGATAAAAATATAAGCATTCGGTTAAAATATAAGCAATTGATTAAAATATATAATTGAAATGGTTGAGTGCAAAATATTATGTTTGTCTGCTTTTATCACCAGTGCATTTATAACCAGTAGTGTTGTCAACGGTTAACTGGTTAACTGTTCGAATGACCGAATACCGAATACCAAAAACGCTTACTGGTTAACCGGATTTTTTTCAATTTTAATAGATTTCATATAAATTTGTATTGAAATCATTAAGTTGTTACTGTTACTGGTATGTTCCTCCTGTCTAAGGAGCACTCCCGAAGGATAAGAATATATTTACATGTATATTAATATTTACAGGGACCTGTAAGTAGCACCATTATCCATATAAAAATCATCACGCTGTACAATATATATATTTTGATACTTGTTACTCTTTCAAAATATCCTTCACTTTTAATTGTCATTTTGATATTAGATATACTGCTCTTACATGTATGTGATAAATTGTATCTTGATTGGTATTGTTAATCAAAAAATATAAAATTAATTAGAACTTGTCTCTCAGCTCGGGGCAAGATCTTAATGAAACATAATTAGTTCTATGTTTTTTAACAGTAATTTTTATTCAGTAATACGATTAAATTTTACGATTTACTTCATAATTTCATTTTTGATCTTATATTGTGTAAACCTACATCCGAATGCGCAATCTTCGTCGTGCAAGTCTTTGTCATACTTTAAACTATATGCTAAGTCAAAAACTGAAAAAGCAAACCAAAGTGAATGTAATCAATATAAACTTGATGGTACGAATATCAGGATTAATCAATTTTAATTGGTACACCTCACATTATTTTTGGAGACAACAAGACAAAATGGAAGAATCATCGGTTTCAGACATATTCAATTCTACGAGATCAAGACGTTTTTTTTAATTTTCAATTTGAAGTTAGTACAAACGCCATAGGTGATACCGTGTATTTGATTATCAAAAGTCAAACTTCGACAGGAATCTTCACAGACAAGCCTTATAAAACCAAAGGCCAAACTTCAATTCATCGTATAAAAAAAAACGTAAATGTATGACTTAGATGGAATGTAGTCACATTGACACTCATACCACATCTTCTTATATCGATGTGTAGGGTACTATTGATAAGGCCTCCAAACATTAACTTAAACAACCGGTTAATCGGTCGAACGATTACACGAGTAACCGGTTAGGCAAAAGTGTACGATTTGACAACACTTATAATCAGGTCACCAGGTGTGTATTGGTTTTGAAATAATTTTGTTTTTATTTTCTTGAGGGATTCGGCTCGTATATACTCAAGATTTATACAGGATATGGTTACGTTAAATCTATGTGTAAGGAGGTGTCAATGATTCTGTGACCCTTTTTCTATTATTTTTTTTGTATTTGCAGACTTGCCGTTCCTTTCGTTGCTGATTCAGATTATTTGACCAATATTTCATATACTAACAGGTAATATTTTACTGATGCTGAAAAATAACAATGTATAACAGTTTTGCTACAATGACCCTAATAGTAATTTATAACAAACAAAATTACGATTCTAGTTATTCCTGTTGCTCAATCTTTACTTTTCTTTGCAATGTTTTGTTTTTTTATTTTTATTTTTCTGTCGTTTTTTTTTATCTTTGTGTCTACATGTTTTTTTTCATTGCTCTTGAAGTGTCATCAAGGTATCTTATCACTCTATCTTAAACAATTCAACAAACAAAATAAACCCACGAAAAAATGTATTAAAGTTGTTCTAAAATACATTTTTCCTAATTTTTCAAATTAGCAAACGTCTAGACATTGGAAAATCAAATATTATAATATACATAAAAGAAGATAGCACAAAATATGTCTCACATCATCCGATGAAACTCGTATCACTGAAAACGGACTTCCACTGAACGTAGGGTCAAATTGTTATGACGATAATACAACTTTCATGAAAACAAAACATTTACTGTATATACCTAAACAAGTATCGTGTCATTATTGGAATCGATCTGAGAACCTCAACCGCTCATAGTAAAGGAACTACTGTATCATCGGTCACATGGAGATATCTGCAATGGCTTGTGGCTAATATATATGAGTTAGACTTCTTATGCACAGCATTTTTGATGATTTATACATTGAAAGATATTGTACAAAAACAAGTTCCCCACTAATTGAGTTTTACAAATCTTTAGCAGACCTTTCTACATGCTAGTTGACTAGATAAATGCATTTTACAGTGTAGTCACCATTTTTCAATATATAATGTTTATGTGTTGAGAAATTCTATCTACTTGCAGATGTAATAAAAGAAATGTCTAAATAAAGCCGTGAATACTTCAAAAGGAACAATGACACATTTTATTTGAAAAAAAATAATGAATGCGAAGTTACGAACATGTGCTACCTATGACAGGCATAGACAACACATCACATCTGGTAATCGTTCAAAGTTGAAGACATGTTCATGGTACATTAACAGAACCTCACTATGATTAATGCAAAAACGAATGCATATGAGACTTTCATTTGACCACCATAACGATCATACTTTTATAATATTATATTTTGTTTTATTTGTAAACAGAGGTAGATAAAATAGGATGTGCATTACAATATTGTTGTATATAGGTATAGGAAGATGTGGTATGAGTGCCAATGAGACAACTCTCTATCCAGGTCACAATTCATAAAAGTAAACCATTATAGGTCAAGGTACGGCCTTCAACACGGAGCCTTGGCTCACACCGAACAACATGTTATAAAGGGCCCCAAAATAACAAGTGGAAAATCATTCAAACGGGAAAACCAACGGTCTAATCTATATATAAAAAACGAGAAACGAGAACCATGTATAAATTACACTAGAACACACCCGCGAAATTGCGGGCATATACAACTTGTAAACTGTTGTAGGATGAATTTTTGTAAAGATATTATGACTGGAGAATTTCATATAAGGTATCAAAAGCCCTCTCCCTTTTTTCCAAAGTCCGTTATGTGTTTCCTTTTTGTTAAATTCAATTATTTTTCGTGTTTCTGGCCTTATACCACAATTACTCTTTCCCTTTGCAACAATGCATATTTTTGGTAAAAGTCAAATTAAATTAAAAATTTGCACCGCTACAAACATGAAATAAATGAAACTGCTTATAGACCATTATTATTCTTATAAAATGTGCTTCTAGGACAATTCATCACTGCTTTTCCGTTTGAGAGCCCTATTAACATGCCAATGGTAGGCTTTGAATCTCGTATAAATGACTAAGGCTCATTTGAGGGTTGGTCTGAGGGGCTCTGATCCCGAAATCCCGGTCTTAAAAACATGAAATCCCGAGGTGCGTATTTCAACAAAATTCATATCCCGACATCACGACATTAAAAAAAAAAAATTCCGCATCCCGTAAAGATCAATCCCGAAATCCCGAGCTTCAAAACACCCGATCCCGATATCCCGAATAAGTCCTGCCTCCCTCTTATCTCTACCCTACTTTCATTTTGGCCAAATCACTACATTCACTTTCAACAATAAATTTTTATGCCCCATTTATGAAAATTATGTTTTCTAGTCTGTTCGTCAGTTCGTTCGTTCATTGGTCCGTCCTTCTGGCCGGCTTCAGGTTAAAGCTTTCACTTTCAACAATAAATGTTTATGCCCCATTTATGGGAATTATGTTTTCTAGTCTGTTCGTTCGTTCGTCCGTCCGTCTGTCCCGATTCAGGTTAAAGTTTTTGTCGAGGTAGTTTTTGATGAAGTTGAAGTCCAACCAACTCGAAACTTAGTAAATATGTTCCCTATGATATGATCTTTCTAATTTAATGCCAAATGAGAGATTTTACCCCATTTCACGGTCCACTCAACATATTAAATGATAGTGCCGATGTGGCATCCGTATACAATGGACACATTCTTGTTTCCACATGTTTTACTTATTTTAATATATATTCAACTGGTATGACCCCTTAGATAGTAAATATTTCAGAAAAAAAAAATAGACAGAATACAGAGAGTCTCTGTAATTATAGTAGTATAAACAGGTGGATAAACGCGAAAACATAATTGTCTCTAAGGAGGTATAATAGTTGTGGTTCTTGCGATGTAAGAACCATGATATGGAGACCGCTCTGATTGGCTTATTTATTTTTTATTTTTGTAATCTATCATACGATTGGTTGTTCTTGTGCATGTTTAAACCGGAAGTCTTATCTATAAATAAAAGTCAGTCTGATAACGGAAACAATATCCGGACACCTATTTTGTCGTTTTTCTCCCAAAATAACTCAATCTGAATAATCATAAGAATGGATGACAAATGCGACTATGCATGTTACCTAAAGAACACAGAGTCATGATGATTAATTTATTGTGGAAGGAAGAGAAGCGACACACAAAATGAGGTCTTCTCGTTTAGTAGTATAGATAAACAAACGACAACTACTGTAATCAGATTCCTGCAAATAGTTGAGCGGGAATAAACGTTTTAATGGTACCAAACCTTCTCCCTTTTACTGAGACAATAGTATAACATCACAACATCGAAAAACACAGAATAAAATAATAATTGGAAGGTTAAACTCAATCAAAAAACGTAAAATAACACACTATGAACGAATAAGTTTGAGATGCAATACCTGAATGCATATACATAGTTAATGAAGTTATTAGAGATAAATATTTAAGGTCAAAAGTAAATAAACAAGTTTAAACACAGCTAAGGGAAGATATCACTGCGAAATATACAATAATTTATACAAAATCCTTACTTTTGAAAAAAAACGGTTTTCAAATTCCACACAGGTAAATAAAAATAATTTTGTCGTTGTATATGTCTATTTATAGGATTATCAATTCCAGTTTTAACATTTGAAAAGATAATGAAATCATTTTGTTTGCATATTTGTATCTCAAACTGTTCTCGTAACTGATATCGTTGCTCTTTTTATATGATTTTATAAAACTGTTGCATCATATGTGTACAGTGGGTAAAATGTTAAATTTGGACAAGTAAATTATTATTGAAGGTCCAACTGCTACTTTCTTTAAAGAAAATAATGTGTTACAAATTATGGTCAAAAAGTGTGTCGGATTGATCATTTGATTATTCTTTTTATCTATTATTACTTAAGTTTAGCGTGGCATTTTTTCTAAACTACTACTAATGTTTGTTAAGGGATTGGCTAAAACCCGGTTTCGGCCGCGGGATTTGCTCGCTGTGAATCTTTTGAATGAACCTCAGAAGCTTGGGTTGTTTACTGCTCTTTGAACCGGTGTTTGTCTCATTTACACAATCTTAGTGTTTATTCCCTATTCTTTTTAGTAAATCCTTCCATATTTAGTCCTTATATCAAATATATACAAATTACACATTGAAATAATTTGTCCTATACTAAGCCCCCTGTTGTCACTTGCAATTACGTCATCATTATTTACAGAGGTCAATGTCCTTCTTTGTTCGTGAATATCCTCAGATAAAATGTCTTTTAATACATTCATTTTCTATAATTTGACAGATTGTTGCATTGTGAACTATGTCAATTGGACCTGCTTTAATACTATAACTGCCCTTGATTTTTTACTAGATACCATTTTTGTTCGCTTTGGAGATTCCGTATATCGTCAAGTTATCGGAATTTCTATGTGTAATAACTGTGCACACCACTTATTACGGACCTGTTTCTGTAGTGCCATGAGTTACAATGGATGACTAAAATCAACAAAGTCCCATCGAAACAACATCTGATTCAATATTTTAATAACACTTTTTAGATATTTAGATGATATATTGGCCCTGAGTAATGACGACTTTAGTATGTACACTAAAGAGATTTGTCCTTCCGAACTGACTTTTAATAAAGCTAATAATAAAAATGAACACTGCCTTTTCCTAGATCTTGATATCTATAACTTCAAACGGGAAGCATAATACCAAAATTTATGATAAAAGAGATGATTTTTATTTCCTTTTGTTAATTATGAATTTTTAGATGATGAAGTTCCCTCGTCACTATCTTATGGTGTTTATATATCTCAAACTTTAGATTCGCTTGTGTCTGTATTTGAGTCCAACAAAAGAAATTGTATTACTGAAAGATTATTACGCAATTGTTTTTGATATCACAAAATAGTCAAAACATCTTCTTAATGTAATCATCGGTACAAGGACATCATTCGTAATTATAAATCAACATGCATTTATCTTATAAGTTCAGGTATTTTACATCCAATCTTGTATGGTAATATTCTTTAAAAAGCAAACAAATGTCGGCATTTACCTCAAAATATACATGTAACCAAACCTTTAAAAGACCTATACTGGAGGGAAATACAGTAGTTGGCATTATACATGTAATGTTCTTCTCGTATATTTTATGGATTTTACTGGATTTTTACATGATAAAAACATATACTTTCAATCAGTTTAATTAAGGTCAGGAACTGGCATATCATTATTTGCTAGCAGTCCTTTGTTCATTTATGTATCATTGTCGTTTTGCTTAGTTTCTTATGTTACCAATTCTGACATCATCGGACTCGGACTTCATAAAACTGAGTTTAACTGTCGTATTGCTATGTGTTTCTTTATTCTATAATTGGCTAGAGGTATAAGGGGAGAGTTCATATCTCACAAATATGTTTAACCTCGACCCATTTTTGCGCATGTCCAAAGTCAGGTGCCTCTGGCCTTTGTTAGTCTTGTATGATTTTTAAATTTAGTTTGTTTATATGTTATGGGGTTTAGTATGACGTCGATTTTCACTGAGCTAGTACACAGTTTTATTTAGGGGCCAGCTGAGGACCAACTCCGGGTGCGGTATTTTCATGCTGCGTTGAAGACCCATTGGTGACCTTCAGCTGTTATCTACTGTATAATCAGATTGTTTTCTCTTTGACATATTCCCCATTTCCATTCTTAATATATAGATATATAAAACTGTTAAGCTCTATAATGTTGTTCGCCTGGCAACTTTCGACAAATCTCTTTTATAAATCATGTCTAAAACAGGGGAAAAAATTACAAAGAGATGTTCACACTCAAATAGTTATCAAAGATACCAGGATTAAAATTTAGTACGCCAAGCGAGCGTTTCGTCTACACAAGACTCATCAGTGACGCTCATATCAAAATAGTTATAAAGCCTAACAAGTACAAAGTTGAAGAGCATTGAGGATCCGAATTTCCAAAAAGTTGTGCGAAATACGGCTAAGGCAATCTATGCCTGGGATAAAAAAAATAAAAAATACTCATACCGCCGTGGCGCAAAAAAAATCGTTTAATTAATAAACAAATCATTTTCTATCAACATGTTACAAATGAGAAAATAATTTTTGTGATCTTCTAATTGTTTATATGTTTGAAACGGTTTAAAGGATGGCGACTTCCTTGAATGTTAGTTCATTCAAAATTAGGAATGCAAATTTAATTTTGTTTATGCATGGGAGGGAATTAAAGAAAAATCTCTCACTCCATTTTTATAGTAACAAAAGGATAATAATGTTCCGTTTTATCACTGTCTTTCAAGTTTGGTAATTGGCTTTGAATGCCTGTTTAGGATGTATAATACCAGGCAACAGTGACAGGTAATAACGACATATATTTTTTTATACATTTTTTATATGATTAGGCCGTTAGTTTTCTCGTTTGAATTGTTTAACATCGTCATTTCGGGGGGCCTTTTATCGCTGACTATGCGGAATGGGCTTTGCTCATTGTTGAAGGCCGTACTGTGACCTATAGTTGTTAATTTCTGTGTCATGTTGGTCTCTTGTGGACGGTTGTCTCATTGGCAATCATACCACATCTTCTTTTTTATATATAGTCCTGGTCACCAATCTATCATAGACAAAAAAACTGCAGTTTTTAGTAATTAATTGGTTCAAAATCTAGTACGGACCCCCTTACGCCTTGCCTTTGTGTTTGAACGACAGCTTTAATTTCACGTCTGGGTCGTTTACTTATTGTTTTTGTGTTTGTTTTACTCTGATTTGTTTTACTGTCAATACACCGTTCCTGTTAGGAATCCGATGTTCAGTGGTTGTCGTTTGTTCGTGTGGTTCATAAGTGTTTCTCGTTTCTCGTTTTGTATATATATATATTAGACCGTTGATTTTCCCGTTTGAATAGTTTTACACTAGTAATTCTTGGGGTCCTTTATAGCTTGCTGTTTGGTGTGAGCCTAGGCTCCGTGTAGAATACCTTACGTTGACCTGTAATGGTTTGGTTTACTTTTATAAATTGTGACCTGGATGGAGAGTTGTCTCATTGGCACTCATACCACATCTTCCTAGATGTAACAGCTTTGCATATCTTTTCTTATTGTTGAACATAATTTTATAAAAAAAAATGTTTTTATAAAACTCAACATTTAATCTTTTGTTTTGTTACAACAGTGTTTCCGGTTATTGTAATGGTTGATCATATAAAGATATGCTTATCCACTTTTTAAGAGCTTGTAATGTAATGAATATTGTTGGATGCGATTTTTTTTCTTGTTGTTTTGTTTGTTTTTGTTTTCATCATAAATTATGCCGTGTGCTTTTCATTTGAAAGTAAAATCACAAAAATACTGAACTCAGAGGAAAATCAAATCGGAAAGTCACTTACCACATGGCAAAATCAAATGACAAAACACATCAAAAACGAATGGACAACAACTGTCATATTCCTGACTTGGTACAGGCATTTTCAAATGTAGAAAATGGTGGATTAAACCTGGTTGTATAGCGCTAAATATCTCACTTTGTACGACAGTCTCATGATGCGTGAACTAATTATAATAAATAAAATAGTCAAAATATGGATACAGCAGTCATCATCGTGTCATAGTTTAAAAAAAAAACCATTTCGCGTGTCTGACGTCGGAAAATTTATTATACGTCACATATTTTAGTCGTTCAATGTTTATACAAACAACTCTTAAAATTTCACATGGGCAATGTAAGCATACAGGGTTAAACAATCAAAAGTATGTAAGAACTAATTTCAGAAATAGACCGAGATTTAGAATAGTCCAACAGCTCTATAGAATTTATAAGAATCCACAAATGGTTCATTCAACTAGTACGTAATTAAATAATTTTGACGTTTGTGGTTCCACGTATTTTCTAATTTATAATAGAAATATAACATAATGACATATAATAGAACAATAACATACTGAAAGGATCTTTTAAAGTACAGAGTCACGTTATAAGAACCAACGAAACACAAAAAGTCGCATATACAAAACACACCAGCAACAATGAAAGATAATACAAACACATTGACGGGATGTACCGAGCCACGTTAAATGGATATCACAGAAAACAATTCAACAGTAAAAAGTAATATTAATAATAGAACAAAGACAAATGAAAACAACAATGTTACATGTTGTTAAGATGATAAGCAACGTTAGTACGCAGATCTATACATCAAGACCACCCTGTACTATTTGTGGAGTTGATACGGAATATTTATCAACAAGGTTTTGGTATCTTCCAATGAACTTTTTTAGAAAAAGGACGAGACGTTCTTTGACATACCCCTGGTTCATCAACTTTCTGCTCAGACACAGATGACGTTTTACACAGTCTGAGTAGGAGCTGCAATTATTACATATTTACTTTCTATTTTTTTCTGTTTGAAGGTTTTTTAAGGTACTTCTAGAAATTTGGACGTTCAGAACTTATAATAAGTAGTTATCATCATTCTTCTATTCCTTTCATATCTGACTTTAAAATGTGGATTGATTTGATCGTTTATAAAAGAGGGGCGAGAGTTTCCAGAGGGACATTCAATATAAAAGTCAATAATAAGGCGAATGATCATCCCTTATTTTTTGGCATCTACGTCATATGATCTTAAGTTGGTAGATGTCGCATAAGCCAGCATTCCACAACTTTCTTTGTTTGTATGATATGATTTCTTGCGCAAAACTTACTTTTTTGGAAATTGTTTCACCAAACAAGTTCAAATTGTCCATATCTAATAACATAATGCGTTTACGAAGTATAGAAAAAAACAGCAGCCCAGAAAAAAATTATAGCAAAAATTTTCCAACTCTTGTTTGAGTAGTAGCATATTCACGGAATTCCTTAACTTAAATTTAAGGACAAAAACAGCCATTAAAAATTTGGGACAACGCCATCATGATGTATCATGTAACGTTATATTAAATACGTGTTCATAAACTTACCTACATTCTTATCATATCGACCAACAGTAATTGAAAAGAAAAAACATATTCAGTTCAACTGTATTTTATTTTTCAAATCCTTTTACAAATATGCCGATTACCATCAAAGCATACATTATGGATAACTTGTGTTGTCTCTTTTATCTACAACAGAAAACATTTATCTTCATCATGATAATCAACTCATTTCCATATTATTCCATAGAGGCATATACTTAAACAATTTAAACATTCCGTGCAGCTTCGTAACCCGGATTTGTTTTCTCTACATCGAACAGCGATATACTACTTTTTCCTTATTTTTGTATCCAGTATGTACAAAAATAGAGTGTTATTAATCATTTAAATGCTGAGAGTAAAGGTCAAAGGCCTCGACAGTTGTTGTCTTTATCTTAATAAATGCTTTTATTATTTAGAGAATCTGGTGGCAAATGTATATTGTTTTTTTTAATTATTATATTGTCATAACTTCTTGATTGTCAGACGAATTAAAGGTGGAACGAATTTTGAGATAAAAATATTGTAAAAACATCTGTATATGTTCCCTCTAGATGTCTTTCAATTAGTTATGTGAATTGCAGGGTCGCTATCTGTATATGTTATCCTCTAGATGTTTTTGGTTATTCATGTTGTTGGGTCGATGTATAAGCTCTATGTATGATGCCTATATGTGCTTTTTTATGTTATTTGGTAGTTGTATCACTGATGTATAACCTGGTTTGCTTTGTTTTAGATCAAATATATAGAAGTAAGTTTTTTACATACCCAGCAAATGGACAATTACATTGACAACTGGTTCTAGTCCAAGACCACCATCGTCGTCTACTCACACATGTTCCACCAATACATCCCCTTCTTAGGCGGCGACAACAGAAGTTACAAGCTAAATTTGACCGACATCTTCCCCAAAAACATGTTAGGAAAAGTCCATCAGCTTGATTTATCGTCATGCCTGAAAGAATCAGAGAAAAGCTCAGGGACTTTGAGAGATTTAAAGGGAAAAAGAATACATCCAAGAACGCGTTCGGGGCACACCCTCAAATAGTTGTCTAATGTTTGATGACATGTGGAAAACAAAAGTGGTCATACAAATATCTATATCGTCATATATTATTCACTATATCCAGTATTCAAGTTGATCAACCTACTTATTTCTGTAGAAAGTATATAAATATATATATATAAGTACGTCTGAGTCAGTGACAACCCTACAACAGATGTATCCATCGGATCGCCATCAATGATGGTGATATCACCATCATTGATGGCGATCCGATGGATACATCTGTTGTAGGGTTGTCACTGACTCAGACGTACTCACCATCATTGATGGCGATCCGATGGATACATCTGTTGTAGGGTTGTCACTGACTCAGACGTACTTATGAATATAATTATTTTCTGTGACTGTATCTTACATTAATTTGTAGGATCCTTTACTATAGATAATTTAGCTGATCTGTAACAATTACATCTTCATGCCTTATATATCATGTACTGTAGTACGCCGCTAGATTAAAACTGACGTGGAAAGGTAACACATGGCCAGCGAAAGCTCTTTTTTTGAGAGCCCAGGTGGTCGTGTGGTCTAGCGGGACGGCTGCAGTGCAGGCGATTTGGTGTCACGATATCACAGTAGCATGGGTTCGAATCTCGGCGAGGGAAGAACCAAAAATTTGCGAAAGCAAATTTACAGATCTAACATTGTTGGGTTGATGTTTAGACGAGTTGTAAATATATATATATATATATATAGTTACAACTCGTCTAAACATCAACCCCACAATGTTAGATCTGTAAATTTGCTTTCGCAAATTTTTGGTTCTTCCCTCGCCGGGATTCGAACCCATGCTACTGTGATATCGTGACACCAAATCGCCTGCACTGCAGCCGTCCCGCTAGACCACACGACCACCTGGGCTCTACAAAAAATAGAGCTTTCGCTGGCTCGTGTTACCTTTCCTCGTCAGTTTTAATCTAGCGGCGTACTACAGTACATGATATACAAGGCATGAAGATGTTATTGTTACAGATCAGCTAAGTTATCTATAGTAAAGGATCCTACAAATTAATGTAAGATACAGTCACAGAAAATAATTATATTTATAAGTACGTCTGAGTCAGTGACAACTCTACAACAGATGTATCCATCGGATCGCCATCAATGATATATATATATAGTGGAACTTGCCCAATCCGACACACTGGGGGACCAGAAAAAATATTGGATTAAGCATGGTGTCAGAATACTCAGGTTTTTTGGCACAGATTTTTGGACCATGAACATGTGTTGGTTAAATCAGAATGGCAAAAACGTTCAACTTGTCAGAAACATATTGACACAAAATGTCTGATATCCTCTAGAAAAGATATGTACAAAAACAAAATTTCAATATATGAGACCTACGTTTTGAACATCTTGCAGTTTATAAACAATTCAGTTTAATACTCTATTTTTTATTCTGCATGCAATGCACAACAACTCGTATTGATTAAGATAAAGTATCATGCGTCCGAGGAGTTTTGATTTAATATATTTTCATAAGAAAGCTGATTATTTTAAAGTCAAGTCATCTTTGATTAAGGAAAAAGGACAAACACTTATCATCAGCTCAATAGTCCGTATATTAGTCCGGTCAATAAGTACTTAACATACACTTATCATCAGCTCAAAAGTCCGTATATTAGACCGGTAAATAAGTACTAAACATACACTTATCATTAGCTCAATAGTCCGTATATTAGACCGGTCAACAAGTACTAAACATACACTTATCATCAGCTCAATAGTCCGTATATCAGACATGTCAATAAGTACTAAACATACACTTATCATCAGCTCAATAGTCCGTATATTAGACCGGTAAATAAGTACTAAACATACACTTATCATCAGCTCAATAGTCTGTATATTAGGCCAGTCAATACGTACTAAACATACACTTATCATCAGCTCAATAGTCCGTATATTAGACTGGTCTACAAATGCTTAACATACACTTATCATCAGCTCAATAGTCTGTATATTAGGCCAGTCAATACGTACTAAACATACACTTATCATCAGCTCAATAGTCCGTATATTAGACTGGTCTACAAATGCTTAACATACACTTATCATCAGCTCAATAGTCCGTATATAAGACCGGTCAACAAGTGCTTAACATACATTTATCATCAGCTCAATTGTCCGTATATCAGACATGTCAATAAGTACTAAACATACTCTTATCATCAGTTCAATAGTCCGCATATCAGACCGGTCAAAAAGTACTTAACACACACTTATCATCAGCTCAATAGTCCGTATATTAGTCCGGTCAATAAGTACTGAACATACACTTATCATCAGCTCACAAGAACGTATATTAGACCGATCAATAAGTACTAAACATATACTTATCAACATCTCAAAAGTCCGTATATTAGTCCAGTCAATAAGTACTTAACATACACCTATCATCAGCTCAATAGTCCGTATATCAGACCAGTCAACAATTGCTAAACATACACTTATCAACATCTCAATAGACCTTATATCAGACCGACATGCTATCTATTATAGGTAGAACATTCCGCATAACTAAATTTAGAAATTACAAAGAATAAAAGTTTCATTCCCAACAGGAAAACTCGGTCGTAGTTTAATTTGCCAATTTAATATTTGTCCTTGTATGTCATATAGATCCTACCGCATTAATGTACTTTTACATTTTTGGCTTTCAAGTATCTGGGTTTGAGCATATTGAAAGGAGTTTTATCCAGCAAAAACAAACAATCTATTTGTTGAAATGCGTGCTACACTTTTTTTTCAAGTGACCTTATAAAAAAAAATGTTTTAAAGAACAAGAGTTCTATAAAGTCTTACCTGAAAGGCAAACGAGCAGTATCAAAATAGCTACACTTGTTCTCATTGTGTCTATCTGAAATTAAAATTTACTTTACATTAACAAAGAACTATAAAATTTAAAATAAGCAGACGGTTCTGTCAAGGTGATATAAATGTATCTTCTTAATTATGTTTCTGTATCATATATAATAGTCAGTGAATATTCTGCAACACAAAATGCATAATATATTTGTGTAGAAAAGAGTAACCAATGTTACCATCGGCAAAGATAATTAGCATGCATTACAACATATAATGATGAATACTAGTATTCAAGCCGTCTACACCACCAAATAAAACTAAAAAAGGGTCATCCCCTAACTAGTGATTGACCGTCATTATTCCTCAAAGCGAAAATCTCTATTATTATAAAGTGCACAAATAATCAAAAAGTAAAATCACGAAAATACCGAACTCCAAGGAAAATTCAAAACGGAAAGTCATTATCAAATGGCAAAATCAAATGATGAAACATATCAAACGAATGGACAACAACTGTCATAATCCTGACTTGGTACAGGCATTTTCAAATTTTCAAACGTCTCCATAAAGGTAAAAGAAGACATATTAATTTTATGCAAATACCATGGAAGAGAGAGTACAAAATATATTGAATTAAATTGAGCAATATAGTTATGCCTTACACATCAATGGGTATGCCCGTAAACAAAAAAATGATAAAATATAATACAAAACTAATAATAAATACTAAAACTAAATAATTCAGTCAAATACAATGTAAAACCTAAGTAAAATTCATGTAATGAGTCTTTGTAACAATTTGTCATTGCTGCGTCAAAATATTTCTGTTGTGTTTGTTTACTTTTACTTCATTTGAAGTAAACATATTAAAGAATTGAAAAACAAAATTGCTGTGTAAATCAATGACAAAATACTTTTTCAAAAATACTTTATCAATCTAAAATAAGAATATGTTAATAACAAGTGTGTGCTTACCAAGATTGCCGTATATGTTGATTGAGAACCACTGGAAAGTATGCACCGCTATGGGTACAAACAAATATGTATATATATATATATATATATATATATATAGGTAGTCTCTGTAACAGATTGACATTGCTGCGTCAACAAATTTCTCTTGCGTATATTTTTTTTATACTTCATTTGAAAATTAAAAATGTCATATTAATGATTTCTTGTCTCAAACACCAGGTGTTGTACTTTTACATATTTAACTTCTTGTTTTTTACAAAAAGCTAATTAAGAAGTAAATGTAAATTATTCATCGGTTGTCCGAATTTACATTTAAACATGTGCTGCACTTTTATGTATTTAATTCTTGTTTTAACAAAATGCTAATTAATCAAAAATTTGTTGATTACGGATATCAGAATATACATTAAAACATGAAATAAATGTTTGGATTTGAAACGAAAGCGTAAAACAAATAGCCCATTGTTCTTTATCTATCAACACTAGATAGTATTGCTTGATCGTGTTTGCATTGTCGATCAGATGTCTATATTCCCAACTTTTAAAAATGCCGTTTAGCTTTAGCGTTCGGCGTCTTTAAGTATTTGTTCCTCTTCTTTTGATACAGCATATACACAATACAACTTAAACTTTGAAGATCTGTTCCTTACAAGGCATTTTCCAAATGTTGTTATTTGGATACTGATGTGTCAACACACATGCGTCCAATGGTAGTTTAAACTTGTGTCCAAACTTACGGCGTTGATACTTCCCAACTCGGGCTGTACATTTTGGGGGTTTTTCTTCTATCATGTATCTTATAATCTTTTTAGGATGACATTTTCCTTTTTTGAATTATTTATCATTTTTCATTTCACTGTGAGGTATGGGTATTGGCCATTGTTGAAGACCGTATGTAGACCTTCATCATTTTATCTCAGGCCAACGTCTGCTGAAGTTTTCTAATCTTTTTCTTTTTGGGCTTTGAATTGTCTGTTTCTATTTTATTTCAAGTAATAAAGCAATGTTGGTAAGAAACAACTTGCTAAAACAGTTGCTATCCAATGGTTAGCTAGGCGATACGCTATCCAGTGGTTGAGCAAGGGAAAAAACATTGGATAGCTTTCCAATGGATAGGCTGTTTATCCATTGGATAACTTTATCCAACGTTTTGAGCAACTAAGTCCTGGCGGAGAGTTGTCCATGGAAAGGTAGTGTTTTCCAATTCGTGATATAGTAACAGATCATGCCAGGCATATCATTGTCAGGTTTCTTTTCAATTGAATTATTGGATCTGAGAAGAAATTTATATCATTTATTTTCATTTTGTGGTCTTTGGAAATCCTTATGGGTTTTTTCCGAATTGACGTTTTATAAGTATATTAAAAAGAACATTTCCTGCAACAATTCTTATAAAGAAAAGAAACGCAAAATATAGTTTTCTAGATTTAGATTTAACCACAAGTGATGATAAGAAGATGCGGTATGAGTGCCAATGAGACAACTCTCCATCCAAGTCACAATTTGTTAAATTAAACCATTTAATATAGGTCTAAGTACGATCTTCAACACGGAACCTTGGCTCACACCGAACAGCTAGCTATAATGGGCCCCAAAAAATTACTAGTGTAAAAACATTCGAACGGGAAAACAAACGGTCTACACGATATGAACTCTTTTTAAACACGTTCGCTGTAACACATCTTTATATTGTTACTAGCATCTGATATTTTAAAGCTGCAATATGTAGAAAAACTGGTAACCGGTACAAGATGCGATCCAAGTGATTGATCAAATGTCGGGTGATCAGTCTGAATATGTTTGTTTATCGGAAATATAAGATAGACAGATGAATTGTCTCTGTATTGAATATTGTTGCTTGATGTGTAATACAGAGGAGCTATAAGATAAAGTGTTATTCAATATTTTGAAGTTATTTACCCTACCTATGTAAACATGCACAAGCAAACTCTGTGTTTGATAAGGAGAACTCTCAGGTGCACATGACTTCACCGACAGTATTTAAGAGGGATTCAAGTTATATGTTATTTAGTGTTTCTATGTAGGATTTTCTTCGACGGTATTTTCTTTTTGTCCAGTTCTGTTAGAAATGATGTTGTCGTTTCAGTTTCTTTTATCCAATTGGTACCTTCTGGGTTTTTTCCTAAGTAAAATATAGATTATTATTGTAGACGAAAAATATGCGAAGACTCGATTATATAATGATGCAGTACCCTATAACTGCACAGTTAATGTTCTTAATATGTAGCATTGAATAACATGTACTATTACAAAAACTTATAAATGCAAATACAAAATACTTGTATTACTAATTATTTATAATTTAACAAGTAATCTGACCGTGTTTAGAAAGAGTTAAAGTACAGAATGTTAATAGATAAGAGTGCATACGTTTATTAAAAAGGGAGAGGATAAACAAATATAGTGTCCCAAAAAAAATCATGCTATATCATGACAAAAAAAAATTAAGGAAAGAAAATAACTAACGACAGTTTACATAACACTAAACAGAAAAAAAATATCGATCACAACATACACCCGAGGTAGCAGTATGGTTTTCTCATCAGGCCATCAGTTTTAAAGACGAACTAGTTGAACAGAGTTAAAATGAATGAAATCAACACTATGTATGATTTGATATTTTTATCACGAATTGGTTGACTTCTAATATGTCTCTGGGTATCAGTTAACTATCAACACTTTTTGGCAGTTTATTTTTTATCGATTGTGTTCTATTCAAGATTATGATATTTTGACTGAGTAAGAGCATGGAGATCGGTGCATGTACTTTCTGGAGACGTTTACCCTGTCGAAGCAACCAGGTTTTTTTTATTTTATTTTGGTTTATGTGACTTTCTGGGTTTTTATTTGTTCCCTTCATTTATATCTTTGTTATTATTCATCGAATAATTGACATTCAACACTGATTAACTACTGTTGCTTTAACTTAATTGTAATTTTACATTAAACAAGGTCACTGTACATGCACATGTAAAATTACTAAAGATAGTATGTTCCCTTATAGTAGACAACACCATCGTAATGTCTCCAGTTTTGCTACTTTAAAATCTAATAGACAGGTAAACATAATAAGTGCTTAGCATTATATGAAATACTTTATTGGAAGATTGATAACCCCAAATAAATAACGCGTAACATTAAAAGTCAAAATATGACGAAGACTCAAGGTTTCTCTCAGTATACATTTCTGATCTTTTCTTGTATCTATTTAATTCTAATTTTAATATTGACTTTTTGTCATTGGGTAACTTGCCATTATAAAACTCTCAGACTGCATTTTTCCTTAAAAAAGTAACTGAACATGTAAAATAACTTAAAGGGGCACTAGCTGTCAAAATCATGTTCACCGATTTGATTCAAATTCTCATATTTGATTTATGGCATACTCAAACACATATCCAACTTATAATAAGCTTTAGATAAACAGTTAACAGTGCAAATGCTAATATATATATCAGAATTATTTGTGTATTTTAGTCTAGACGCCATCTAATTAACTATCGAGATGACTTGGAAAACTTCCGACGGTCACATAACACGATATAGATATAAACATAGATATAAAAAGACATGATCCTCGTGCAAATGAATTTTCTCGTAGCTAGTGCCCCTTTAAGATATAAATTTCAACTATAATAGTTTATATAATATTTAGTTTCGCTAATATAAAATGTAATTGTCAGATAAAAAAAATGCTTTGTATATTTCATATTATTCATCTGGAGATACAATGTAAAGCACTTGTCACGTGGCAAGTTAATACAATATCAGGGTGAAGACATGACTTTCAATTTTAGTTTTTTAACCCGTTATGTCTGTTTGTTTTGTTCACACATCGTTGTCAATATAATGGAATAAAAATGTGACTGTCATACAAGTAAGAGTTTTAGCTAGCTATAAAACCAGGTTTAATCTACCATTTCTAAATATGAAAATACCTTTACCAAGTAAGGAATATGATAGTTTGTATCTATAAGTTGGTGTGTTTGAGCTTTTATTTTCGTCACTTGGTAAGGAACTTTTTGTTTAGAATTTTCCTCGGAGTTTAGTATTTTTGTGATTTTACTTTTTTCTCATGTAAGGATTCGAAAGAATTTTTAAAATATGGTTATGTGGTACATTTTTTGTAGGTTTAACAAAATGTTCTACCCGCTATTATAAGAAGACTGTTACTTCTAAATGTGCGTAACACAATGCATTCAATTAGTGACCATCACTAATTTTCGTTAGTTTCTGGTTTTATGACTTTAAGTGTTTGTATGTAGAATTTGCTTTTTTGTTGACAATGATGTTGTCTTTACATTTTAATCTATCCATCCATCCATCCATTCATCCATCCATTCAGTACATTCTTAATTACTTTTTAAAGAAGAAATTGAGTTATACTTCCTGGATTTAGATATTTCGGTTTAAAACGGGAAACTCCACACTAAAATTTACGACAAAAGAGACGATTTTTCGTTCCCTATAGTTAATTTTCCATTTTTAGATGGTAATGTTCCTTTGGCACCATCTTACGGTGTTTATATTTCACAACTTGTTCGCTATGCCCGTATCTGTTGTGACGTTTTTGATTTTAACGAACGCAACCTATGTATCACTGGTAAGTTATTAAACCAGGGATATCGTTACCATAAATAACTTAAAACCTTTACTAAATATTTCCATAGATATAAAGATTTGGTTTTGAAGTTTGGTTGTACCTGTAGAAAACTTATTTCAAACGGGATAGCACATTCTCATTTTTACGGAAATGTTGTTAACCGTGACCGGAAATTTAAAAATGATCCATTGAAACTTGTTGCTCCTTTAAATAAACTTATTCTAAAAGGTTACCTATTCAACACTGTAGTAAGATCATTGAATATTGTTTTTATTGGTACAAATATTGATTTTGTTATCAGTAAATTAAAAGCTAACTAAATATTACTAGTATGTCATATACACATATATATTCATGGATCTACAATCTGTCGATACCTGTAACTTGGCATTGCACAATGTCATGTTTTTCTCTGGCTGTTTATGACGTCTTTACACTAAATTCATTGGATGTTGGATGTGTACGGATTGATTGTTTAGTCTTAGATGCATGATTTTTTTATTAGTTGTTAGTGGCTTTGAACTTGCTGTCGGATAACTGCGAGTACTCTCAGATCTGTTCATTGCGTTTTTTTAGTGTCGGGATGTATAAGTTCCCGGCCACGTCTACTTGTATTTTTGTCCATCTGATGAGTTAAGCCTTTTTCAACTTATTTTTATAGTTTGTTCTTATGTTGTACTGTTATACCACTGTCCCAGGTTAGGGGGAGGGTTGGGATCCCGCTAACATGTTAACCCCGCCACATTATTTATGTATGTGCCTGTCCCAAGTCAGGAGCCTGTAATTAAGTGGTTGTCGTTTGTTTATGTGTTTCATATTTGTTTTTCGTTCATTTTTTTTACATAAATAAGGCCGTTAGTTTTACATTGTCTTATCGGGGCCTATTATAGCTGACTATGCGGTATGGGCTTTGCTCATTGTTGAAGGCCGTACGGTGACCTATAGTTGTTAATGTCTTCATTTTGGTCTTTTGTGGATAGTTGTCTCATTGGCAATCATACCACATCTTCGTTTTTATATTGTACTCGAAGAAATGCGTAGACTTCGTTATATAATCATTGTCGAAACTCACATATTGTGCAGTACAACATTAATGTTCTTAGTTAATGATCATTGATTTGAATGTACTGTTATAAATAGAGAAATCATAAATGCAACAAAAGAAATACAAAAATACTTGTTGTATATATTAACCGAGAAGCTATGATTTAACAAGTAATTTGACGTAGTTAAAGTGTAAATTTTAAGAGTTTGTCTAGAAGTGAAGAATACTGAAGGGCAAATAAAAGAATATCAGTAGTAAACAATAAAACAATAAAACAACACCATGATTTAAGTATATGATGACAAAAATAACAAACAACAACGTCCAAACCACTTAGTAGATAAACAGTGAACGAGAATCACACATACCCGACAAAACCCGGGTCGGATTCATGAATTTTATTAAAAGGATTTGAACAAGAATCAGCTCCGACGGAGCGAAAAAAAAATTGAAATTGACACTATGTTAGTTTTAAGATGACTATACGACTAAATTTACAGATACCGATAATATGTCTCGGTGTCTCAGATTAGTAGTGACATATTTTTGCAACTGTAGACCCTAAGATACACTGTACCAGACTGTGGATCGTGTTATTTTTCAGATTTGGACAATTAAAAGAGATTTGTCGGAGTTGCCTGCAAAGAAAAAAACACCTTCTCTGTCGCCTCGCTTGATCTCACCTCGTTTTCGTTTTTCGGTTCCGTCAGTTTTTGTTTGTTACCTTGATTTGTGATATTTGAATATCGGTAAACCCTTGTTGCCTTAATTTGTTCCAGCATTGGCTCTGTTGTATTACGTCAAACATCCGTCGATGAAACCATACTGACATTGATGTCAGCATTGTTATCTATTTAACTTTTAAAGACACTTTAAATTATTTGGTGGCATTTAGATAATTTTTTTCTCTTGTTACCATAACCAAAAATTGTAAGAAACAGAAAATACAAATACAAAAACACAATGAACACCAATAATGAAAACAGTGAAAACCAAAGCTCGTTCACTGTAAACTAAAAAATGTACCGAAAATTGTGGAAAAAGCTAAGTATTTATTTTTTTTCAATAATTTGCGATTGGAATTAACTTTATAACAAATTTTCACTAATAGACAATTGTCCACACCTACAGTTGTAAAATAAAAATGGTCGTCTCAAAAGTACTAATGGTTGTATATAATTGTCATTGATCAATAATTGAATTAAAAGGGAAACAAACAACACGTTGTTTTATTTATTTATCACAACGATATTGTTTTATTTTCTGGATATCGGTAATCGTATTATAGGAGATGCAATAGTTTCGGATGTGAATATATTTTTTTTAACTTTAAAGTTAAATACTGGTTATTTTTTTTAACATATAATAAGTATTAAATGAGGGAAAACCACAGATAATCAACAAAACCTGTATTCGGTTTTGTTATGATAATATCGTTACTAGTTATCAAAGGTACCAGGATTATAATTTAGTACGCCAGACGCGCGTTTCGTCTACAAAAGTAGAATATGTAGTATACATATACAGTTGGCCATTGATTGCTTGGTAAACTAATGTCAATCATGAGCACAATATTACCAATTTGTAAGTTGCGATTTTTC
The DNA here is from genome assembly GCA_019925275.1 of Mytilus edulis. Taxonomy (NCBI): domain Eukaryota; kingdom Metazoa; phylum Mollusca; class Bivalvia; order Mytilida; family Mytilidae; genus Mytilus; species Mytilus edulis. Next base: position 765,917 of record CM034360.1, on the reverse strand, counting down.
CTTTGCCATTTTGATCGATTTTGAAGATTATGCAAGTATTGTAGGTTCCATTGCTTCCAAAATTGATTCGCTAAAACTTGTACATGTTTCCACTGCGATTTGTACATATCCTTCACAGAAAAAATGACATTATACGGTTTTATATCACTATTGATTTTCCGTGTCAAAAGAGTGTTTGGTGACAAAATGCTTTTTGCGTGATAAACTTCAAAGATTGGGAGATACCAAACTTCCTCACCCTCTCTAGCCGGAGTGGCTGTTTGTGTGTGATACTTCTGTCATTAATGTGCATACAACTTCATTAATGAGTTGCTTTCCTTGAATATCTGTTTGCATTGAATCGAGAATTCTTCTTGCCAATCCAAGCATGTGTTCCCATGCACCATTCATTTGTGAGGCATGGGGTGGATTGAATGTCCATACAATTTGTTTGTTTATACAGATATCCCTTAATATTTGCATCATTAAATAGAATTGACAATTCATTTACTGCTCTTGCAAAGTTTGTACCTTGATCAGATCTAAATTCTCTTACGTGTCCTCTTATTGCTGTAAATCGACGCATGGCATTTATGAATGAGGATGAAGTCATTTCCTCTATGACCTCAAATGGATGGCACGAGTACCAAGGCATGAACACATTATTGCCCATCGTTTAGAATTAGCGGTACCTCCACGTGTTCGTCTTGTGGCTACAGACCATGGTCCGAATGTATCAACACCTACGTATAAAAACTTGGTGTAAGACGATCTGATGGCAGATCTGCCATTTTTTGGTGTTCTACTTTTTCTCTTCGTTTCCTCCATTGTAAGCACTTGGCAAAATATAATTGATAAGGCGTTTTCCTCCAGTTATCCAGAAACCATTTGAGCGTACAGCACCTTCTGTGTAATGGCGTCCCTGATGGTGCACTGACTCATGAAAGTGTGTTATTAACAATGAAGCAATATTGCTTCGACCTGGTATGAATAGAGGCATCTTTTCTCCAGTTTCTAATTTAGAATGTTTTCGTCTTCTGCCCAATCTTAACAGTCCTTCTGAATCAAGTTTCGGAGAAAGTGCAATAATATTGCTGTTTTTAGGTAATTGTTTACCACTCTTTAAACAATCTATTTTATTGGAATAATATTGTGACTGAGTCCCTCCCAAAACAAGTGTTTCAGCTTCTTTTTTGATATCTACACAAGTCCTTGTATCCTTAGTATCTACTTTACTCCTATTACTAGACACAATCTTTCTTTTCAACAAAGATATAGCTCTTACTAAACGTGACCATTTTGAGAATCTCTCAAACCGATCAACTCCCAAGATTTAGATAGGTGATACCGATGTGTTCATAGACTGTAGTGCTATAGGACAAACTTTCCGGTCTTCATCAGGTGACACAATATCAAAAGAAGTGCATTCGGATTTGTGAAAAGTATCTATTTATGATTTTGGTCCTAATAACCACTTTGAGTCTCCTACATTTTTTGCTTCTAACGGCCGTGTTCCATGATCAGCCGGATTTAACTCTGTTGGTGAATAGCTCCATTATGATTTCACAGAGCCTTTCAAAATTTTGCTAACACGGTTGCTGACATACACATAAAACCTTCTTTCATCATTTTATATATACCCTAGTACTACCTGACTATCGGTATAAAAGTGTGTGGAACTTAATGGCAATTTCAGTTCATTCTGAATGAATGTAGCTAACTCAGTTGACAGAACAGCTCTACATAATTCCAGCCTCGGTATGGTATGTCCATGACACGAAGCAAGTTTGGACTTTCCTACTAAAAATCCTAGTTGTGAATCTCCATTCTTGTCAAATGTACGGATAAAGGCAACCGACGAAATCGCCTGCTTTGATGCGTCCGAGAAGATGTGTAATTCACCTTCAGTACTGTCGTTCAATGATTGACTAGTGAAAGGCCTCCCTATCTCTAATGTTTCAAGATCCTGTAATGACTATTTCCATCTCTGCCAGTCAGAGAGTAAATTATTGGGCAACGGATCAGCCCAATCTAATGAACTGTTTTGTACTGCTTCTCTCATAGTTAACCTTCCGCCAAGGATTATACATGTTATAGGAGCTATGAACTCTAACGGATCAAATATTCCGTTAATTACTGATAGGTGAAACTGTCCTTTACAACATTCCAACACAAACCTAAACTTCTCTGTAGACATGTAGACTCTGAATTAAAGTCAATTTCGGTAATGCTTTCAGCTAAATCCTTTGTCTCAAAACTCTTTACTACCTCACTATTATTTGAAACTATCTTATGAAGTCTAATTTTACCTTCTTGAGTCCTTTTGATGAGACTTACAATTTCTTCAGGGCTATCGCCTGACACCAAACCATCATCTACATAAAAAATGTTGTTTACATAATGACATACATAATCACATGTGTCTAAATCTGTGTGATCGCAAACAGCTTTGCGTAAACCATAATTAGCTACAGCTGGGGAAGGTGAATTCCCAAAAACGTGAACTTTCATTCGATATTTAGTCAGTTGTTCTAGATCTGTTACAGTGTTGTCCTTAAACCATACAAATCTTAAGTAGTTCCTGTGTTCTTCATTAACCTCAAAGTTGAAAAACATTTGTTCAACATCTGCAATTCCGGTAATTTTACCCTTCCTAAACTTCAATAGTACTGACACCAACCAAGTTGTTTGTTAAGTCCGATCACTTCATAAGAATATCGTTCAAACAAAGTCCATTGTATTTACCTGATGAGTCGAATACTACTCTGATTTTTGATTGCTTCTTTGCGTGATAAACTCCAAAGATTGGGAGATACCAAACTTCCTCACCCTCGCTAGCCGGAGTGGCTGTTTCTGCGCGATTGTTAACAAATATCTTTTTTATAAATTCTACGAAATGCTGTTGTTTAGTGGGATCTCGTTTGAAGCTTCTACTAAGATTCTCTGCTTTGTCTTGCCTGATGATACTTATTTGGAAGTTTTGGTCTCCAAAACGGTAAAGGTGCTGATAAACGGCCATTTTATGATGTGTGGAATTCTTTATCCATAGCGATCAGACATTATTTATCTTCTTGAGACAATCCTACAGTATCATCTTCTCTAGTTTGTTTGAATACCGTACTACCAATATCTGGTTCCTTGTCTCTCACTCTTAAACCATATTCACATGGTTTGAGATTTGTCTCTCTTCCTTTTGGAAGAACTGTTGTTTTGTTTACTGTGATTGTATCTGAAGTGTGTACTAAACCTAAGCATGTTTTGCCAATTATTGCCCATCTTAGACGAAAACGTTGTGCATACGGTTCCTTGTCATTGTCCCTTCTTTGATCTTAAATGTGATGAGCGGCGGTCACATCCCGTCCTATGAAAAACATTACTTCAGCATTCCTATCAAGTTCTGGTATGAACTGTTCTATATCGTGTAGATGTTTGTAGTGCCTAGCTATGGCAGGAGTAGCTATTTCTTGTTTTGAGATCAGAATTTCGTTGCATTCAATCAGAGATGGACACTTCAGTTGTGTAGTGCCATCCAAAGATTCGAGTATGTTCCCTGTAGTACGACGACCATGTCGAACAATTTTTTACGAGCAAGATGCTAGCGTGTATTCGACTGGCACTGTAGTTTTATTGAAATGATCTATAAATGTTGAACAGGCTAAAGACCTATTACACTGATCATCAATGATCGCATAAGTAGTAACGCTAACTTCCGGTTTGCCTTCAGGATACACCTTGTCTAGTAGTGTCTTTGCACAAAACTTTCCATTAAACTGATTTGCGTCGCCACAAATTTATGTACATAACGATCCTACTTTAGGGGTATCCTCATCTATCTTCTTTCGTTCCCCGCCATTATCTAACAATGGTTCATGACGTTCAATGTGAAACGCGGTGCAGTGTGATGAGTTTCAACATTTATCGCACTTAACCATTGCTGAACAGTCTTTAGCCAGATGTTTGCCTTTTAAACATTTAAAGCAAATACCATGTTTCTTTATTATCTCCCTTTTTCTGCAAGAGTTTTTTTTAGGAAATGATCGACATTCTACTAAACTGTGTTTCCCTCCTTCTAGTACTGGACACTTAAGGTCATTTGAGTTTTGATTTTCTACTGTAGTCTTTTTTGTGTTTAATACTTGTCTATTTAATGCATTTCTATTTGTTGGATTTCTGTTGCTAAAATTCTGCTTTTCAGGATCTTTTCAATTATTACCTGAATCAGTCGGTTGAAACTTAAAACTTGGCTCGTTCATCTTTACTGCTAAAGAATGAATAAATTCTGCAAATGTTCAAAATGGTGGACACATCACTGAATTGTTGAGCTTGTACTTGCTAGCTTGGTCAATCCATCTAGTCTGCATGAAATATGGCAGTTTTGTTACAATTTCATTCACTCCATATGAAGAGTCGAAGTACGCCAGAACTAATTTTTCGTTCTGTTTAACTGAATGAATTTCTGACAATAGGTCTGCAATTCATACAATTTATCGTATTCATTGTTTTTAATTTTAGGGAATCTGTCTAAACGTTCTTTGAGTGAGCGGCTACACTTTCAGGTGCTCCATACCTCTCATCGAGCCTCTTCCATATTTTCTCTAGGCCAGTTTCATCATGAGCATTTGCGACTCTTAAGCTTGATGCCTGTTTCTTTGATTGCGGGCACAACCATTTGTTCAACAGATCTAATTTTGAGCTGGTTGCGTCGAGTTCTTTCAAATGTTTTTGAAACTTCTCTTCCAACTACAGTACATTTCTGGCTTGTCGTCAAATTGTAACATTCTGGACAGCATAATGTCTTTTTTCATAATGTATTTTGTGAGGTCAATTATTCCAGGTGATTGTACTTGATTTATATTTGCTTTTTTAGGATCTAACATATAGACTGGAGTTTCTGACACGTGCATAGTCTGTTGTGGTTCAGATGTTTTGATTTCCTTTGGCAGTGTTCTTGAAGGCACAAATTCTGTCACAAAAGGGTTTAATTTTGTTTCCTCAACTGGAACATAAACTTCCGGTCTCATTGGCAACATAAGATTTTACTATTTCAGAAGTGCTTGATTCAGGAAGGTCAAGAAGACCTGTGTCCTTCAAATTGTTATCTGTAGCATTTTCCTCCTCTAAAATTTCCTTAACTGCTGTTTATTCTGCCTCGGGTTCTGCAATCTCCCTTTTATGTTTGAAAATGTTTAAGTTTTATTTAAGTTCCGATCTTTGTTTTTGGACTTCTAATTCTATCTCATTTTGTTTCTTTACTAATTTCTCTTCCTCCTCTATGAATTTAAGTTTTGCCTTGGCAGCTTCAGCTCTAGCTGTTTTGTCTAGAAGAATTGCATTGCTCGAGCGACTTCCCTGACTAGAATGATTGTGAGTGTAATTTGAAGAACGACCTCCATCACTACATTTATGAATAGAACTAGAATGTGACTTATGTCCTTGAATCTTATGACTAGAAATTCTTTGATCATGTAAAGAACCATGAAGACTAGAATGATGAACTGGATTATCTTTCCTAATTGTGAATTGAGGCTCATCCTCTTTGACTAGATGTACCGTTGAGCTATTCTTTGTTTCAATCTTGGTACTGTGACGTGTTTTCTCATCAATGTATTTAATTGCTAGATCTACCTCTTTAGCTATTGTTTGAAACACAGATTGTTGTACAAATAGTTCACTATTACTTTATTCCGTATTTTGAGGTGACAAGTAGTCACAGAATTCCCTGAAAAGTTCATAATAATCGTTAAGTACTTCCACAAGAGTTTCTCTAAAAGAGGGACGAAAGATACCAAAGGGACAGTCAAACTCATTAATCTAAAACAAACTGACAACGCCATGGCTAAGAATGAAAAAGACAAACAGAAAAACAATAGCACACACGACACAACATAGAAAACTAAAGAATAAACAACACGAACCCCACCAAAAAACTAGGGGTGATCTCAGGTGCTCCGGAAGGGTAAGCAGATCCTGCTCCACATGTGGCACCCGTCGTGTTGCTTATGTGATTACAAATCCGGTAAATAGTCTAATTCGGTAGGTCACATTCATGAAAGGGAAGGGGATTGTAGTTACGACGTAATGAACATATCCGATATCATTTGTGAAACGGTTATTCCATAACGGTCAACCAACTCGTGATGGCGTCCGTAAAATTTACGAAGGGATGATTTCAACTTCACCATTTGGAACTCTTGGTTTAATAGCTTACTTGTGAGCAGTAACCCTCTATCAAGAAAATCATGATAGGAAATGCAAGCACGGGAATATCGTATCAATTGGGAGATATATACCCCGTATGCAGGTGCTGCTGGAATGTTGCTACTTAGAAATGGAGAGTTCACAATTGGAAAGCTGAAATCATCTCTTTTGTCGTAAAGTTTTGTTTTCAACCGACCCTCATTGTCAATTTATAGATGTAAGTCAAGAAATGAAGCCGACTTAACTGTATCTGTAGTATCCTTTATCTCCAATTCGATGGGATTGATGCGTTCCACATAGTCACCAAATTTTGAATTGTTTAGTGAAAGAACGTCATCTATATAGCGAAAAGTAGAGTTAAAGGATATTGCTAACTTCTTATCTTTCTTCCTAAGAAGTTCCTGCTGAAGTCAGCCTCATAATAATAAAGAAACAAGTCGGCAAGTAGAGGGGCACAGTTTGTTCCCATTGGGATTCCGGCAGTCTGTTGAAAAACACGTCCTCCGAACGTTACAAATATGTTGTCAATCAAGAAATCAAGCATCTTGATAATATCGGTTTCAGAGAATTTTTTGTTTGAATCAGAGTGATTCTTTACAAAGTATGATTTATCCCTCCCTAAGACAAGATACTTGTATCTACGTTGGCCATTCTTTTTTATGAAGCAAAATTCTAACCTGTCCTAGAATTTGTATATCTCCTGTTTGTTCCTCCAGATAGGCTAATGATTCCTCAAATGCTTGTCTCTTTTCTAATAGTTTATCATGATCAGCTTTAACCTTTTCTTTATAGTTTTCCATTGCCTTAACTGTTAGTGTTCTCAGCCGTTTTGTTTCTACTTCATCTGGTGTGTCCATAATATATTGGTCCAATCGGCAGACTTTTTACTGTTATGCCTAATGACTAACAAAATGTTTCTTGTAATTCTTTATTTCACGACAAACTTCCAAGGAGAAGGTAAAAAGCTACAACAAAAATAAACAGTCATAAGTAATTGTTCCTAAGTTATTTCTTAACATGTATTGTGTTAAACATAATACAAGTAATGCAAAACAATGAATAAATCCATTAGTATGCTTTAAATGTTAAAAACAAAAAAGAAAAATATATTTCTCAAATTTATCAATTTGCTCCTAAATGAACCTTTGTGACCAGGCGAGCAGAATTTGTAGTTGCAACATGCTCGGTTCACAACAAGGCCAATTGAAAGTAAAAGATAACATTAACAATAGCAAAATTATTCACACTAATAATATGTCCTAAGCGAGTTGTCCGTTGACATAGACTAATTTTTACTATATCCTAGGCCTAGATAATAATAAATTGTCTATTCAAATCGCAAATACTCAAATGTGCACGGATGTACGAAAGTTACGAGAAGAAGTTCTCGGTTCAATTAGCCATTTCTTTAGTAAGAAAAGTTCCAAATACAAACTATCGAAAAATATACATGTTATGTGCCTAATCCTAATATCTTAACCGATATGAAAAATATCTAACAATACACAAATGTACGCAAAAGTAGCAAATTATTTCAACAAAATGCATATCGAAAAAATGCAGAGAACCAAGTGGCTTATAAATTGCCACAAAACCTTAATAATAATAATAATTCACAACACAAAACTTATCTACATACAAATAAATGACTATATCAAGCATATAATAAAACTTACTCTGTGGGGGACCACAAAATTTCCAAAAATTGAATAATTCACAAAATTGCTTAGCGGACCAAGTGCCATTTTCCTTTCTATACATCTCGGGCCATATCGATACACGTAATCTAAGGGAGTGAAACATACCGAAAATTAACCAAAAACGAAATGTGGGGAAAGGAAGATAACTCTATTAAATAAATGTGACAGAATATTACATGCATGTTATACATTCATGATTTTTATCTTTGATACGACCACTCTATTTCTCCTGTACACTGAAGGTGTCAATAGTCGGTGTCAAGTGTTGAAAATGTCTATTAGTAAACCATTTCTGTTGATAGCCAGCAAGTAAGTCATTTGGGCAAGTTTCTTCCCACTAAATTTGTTTTTCTATATCAAACTGTAAAGCCATTTGGGTAATCAATATAAAGATTGGTAACACAAATCACTGTTAGTTGCTGAAAAGAATTACGACAGTAGTTTCTATAAGTGCAGCACATGGAGAAAATGTAGCTATGCAACAAACAGTAGAAATACAATGACATATTTGGAAAAAAAACACATTTCTGATTTGAAGTTGCTAACAAAATGAAACAATAACGTTTGATCGGATAGCAGGACAAAAGTACTGATCCGACGGTGAATTACAATAGATATAGGAAGATGCGGTATGAGTGCCAATGAGACAACTCTCCATCCAATTCACAATTTATAAAAGTAAACCATTATCAGTCAAAGTACGGTCTTCAACACGGGGCGTAGGCTCACACCGAACAGCACATCTCGGCACAACAAAAGCATGTGAGTTGAACGGGTATGACTTTCAACTGATGCAGAAGAGGGAACCAAACCACTTAGATAAAGAGAGAGAGAGAGAGAGAGAGAGAGAGAGAGAGAGAGGACAGAGAGAGAGAGAGAGAGAGAGAGAGAGAGAGAGAGAGAGAGAGAGAGAGAGAGAGAGAGAGAGAGAGAGAGAGAGAGAGAGAGAGAGAGAGAGAGAGAGAAAACATAAAAATACTAAAATACTACTCCATCCGAAGACCAGATTTGTATATCCACACCCGTCACAAACTTGTTTATTCTCTCTTGATAACCAGCTTCTAATAAGTGTTTTACTTTTGTATTTCAATATCAAGGTAAGATAATAAAATTTTAATAGCTTATTGAATGAATTTAGAACGCATTCCGATTTGTTTAAATGCAGATTATTACTTATCCCTTTAAAATTTTGACCTTTAAATCAACAAGAAGATTTTACAACTGTATTCAAATAGGAGGTACAATCGATTGTATGTTTTGCGATAATTCCAAGGAACACAGTGCTAGCATATTTAGGTGGTCAGTTTGCCCGTAAGTATAATACGACAATATCAGATTGATAAAAATTTTAAAATGAATTTTCTTACTCGTCATAAAATATTAAAAACCATTTTTATAAATACCTTTTATTTTTGAATAGATTACTTGTTATGTGATGCATACTAGATAAAAGTAGATAGAAATATTTTTTAACGTGCTCTAGACGATTGTATTCGAGTTGAATAAAGCAAATTGCAAAACAAAATTAACAATACCACATCAGGAGATGTAGCATTACGAACGTTGCAAACGAAATATATATTCACAAGCGACTAAATAACATGGATCCTAACAGTACGGTTTTTAGGAATAGGCAACGTCCAATGTGCATAAAAGGTCCCGACATGACAATTCATATGATTTTGAACATCATAAATTATGGAGTGAAGTAAAGGTCAACGTACAACTGGAGTTATATAAGTAGTAGTGTATGGATAAGGGTCCACCCTTTCTCATAAAGTTTTTTTCTAAAACAAAACATACAGTTTTTTTGTTGTCGTTTGTTTATTTGTTATATATTTGTTTTTCGTTCATTTTTTTATATAAATTAGGCCGATTTTACATTGTCATTTCGAGGACTTTTATAGCTGACTATGCGGTATGGGTTTTGCTCTTTGTTGAAGGTCGTACGGTGACCTATAGTTGTTAATTTCCGTGTCATTTTGACCTCTTGTAGACGGTTGTCTCATTGGCAATCATACCACATCTTCTTTTTTGTATAGTTATCAAAGGTACCAGGATTATAATTTAGTATGCCAGACGAGCGTTTCGTCTTTGAGGAATCACTCTTATTAAAAAGTCATAAAACAAAACGGCTTTTGAATAATACAAGATTCCTTTGTTCAAACAATAACAAAGTTAGATAATTTATGACTATCGTTTATGGTATTGCGATCAACTTTATATTAATAAAACAAGTAAACGGGTAAAATGATTTTTATCGATCTTAAGATTGCTATACTTCACAAATTCATTTCTTCAGAGTACTCTTCTCAAACAATGATATAGGTAGATAATTTATGATGTTTGTGCTTGTCGTATATGTCTATTTAATTTATTTCATTACTTATACTCTACATTGGACAGAGGTATAATAGGGGTTGATATCTCACAAAACATGTTTAACCCTGCCGCATTTTTGCGTCTTTACCAAGTCATGAGCCTCTTGTCTTTGTCTTTTATGATAATAAAGTTTGGTTCATTTATATGTTTCGGAGTTTTGTATGACGTCAGATATCATTAAACTAGAACTACTTTGTTCATTAGCTAGTTGAAGCACGCCTTCCGGTTGGAAACATTTATTTATGTTAAATACGACAAAATAGTTGATCTGTCAATTAAGCACATGTGAATAATTTAATAATAGTATTAATTGTTTCCAAATCAAATATTTTAACAAAACTTTAAATTGTAAAGAAGGGGATTGCCTTTATTATGGCACATCTTTGAAAAATAACATATACATGACACCAGAAGTTTTATGTACCTTTTTAAACCATCAACGTCACCTTTAACACTTAAAGAATGGTCATAAGAACATTAGACAAATGTTACACTGAACATCTTGACGACTCGGCTATATAATATTCTTAATATAGACTTTTGTGAAATAAAGTATCCAGATTTGAGATCCATAATGTTCATCCCCTCTTTTTATGTTAAAACTAATATGAAACAAACGAGTTTGGTATATTTTTTATCTCCTATTTCGAAACTGATAATTGTGTATGTTGAATTCCCATTTATGTTGTGAATTCCAATTCATTTGGAGGGATATTCAAAGAAGTGTAAAACCTGTGAAAGTTTAAGTTTGGCAACGCCTTACATGTAGGAACGTGTTGAGCAGATTTTACGGATTTTACTTAAATTACAAAACAAAAGTATTCTAGAAAACTAAAGATAACCAATTCTATAAATTTATTTGCAAATGAAGAAATTCATTTGTGTCCTATTGTTGAATTTGTCATAGCAATACAGTACATGCAGATAAGTATTGGATCTGAGTATCTCGACGATAACCTCTATCCGTCATGCTAATTGAAATTCGGTGAAAACATGTATGTAAGAAACTGATGAAAGACGAATAAATGTTATACTGTAGATAAAACCCACTATACTTGCATTGTGACAACTTGTTAGTTTAGACACAGTAAAAACGTAAAGTTCAATCTCTTTGTATAACTTCTGTTGTGTCGACTTATTATTCTCAGAAGTCAGTCTGAACAGTTTTTGTGTAAGGAGAATAACTATTAAATTATTCCGTTAAAGAACACATGCATAAGTGTTTATTTTAATTAAGATATGTACACGCTATACGAAAGGGTTGAGAACATATGTTACTTGTCAGAAGAAAACATAAGGCTATTATAATGTCCAAATGATCATATTCCAAGTTTGAAGTGCACCATCTTTGACAAGGTTCTGTGTCCTAAATCTCTGGACACCAAGTGTAAAATAACAATTTAGATAAGTAGATTATAATTATCAATGATTATGACACCTACAAATATAAGTTTACAATCTTTTGAGACTAGGAGTGTTGAATTTATCAAGAATTTCGAAGAGACTGTGTTATGGGTTAGTAAAATTGGGAGTTGATTGAATGCAGTATGCTAGTGTTTATTTGTTCATGATACACTTAGCAATACAGTGTTAATAATGCAAGAATATATTTTCAAGAAACATGTTCTAGTGTATCTTAATTTTACTTGTATTCTCGTTGAATTTTGCTTCATCATTTAATTTATCAGTGAACAAGACGTAGTAGAGGTCCAACAGTACAATATATCACACATATAACAATTTGAAATAAAGAGAATTTAAAGTTTTCTAGGAATATTAGTAGTGCATCATATCTTAATTCCATGATTATCTTGGATAGTTATATCATTAAGAATAGAAAATTGGAATAATGGAAATTTCTAGTTTCAGTGAATATCAATCATTGTCAATACTAAAAGTGCATCATCATGATCATACATCATCTGATTCACCTTGGATAATTATTCATTTGAAATAAGAATTTGGATATAATAACAGTTTATATGCTGCCATTGCTATTGTTGGCTACATGTACCACCAGGGAGTGTTAAACCTCCTTTACTTTCCATGAGGGTCTGCCACGGTCCTTTGGTTAGTGTCATATGCATGATGATGGAAGTTTTTACCAACCTAGACAAGCTTTACAGCCCTGGCATGGTTGTTGGTTAGAGTCAAATGACAGCTTGCTGTATAGTTATAATAGTCTGAATGTATCTACATGTATTTTAATAATCTTCTAAATTACTGTTCATTCTGAAACTAGCATTTTATAATAGTAGTCAAACATATTAAACAATACATGTACTTCAAAGTATCATTTTATTTTGTCTCGCCTTTAGTACACAAAAGTCATGAAAGTTGGTTGTATACAAGAAATTTGTATTACAGTCTTGGGGTGATGATGTAAGCTATTTTATAGAGCCTTACATTTTAATAGCTAAAAGAGCTGGATGTTTCTTGTCTTGTATTCAGATGCTAGTAGCTAATATGTTATGATGTTTCAGTTTGCCATTATATGTACATTGCACCTGACCCCATTTTCATGGTTCAATGACTGCATGTAAAATATACTGTTACTTAATCAGTGAAATGCTCTCTTATACTGTATATTTTATATATGTAATTGGATACATTTTATTGCATATGAGTATCTTGAAAGATCTACTTGTCTATCAGGTTGGGTTGACCTGACCTTGACTTTATTTCATGGATAATTTAAGTGAAATAGGTTATTTCAGTTTAATACAATGTTAACATGGTTACGTTTGTTTCTCAGTTTATACTTCCTAATAAAATTGACACTGGAAATGGGGAATGTGCCAAAAAGACAACAACCCGACTATAGAGCAGTCATCAATGTTTCTCATAAGCTATAAGCTACATTGTTCATGTATAGGATCACTACTTTTGGCATAACTATGGAATAAATGTAAGGTGTACATGTTTGACATTTTTGAATGGCTGATTTCATCTGACAATGACACCATTTTCATGGTTTTTATGTTTAGTCTTTTTCTCTGTTTCTTTGGTTACTTTAAACATTTAACCATAAATATAGGGTATGGAAGAACTGTGTAAATTCAGAAATTCATGAAATTATCTGTCATATATCTGTCTGGCATGGTTATTTTGACTGGACTTCATTTTAATGGATTATTGATAATGTAAAGTTTATGTGATACTTATAGATTAGTAAAATCTTCTTATTACAGAATTTCTATAAAAAGATCATGAATAAGTCCACATTTAAAAGAATGTCTGTTTCCCATCCCAGGGGGCTTATTTTTGACCTGGGTGTGGGGAGGGGAAACAAACAATTTTTATTTTGACCTAAGGAGATATGGTGAGACGATTATCAACCATTTAAATCATGTAGACCAAGTGATTTACTTGTTAGTCACTATATAACAGGTCACTGCACACCCTTCAACAATGACCAAAACCTAAAACTTTATAATGAGCACCCTATAAAAGGTTCACCCTGTAATGAGGCATCTGACACAGTTAATGTAAAATATTCAGACGAGAAACCCAACACTGAAGACAATTTGATTTATTATACCATACCCTCTCCCCCCCCTTGAAGTTAAATGTTTAATCCCTTAGTGTACTGATATGAATAGTATTTTACTGGAAATGTTTCGGAAAATAGATATTGATGCTAACGTAAATATTTTATCCAATAAAAGGACAGGAAATAAGTCGGTGAACATGGTGAACCAAAAAGTTCAAATCTAATTGAAAATTAAAGTGCCCCTGAACTCACTGATCATGCACGAGTAGTAAGTAAGTAAGTAAGTAAGTAAGTAAGTAAGTAATTTTTATTGGTTTAAAATCCAAAATTACAGGCTTGATACCAAGACAATACAAATTTGTTATACACAGACATACAAACATATATATATCATACCAATTTCATAAACATTATATGAGGAGGTGGTACCACAAAGTTATTTAGTGCTTAATAAAGCATTTCTAGAAATGTACATGTCGCTTATAAATTTAACAATAATTCTAATTATATCAGTCTCAACACACGTATATAAAAATTTAAATCTTGCACCATTAGTCATATTTAAAAAAGAGGGAACTATTTCACTAATTTTGAAAAAACAGTTGGTCTCTAATTAGAAGACCTATTGTTTTTCTTCTGATTATTAGGTCTTTCCACTTTTCTGTGGAAAGACCTATTGTTTTTCTTCTGATTATTTTTTTTTTTTTTTTTCTTCCGCCAAATTTTGTTCTTGCGATAAACATTTGTTTCGCAATATGTCGCTTAGATATTTGGTATATGATATTGAACAGTTTATGCGCTTTTGAAATTTACCCTGCGTAACCGAATACTTTTCTTTGTAGGAGTTATCTCCCCAAACACTGTTTCCCTTGTGCTCACAACTCCTTCGCAACCGTAAAAGATTACGACAAATTTATTTTATAAAATTGCTCGTTATATCCTTCGCATGATTTGTTCAATTTCGACCGAAGCAATATGAACGCTCCATATGAGAGTTATTTCCCTTTTTGTATTTGAAATTTTAAAATGTATTTTAAACTGGAACACCATAAGTGATAGAGACCTAGGATCTTTTGATTTGAGGTCCTTGGTCCAAAAAAATGAAAATTAGGTCAAGGTCAAAGGTCAAGGTCATATTCTAATTTTTGAATTTGTCTTATTTTCACTCATTTTCATTAACCTTATAAGATATCGACAAATTGTTTTGTATAAATTGTTAGTTGCGACATGTTGTAACTAAATAATTTTAGTTGAAAGGGTGCGTAAACAATAAACGGGAGTTTTAGCCCCTATCATATCTTAAATTATGTTTAAAGTGATATAACTTATTAACCATACATATTAGAGACTAGGGTCTTTTGATTTGAAATCCTCAGTTTGTGACCTTGAAATTGAGGTCAATGTCATAGGTTAATTTGACGTTCTAGATTTTGACCTTTGCTTTAAATTCATATCTAAACATCATAAAGCCATATGAACTGACATTTTAGACTGATTTTTTATATTTCAATATCAAAATAGATATTAACTGGTGGAAAGACCTTCAATTGTTCTCTGAACAATTGGTTTTTAATTTATTTTTTTTTCTTCCGCCTAATTTTGTTCTTACGATAAACATTTGTTTCGCAATACGTCGCTTTGATATTTGGTATATGATATCAAACAGTTTTTGCGCTTTTGAAATTTACCCTGCGTAACCGAATACTTTTCTTTGTAGGAGTTATCTCCCCAAACACTGTTTTCCTTGTGCTCACAACTCCTTTGCAACCGTAAAAGATAACGACAAATTTATTTTACAAAACTGCTCGTTATATCCTTTGCATGATTTGTCCTATTTTGACCGAAGCAATATGACCGCTCCATATGAGAGTTATTTCCCCTTATGCATCTGATATAAGTGATATGCATTTCTATCTTATAAACCATAAGTGATAGAGACCTAGGATCTTTTGATTTGAGGTCCTTGGTCCAAAAAAATGAAAATTAGGTCAAGGTCAAAGGTCAAGGTCATATTCTGATATTTGAATTTGGCTTATTTTCACTTATATCCAAAGACCGTATAAGATATCAACAAATTATTTTTACTAAATTGTTAGTTGTGACATGTCCTAACACATACATTTTTATTGCAAGGGCACGTTGAACGTAAAAGGGAGTTTTCTCCCCTCTTGTATTTAAAAATACGCGTTTGGTGATATAAGTCATTAACCAAATATAATTAAGACCTATGGTCTTTTGATTTGAGGTCCTTAGTTCATGACCTTGAAATTGATCTCAAGGTCATAGCTTAATTTGACGTTCTAGATTTTGACCTTTGCTTTTATTTTATATGTATACATGATAAAGCTATGAAACTTTTGGAAAAAGGTATCAAACCATTTTACCTTGAAAGAAACAACCGGAAGTGACCTTTTGTAAACCGGAAGTAGCTATTTTTTGTACTTTATTAATATAAAAGTATATAGAAATAGATATTTTTGGAATCAGTGTCAAGTAAATATTCAAATATAATTGTAAGTAACAAATTATCTCCCTTATTTAAAAAAAATGTATGGAAACCAAATATTTTTGGAATCAGCGTATTAGAAGCTATCATTTGACGATTGAAATGACATTTTAAACTTAGTTTCACAACTTTCATATCAAAATACATTGTTTTGATGGAAAGACCTTCAATTGTTCTCTGAACAATTGGTTTTTAATTATATTTAGTTTTGTACATTTTAAAGTGAAATGAAATTCATCTTCAACTTCTAAGAGGCACAAAGGACAAATTCTTTCTTCTACCGGGGTTTTAGTGTGACGCCCTTGTTCAATTCTAAGAACACTATTACTAAAACGAATTTTAGCAAAATGCCCTATTACTTTTCTGTCTATATTTAACAATAAATAGTTTTCCAATTTATAATTTTCTTTAAGCTGTTTATATGTTCTCAGCTTATTACCATGTACTGATTTATTATCACAAAATATATTTTCTTTCCAATAATTAAGATATCTATCATTAAGTTTGGTATGAATTGCATATCATAAACGCCTTTTTGAAATAGTATCATGATTTTTCCAAACATGTGAAAAATTTAATATAGCAAGTAACTGTTCAATCGTTTTAGCAAATCCATTGGTTAATTGCAGGTTGGAACAATATACATCTTTTAGTAAACAATTGTTATCAGATTTGATCACATGCAACCAGAAGCCAATTGACAGTTTTAAAGCTTCAATAAAAACTGGATACATACCAAGTTCAGCTAGTACTGCTAAATTGACAGCTGATTTATTTACTCCAATTAAAGTTTTTGCAAATTTAATTTGGACTTTGATGGTAGCCAATGACCAATGTTTTGACTCTAGATTTGTAATATCTTTTATCATAAACAGAGACCAAACTTCACTACAGTAAAGAAGTATAGGTTTAACACAAGCATCAAAAAGCGTTAAGTGAGGTAATACATTGATAGCTTCAGAAAATAACAGTGTTCTAATACAAAATATAGCTTTTGAGGCTTTTTTACAAAGAAGTCTCACTGCTTCTGTAAAACTACCAGATGGTTTAAACAGTATACCCAAATATTTATATTCTGTACAGTGTTCCAAAATATTATCACTAAAAACAAACTTGTCTTTTATAAGTTTTTTACCTGATTTGTTAAAATTCATAACTTTGGTTTTGTCAAGATTTACTGTTAAATCCCAACTAGTGCAATATAAACTAAGCTTGTCAAGGCATTTTTGTAAGCCATTAGCCGATTCAGAAATAAGGACTAAATCATCAGCGTATAACAGACATGATATATCATTATCATTTAACTTGGGTGGTTCACATGTTGAGTCAAAAATAGATGGTAAATCATTAATATATAAAGAAAATAATGTAGGTCTTAAAATACACCCTTGTTTTACCCCAACTGAG
Source organism: Mytilus edulis (assembly GCA_019925275.1). Lineage (NCBI taxonomy): Eukaryota > Metazoa > Mollusca > Bivalvia > Mytilida > Mytilidae > Mytilus > Mytilus edulis. The sequence goes on along the minus strand of CM034360.1, from coordinate 748,252 downwards.
GAATTAAAAAAATCAGTGATACCTTCCGAGATCTTTACCGAGTACAAAACCTCTTTATACATATCTTTCATTATACTAAAAAAGGGACCATCTATGTTGTAATAAGACAATTTGTAAAAGAGGGCATCTCTGTTAATAGTATCAAATGCCTTCCTGAAATCAATGAAACAGGCATATATCTTTTTTGATGATTTAAATGCTCTATCAATTATAGTTTTTAGAGTTAAAATATGATCACTAGTGATTCTATTCATAAAAAGTGTCCGTATAACAACCAAGAAGAGTCTGTGTATCATCGAAAACGAGTCCGTGTAACACCCGTTAATGTACTGTTTTTCTATAGCTCTGCAGGGGGGGGGGGGGGCAAAGTCGTTCAAAGGTCACTGTACGGCCTTTAACAATAGTTAGATATTTCAAAAAGACTCTGAAATGACAAATGTAAAATACACTCAACACTGTCATGACTGTTCAACCATAACCGCACGTCAAACTTTGAACAACAGAAAAATCTGATTGGACATTCGTTACAATTTGACACGACCTCATGAATTGGGTCATGAATTATTATTAGTTATTAGTTTCCTGTCTATTCTGTCATTTATTGCATTTGATTTTTAATTTGTACTCATTTAACACACATTTGTGTTTGAGTGTAAATAAAAAATTGAAAAATGTATTTTGCGTTAAATGTGCAATGAAGCCATGGATTCGTAATCTTCAAAAAATCGTTCTGAAACGGTTGATAAAATGTGAAATGTCTGAATATAAATATACCGATTATGTCCACTGCGCGGTTATAAAATGGGCTATATTTGGACATTTCGAGAAACAATAGTATTTTTTTCCTATGATAGAAATTTGGGGGGCAAAACGACTTTTTTTATCAGTTGGATTTTCAATTTTGATTAAAAAAAAATTTGTTTTATTTTCTTCTTTTCTTTAAAATCATATCAAGATTCTTTAGTTTGAACATATTTATTGTTAAAAAATGACAAATGGATTAGACATGTAAGACAGGAGTTTTTAACTTAGTAACGTTTTCTCCAATACATATATCAATATAAATATGAATGAATATTACATATGTCTGATTTTTATTAACCAATTATTTTTTTTAAGCATAAAGATCTAAAATTGAATTTTCCCAAAAAAAAAACATTTCCCGAAAAAAAAACAATCCATACATGTATTTACGTTTTGTCCTTTTCGGCGTTTTTGTGACTTTCCAACCTATATCTTCTAATTCTCATGTTATGTTTTTGGCGTGCGTCTTCTGTGGAGAAAAAAGGTGGTCAATAGCTTACCTCAAGATGTTGGTCATATTCAACTTTATTCTAGTACGGCATACGTTTTACCTCAGCGAACTCTCTGTCTTGGTGATGTATCAATCATTTGCTTCAGGTCGATCCATTTCGCATCTCGTCATGAATATGCGTGATATATTTGCCACTGGACATTAAGGGAGCAATCAACAACGACATGTAGTTGAGCTCGTTTTGGTGAAACAATTACTGTCAAATCTTTTTATATATATATATATATATATATATAGCTGGTAAAGTTGTCATAAAAGCAAAAACGGACGAAAAAGTTGGCAACAATTTATAATAAGACTAAACTTATTTTGGACGTTTCGTTTCTTCTAAAGTGTTAAATTCAACCATGCGACTGGCTTACTTGAAGATTCAGGTGACCTTTTTCGTTTTTAGAAATTTCAATCGAAGTTCGTATATCCCTTCAACGATTTATTCATTTTTTTTGAACTTATAGATAGCGCGAAACTCTCACTACACCATGCATAGACTATTTTTTTGTTCGACCAAATGCGGCTGCTTATTTATACAACCGAACAACCAAACGTCCGCATCCAATTTTAGCAAAGATATACTGTCGAACGGGGTAAGTCAAGAGATGTGAATATTTCTATACCCAATCAATCCTTTGGTTTTGAAAACAATTTTAAAGGTATACATTAATACGACATCAACCCAACGACACATATAAATCAAAACATTAAGAGTCAACACACAGATTTTTGTAATAGAAAGAAACCTATACAGAATAAAAAGCCTAAACCGCAACAAGACTAAATAATACGGGAGCAGTGATTTTTTTAGACAAAAATGCAAGTGTTCCGTAGAAATATTTCAAGTACCATTTTTTTTATTTCGATCGTTGAAAATTATAGCAGACTGAGTGATATAAATCAGTAGATTTAGGACAAAACTATGATATGGAAATATAATATGAAAATTAAGCCTGCTTTGTACTAGACCGACACACAGAGATGGATTTTTAACGTGTAAGTTCACAAGCTAACAGTTCGAAAGAAAGAAAAAACTCTTTGTTAGACCCGTTTGGGATTCGGACTTAAGTCCTCTCGCTGTCGAGGTGAACTTATTCTCACGAGACCAACCAGGAGAGAGGTCGCATAGTCATACCAAAAACTCGAGCATAGTAAACAATACAGTTTAACAGAATTATCACCGTTACTAATGCGATTTTAAAGTCATGATCTTATCTAAATTAGATGCCGTTATGTGATGTTGGTATCTACACGTATGAATAGAGATGGCCGACATCAGAGTAGATTGAGAGGACCATCGCTCTCTGCAAATTGAAAACTCTTCCTCAATTATGTTAGTGGTCCCACTGTAGCGAGCTGTTGCAAGGCTAAATTTCTATCCTTATTAAATATTCTTTTATTATCCAGTGGTATTTCAAGTTTACTTTTAATCTTATTGTCGAACGACTTTTTGAAGTTCTTCCTATCATATTTAAAACTTGTGTTCTCGTTATGAACACGAATGAAATATTTGCCACTGGAGGTGAGGCAAACAACAATGAATCACGATCACTAAAATATAAGTATTTGTTCTCACAAAATACTTTGTAATTAATTAGAAGAATAGGAGTCCTCCAAAAAGGTAAAATTTATCTGTATTGGAACATGTATGTCTGGTGCATGTATATCACTCGTTCCATCTACAATATACGGAAATGACACGACCGGGTATTGTAAAGCTTTGAGGGACTTTTAATGTCAAATTCATATCCCTGGGCGAAGAAATTACCAAGTTTGGAAAACACCGTGTGTACACTGACTTATAAAAGTGTTTATGTCTTTCATGCTGTCTAGTCTGAGAATAAAAGTTTGAGCAATTTTTGAAGGTAATAAATAAAAAAAGAAGACCGGTAAAAAACTTTAAGTGAACGGAAATTTCGATTTAAAAAAGTTACTATAAAGAGAAAGCAAAATATATTTTAAAGAGTCTTAATAAATTCCAATTAATGATCACAAATCTAATCTAAATCCAATTTCATATACCTGTAAATTTTTAGTGAGAAGTAATCATTACGTAAATAAAATCAACTTATATTTGGTATTAGTTAGTTCGCATTGACAAAGTCTTAGACATAAAGTTTAAAGTTATAGAGACTTTTAATTTATTAAAGGTAAAAAATGTACATGTCATGATGGATTTTCGTATCGTTTTGATCAAACTTTCAAAAGTGAAGACCTTTCATGGAATTGTACCGTGAAAAAGTGTAATGTTAGAATTAAAACGAACAATGGGAATACTAATATTTTTAGTCAGAAAAATGAACAGATTCACTCACAAACGGACGGAACATTTAATTGTTGCCCAAATGTTTTATACCAGCTTTATACCAGACTGAGTCATGGATTTTAAAATGGGACTATGTTCCCCTTGTATTTATTGTGTTGACTGGGAAGTCTGATGAAATTACAATCCTGCCGGACCTAACCCTGGAAAAGAGGAGGGAATTCATAACAACCAAAAGCTTAAATGTCATATGTAAAAAGCGCTAATGTCCTTTTAAAACAATCGCAAATGTCCTATGTTTCGAAGCGCAAGTGTCCAAAATAAAAAAGCGCAAATGTCCTATGAAAAAAGTTAGTTACATAATCACTACTCGTTTTATGTATGTGAAGTTAGCAGCCGGTTCGTTATTCGTTATTCGATATTCAATATCCAACCAGCTGCTAGCAGCCGGTTTGATATTCAAAATCTGGTGAAAAATTATACGAAAATTAAATACTTGATAACATATAAAGCATGATTTTCATAGTTAAAAGGACTGATAAGATATGTAGAAAAATCGTTAAATGACTTATTTGAGCTGTCGTAATTTCTCGTTGTCCTCGCATGTAAACCCTTTTCAATGTTAAATATTTTGACTTTATGTGATATAGAGTTTTGTCAATAAAACGACTTCAAAGATGTACTTTTGTGTATAATGTCTCTAAAGACAAAAAGAAAAACCCATAACTCTAGAAATATTGATAACTATACATAGAAATATATATGGAAAGCCAAAAAAAAAAAAATTTTAGTCAAAAGCTGTCAAAATTTTAGGACAAAGGGCACAGGGTTATGGTGAGAGCCCGAGACCGCTTAAATGAGGTTGAGACCCCCCTGGTCTTTCAATGTCCATAAAATTCAACCAAATCATTGACTCTGTATATATAAAGGTTGTATTAGATGGATTTTTGCGAATAACGTCATCTTCAATATCTACGGAGTGCTTAGATTGTCACTTTTCAGTCAAAAAATCTCAAAACTTTAGGACAAAGGGCACAAGGTAATAGTGAGAGCCTCCCTGATCTCTCAATCTGTCTAATATTTTACAGACATTTAGTCAATAGGTAGATACAAACGTGACTAAAAGGAATTTGGGTACACTTCATGTCTTCTATGTTTACGGTACGCCCAAAGTGCCAGTTGGATATTCAAATTTTATATCAAAAATCGACCCGAGACCGCTTAAATGAGGTTGAGACCCCTGGTCTTTCAATGTCCATAAAATTCAACCAAATCATTAAATATGTATATAAATAAGTTGTATTAGATGGATTTTTGAGAATAACGTCATCTTCAATATATACGGAGTGCTTAGATTGTCACTTTTCAGTCAAAAAATGTCAAAACTTTAGGACAAAGGGCACAAGGTAATGGTGAGAGCCCCCCTGATCTCTCAATCTTTCTAATATTTTACAGACATTTAGTCAATAGGTAGATACAAACGTGACTAAAAGGAATTTGGGTACACTTCATGTCTTCTATGTTTACGGTACGCCCAAAGTGACAGTTGGATATTCAAATTTTATATCAAAAATCGAGCCGAGACCGCTTAAATGAGGTTAAGACCCCCCTGGTCATTCAATATCCCTAAACTTCAACCAAATCATTGACTCTGTATATATAAAGGTTGTATTAGATGGATTTTAGAGAATAACGTCATCTTAAGTATCTACGGAGTGCTTAGATTGTCACTTTTCAGTCAAAAAATGTCAAAACTTTAGGACAAAGGGCACAAGGTAATGGTGAGAGCCCCCTGATCTCTCAATCTTTCTAATATTTTACAGACATTTAGTCAATAGGTAGATACAAACGTGACTAAAAGGAATTTGGGTAAACTTCATGTCTTCTATGTTTACGGTACGCCCAAAATGCCAGTTGGATATTCATTTTTTTTTATAAAAAATCGACCCGAGACCGCTTAAATGAGATTGAGACCCCCCTGGTCTGTCAATGTCCATAAAATTCAACCAAATCATTGACTCTGTATATATAAAGGTTGTATTAGATGGATTTTAGAGAATAACGTCATCTTAAGTATCTACGGAGTGCTTAGATTGTCACTTTTCAGTCAAAAAATGCTAAAACTTTAGGACAAAGGGCACAAGGTAATGGTGAGAGCCCCCTGATCTCTAAATCTTTCTAATATTTTACAGATATTTAGTCAATAGGTAGATACAAACGTGACTAAAAGGAATTTGGGTACACTTCATGTCTTCTATGTTTACGGTACGCCCAAAGTGACAGTTGGATATTCAAATTTTATATCAAAAATCGAGCCGAGACCGCTTAAATGAGGTTAAGACCCCCCTGGTCATTCAATATCCCTAAAATTCAACCAAATCATTGACTCTGTATATATAAAGGTTGTATTAGATGGATTTTAGAGAATAACGTCATCTTAAGTATCTACGGAGTGCTTAGATTGTCACTTTTCAGTCAAAAAATGTCAAAACTTTAGGACAAAGGGCACAAGGTAATGGTGAGAGCCCCCTGATCTCTCAATCTTTCTAATATTTTACAGACATTTAGTCAATAGGTAGATACAAACGTGACTAAAAGGAATTTGGGTACACTTCATGTCTTCTATGTTTACGGTACGCCCAAAGTGACAGTTGGATATTCAAATTTTATATCAAAAATCGAGCCGAGACCGCTTAAATGAGGTTAAGACCCCCCTGGTCATTCAATATCCCTAAAATTCAACCAAATCATTGACTCTGTATATATAAAGGTTGTATTAGATGGATTTTAGAGAATAACGTCATCTTAAGTATCTACGGAGTGCTTAGATTGTCACTTTTCAGTCAAAAAATGTCAAAACTTTAGGACAAAGGGCACAAGGTAATGGTGAGAGCCCCCTGATCTCTAAATCTTTCTAATATTTTACAGATATTTAGTCAATAGGTAGATACAAACGTGACTAAAAGGAATTTGGGTAAACTTCATGTCTTCTATGTTTACGGTACGCCCAAAGTGCCAGTTGGATATTCAAATTTTTTTATAAAAAATCGACCCGAGACCGCTTAAATGAGATTGAGACCCCCCTGGTCTTTCAATGTCCATAAAATTCAACCAAATCATTGACTCTGTATATATAAAGGTTGTATTAGATGGATTTTTGAGAATTACGTCATCTTAAGTATCTACGGAGTGCTAAGATTGTCACTTTTCAGTAAAAAAATGTCAAAACTTTAGGACAAAGGGCACAAGGTAATGGTGAGAGCCCCCTGATCTCTCAATCTTTCTAATATTTTACAGACATTTAGTCAATAGGTAGATACAAACGTGACTAAAAGGAATTTGGGTAAACTTTATGTCTTCTATGTTTACGGTACGCCCAAAGTGCCAGTTGGATATTCAAATTTTATATCAAAAATCGAGCCGAGACCGCTTAAATGAGGTTGAGACCCCCTGGTCTGTCAATGTCCATAAAATACAACCAAATCATTGACTCTGTATATATAAAGGTTGTATTAGATGGATTTTTGAGAATAACGTCATCTTAAGTATCTACGGAGTGCTTAGATTGTCACTTTTCAGTCAAAAAATGTCAAAACTTTAGGACAAAGGGCACAAGGTAATGGTGAGAGCCCCCTGATCTCTCAATCTTTCTAATATTTTACAGACATTTAGTCAATAGGTAGATACAAACGTGACTAAAAGGAATTTGGGTAAACTTTATGTCTTCTATGTTTACGGTACGCCCAAAGTGCCAGTTGGATATTCAAATTTTATATCAAAAATCGACCCGAGACCGCTTAAATGAGGTTGAGACCCCCCTGGTCTTTCAATGTCCATAAAATTCAACCAAATCATTGACTCTGTATATATGAAGGTTGTATTAGATGGATTTTTGAGAGTAACGTCATCTTCAATATCTACGGAGTGCTTAGATTGTCACTTTTCAGTCAAAAAATGCTAGAACTTTAGGACAAAGGACACAAGGTAATGGTGAAAGCCCCTGATCTCTCAATCTTTCTAATATTTTACAGACATTTAGTCAATAGGTAGATACGAACGTGACTAAAAGGAATCGGGGTAAACTTCATGTCTTCTATGTTTACGGTACGCCCAAAGTGCCAGTTGGATATTGAAATTTTATATCAAAAATCGACCCGAGACCGCTTAAATGAGGTTGAGACCCCCCTGGTCTTACAATGTCCATAACATTCAACCAAACTATTGACTCTGTATATATAAAGGTTGTATTAGATGAATTTTTGAGAATAACGTCATCTTCAATATCTACGGAGTGCTTAGATTGTCACTTTTCAGTCAAAAAATGTCAAAACTTTAGGACAAAGGGCACAAGGTAATGACGAGAGCCCCCTGATCTCTTAATCTTTCTAATATTTTACAGACATTTAGTCAATAGGTAGATACAAACGTGACTAAAAGGAAGTTGGGTACACTTCATGTCATCTATGTTTACGGTACGCCCAAAGTGCCAGTTGGATATTCAATTTTTATATCAAAAATCGTCCCGAGACGGCTTCAATAAGGTTGAGACCCCCTGGTCTTACAATGTCCATTAAATTCAACCAAATCATTGACTCTGTATATATAAAGGTTGTATTAGATGGATTTTTGAGAATAACGTCATCTTCAATATCTACGGAGTGCTAAGATTGTCACTTTTCAGTCAAAAAATGTCAAAATTTAAGGACAAAGGGCACAAGGTAATGGTGAGAGCCCCCTGATCTCTCAATCTTTCTAATATTTTCCAGACATTTAGTCAATAGGTAAAAACAAACGTGACTAAAAGGAATTTGGGTACACTTCATGTTTTCTATGTTTACGGTACGCCCAAAGTGCCAGTTGGATATTCAAATTTTATATCAAAAATCGACCCGAGACCGCTTAAATGAGGTTGAGACCCCCCTGGTCTGTTAATGTCCATTAAATTCAACCAAATCAAGGTAATGGTGAGAGCCCCCTGATCTCTAAATCTTTCTAATATTTTCCAGACATTTAGTCAATAGGTAAAAACAAACGTGACTAAAAGGAATTTGGGTACACTTCATGTTTTCTATGTTTACGGTACGCCCAAAGTGCCAGTTGGATATTCAAATTTTATATCAAAAATCGACCCGAGACCGCTTAAATGAGGTTGAGACCCCCCTGGTCTGTTAATGTCCATTAAATTCAACCAAATCATTGACTCTGTATATATAAAGGTTGTATTAGATGAATTTTTGAGAATAACGTCATCTTCAATATCTACGGAGTGCTTAGATTGTCACTTTTCAGTCAAAAAGTGTCAAAACTTTAGGACAAAGGGCACAAGGTAATGACGAGAGCCCCTGATCTCTCAATCTTTCTAATATTTTACAGACATTTAGTCAATAGGTAGATACAAATGTTACTTAAAGCAATTTTGGTACACTTTCTTTCTTTTATGTTTACGGTGCGCCCAAAGTGCCTGTTGGAAATTCAAATTATTTAGCGAAAGCCTACCCGAATCCGCTTAAATCAGGTTGAGACCCACCTAGTTTTTCAATGTCCATTAAATTCAACCAAATCATAGATTCTATATATATAAATATTGTATGAAAAGGGGAATGCTGTTGAACGGACTGTTCGCTTCTAGGACCAAACCAGAACCCTAGTAGAACCGAGGACCTTGTTTCAAGTACAAACGGGGATGATTTACAGACCTTTACAACGCACCTTCGCACAGCTCACACAAGCACCCCTTTTGATGTAAATTCCAGGTCCAAATGCATTGCTGACGGCTATTTCAACCAGGCAACTTAGGGCTCCAACACCTCATGCTGGCAGAATTGTGTTCGCCAACATAGACTTGCATTGCCCTTCCCGCTTAAATGGGTAGGAATCCACTTTCTTTTTGAATGTTTTTCTTCAATTGTGTAGTGCTTATTTCCATAGTCGTACCACTAGAAACGTTTCTTAGGAGCTTGGTGATATTTTTTAATCTGTTGCTGGGTAAGCACATCTTGTATTTACCTTGCAGGTTTGTGTGGGATAAACGAATGGTGAACAGGCAACCTTTTTTTGCTGCTCCGTGTAATTTATTAGCTTGACCTTTTATCAAATTCAACCCGTATTTTGATAGACTATTTTCTCATACCTCTCGAAGATGAAAACGGATGGTGATATATTTACTGCGGAGATTGATAGGATCACCGTCTTGGTCGGTTAAGTATGTCTGCATGCGATTGAAAAGCTGTAGATATTGGACTGTTGGGTGGAGTTTACGTAGCTTACATTGATGATGCCACTGTTCACCAAGATGCTGTTGATACTGCTGATGCTAACAATGTAATCAATCTCTTCGTAACCGTTTGTTGCCTGATCAAATGTGTAGAGCTGTCGCTAAAATCCCAATACGGTGTTCGATTCCTTGAAATTGTAGGGGTGAACCGGGTAAAATGCGGCTATCGTTTCCAGGGACAAGGATGGAAAACCCTTGCTTTTAGTCTGTGTGGTCGACGATTTGCTGCAACAGTGTGGTGTCCATTTACTAGTACATGTATTCATTAAATAACGACGTTCATCTTCTGACCATCCGATTCGAACTGGAGGACTCCTTCGGAGATTGCAAGTACAAATGCTTCGGTGTTGGCGGGAACATTACGCTCGAATTCCGCTCGAATCTGGAAGTCCACTCGGGCGAATGACTTACTTCGATCACAAACAGCGGCTATAGGTAAATAAAATCAGAGGGGTTGACACCACCGTTACTGAGAAGGTTTTCAATGTCGTAGAATTTCTTTCTGAAGTCTACAGCCTCCTTGAACACTCTGGCAACCTTGTTTTGTAAAAACCAGGCATTAAAGTCGACGGCTGAGTCGCGTTCAGCTTTGAGGGTGACATAGACACTTTGCGAAAGAGGATCCAAGATATCTTATACAGGATTATTTTTGCCACGTTATTGACGGCGGCAGCCCTCGTAATGGCATTGGCATCTGAATAGCGAACGAGTGGAAGTTCGTGCCTGAACCCGTACACTATTTTATAGTAATAATCCCATAATATGTTTCAGGGGAATGGCAAACGAGTACGATCCTTTGTTGGTGGGCTTAGTGATAATGTATTCATGCCACGGTGTAAATCCAGTATTCTCAGTCTCGGCATCGGTAGAAGAATCCTTATACCACAGTCGGTTGAGACCCTACGTTTTGAAGAAGTCGCCGAGGAAGGTTTACATTCCAAGCATAGTAGTGGCGATGCCGGGTATTAATATTTTTTAAGATTTCCATCGTAGGTTAATCCTACTATGATTGTAAGGATGTCGGCATTATGGATTTAGTGAAAGCTTTGGACAAAATCATGGACGGTAGCGATGCCACGGGAGATGGGATTGTTTAACTGTGTTTGGTTTTGGGGCTTACTGCGTTTAATACTGAGCTGTTAATTGGGCTTGCTGCGCTGGACACTGAGTTTTCGAAGGCGGGTCACTTTTTCAACGACATGGTCGACGACTTTGGCTATCCCCTTTCAACTCCTATCATGGTTGCATTGGTGTAAGCGCTCATAGTCTTACTTTCCAAGGCCTTGGCAGCAGAGGAGGTGAACATGCGACCAGCGATACCGGCGATAGTGTCAAACAAACTACCGCCGTATGCATACTTTCGAACAAAACCTTAAACATTTAGTTAGAGGATACTACGATGGAATTGCTTATTTTCCTTGGTGCTGATGTGTTCACCTTTCTTCATGGCATCGATGATCGCCACAAGCTCGTTGCGCACACCATTATTTCAAGCACGGTCGGCAGCGTTACACAGATCCATGCGATATATGGAGGAGCTAGTTAAAGTCAGAGTGTCGAAATATGGTTTGCAGTCCGCTACAATGCTTATCTTGCTTTAGATGTGCGACACAATATTCGTCCACTTGTAACTTTTTCATCGCCTTCGAGTTCTAGAGAGGGTCAATTGCCTTGTCGATTTATGGCACCGAAACTGTTCAGGATCTCTGCATAGTCGACAAGGTTTTAAAGCTTCGGGCTCAAACGATTCTGGTTTCTTTTTCACCATGAGTTCCAAGAGGTCAAGGGTTCCTTTGTACCTCAGAGCATTCCCGAAATATCATCACTGTCAGAAGTAACTGGTTAGCTTCCGATGAAGATACCATCGTTTTCAGATCGCGATCTAAAGGTGTGGTCGGCGGAAGGATTGTTACTGAGCTGCAAATACTGCTGTGCTCGAGGTCCGAGGACGGTGTCTGAAGGTGGTGCAATGGGTAGTGGGTAGGCAAACTTTGGTGGTGGAGGAGGGAGGACTGTCACTGCTGCAGGAAGGTATACAATCGTTTTGGTATTGCTGAAGCTGCCTCTCGCTGAGCCTCAACCACAGGCTTAACACCTTTGAAAGGGCCCGGTTGAGTACAATCTTCTCGAGCGGATGCTGCATGTTACTGGCTTGAATCTTCCGCTTGATCTCTTGCAACTCCCTGGCGAGCGCCTCACACTGTTTAGTGTCTGTAATTTTTATAACGTCATTTATTTATAGCGTTGTCATGACCCCCCTGAGCGATGGTTCGAACACATCTAAGCGTTTGTTTGAACGCTCCTAAGCGTTGGTTTTCTGAAACCATAGGCATACATCTATCAAAAGGTAAAAAAAAATCACATGCATTTCTGCTTGTTTTTTAATAAAATTGAATTGAAAAGATCGATCTTTTTTTAGCTATTGGATCAATGTCTTTATCCTAACAATCCAAGATAAAATCAATTTAGGTCACCCAAAACCACTATCCCCAATTCAATGTTTTTAGACCCTGTTTTTGATCTTACGGTCCTATCGTCAAAAAATATACAATTCATGGTAATCATACCCGGTACGCCTGTTTTTTTTTCATTCAATAGCTCACAATTTGAAGATCTCAATCGTTCCCTCTCTTTTCCAAATTGGTGGTCAGCGGCTTGTTTAATCTCTCAAAACCCCAAGTGGTGATAGTTGCCCCCTTCCAGAATAAGGTTTTAATTTTTGTCTTCCTATTAACTAAATGTCTCCATAATAAAAGAAAGATTGAGAGCTTGGGGGATTCTTACCATTGCCAAGTGTCCTTTGTCCTACATGTAAAAGTTTGACAATATGTAGCTGAAAAGTGACAATAAAAGGCCTCCATAAATATCGAATATCAATTCTTTCTAGTACAACCTTTATATACACAGCGTCTATAATTTAATTAAATTTTATGAACATTGAACGACCAGGGGGTCTCACACTCATTTGAGCGGTCTCAGGTACGTTTTCACTGTATATTTTGAATATCCAACTGGCACTTTGGGCGTACCGTAAACATAGAAGACAGGAAGTGTATCTAAATTCCTTTTAGCCACGTTTGTATCTACCTATTGACTAAATGTCTGTAAAATATTAGAAAGATTGAGAGATCAGGGGGCTCTCACCATTACATTGTGCCCTTTGTCCTAAAAATTTGACATTTTTTTACTAAAAAGTGACAATCTTAGCCCTCCGTAGATATTGAAGATGACGTTATTCTCAAAAATCCATCTAATACAACCTTTATATATACAGAGTCAATGATTTGGTTGACTTTTATAGTCATTGAAAGACCAGGGGGGTCTCAACCTCATTTAAGCGGTCTCGGGTCGATTTTTGATATAAAATTTGAATATCCAACTGGCACTTTGGGCGTACCGTAAACATAGAAGACAGGAAGTGTACCCAAATTCCTTTTAGTCACGTTTGTATCTACCTATTGACTAAATGTCTGTAAAATATTAGAAAGATTGAGAGATCAGGGGGCTCTCACCATTACATTGTGCCCTTTGTCCTAAAAATTTGACATTTTTTTACTAAAAAGTGACAATCTTAGCCCTCCGTAGATATTGAAGATGACGTTATTCTTAAAAATCCATCTAATACAACCTTTATATATACAGAGTCAATGATTTGGTTGACTTTTATAGTCATTGAAAGACCAGGGGGGTCTCAACCTCATTTAAGCGGTCTCGGGTCGATTTTTGATATAAAATTTGAATATCCAACTGGCACTTTGGGCGTACCGTAAACATAGAAGACAGAAAGTGTACCCGAATTCCTTTTAGCCACGTTTGTATCTACCTATTGACTAAATGTCTATAAAATATTAGAAAGATTGAGAGATCAGGGGGCTCTCACCATTACATTGTGCCCTTTGTCCTAAAAATTTGACATTTTTTTACTAAAAAGTGACAATCTTAGCCCTCCGTAGATATTGAAGATGACGTTATTCTTAAAAATCCATCTAATACAACCTTCATATATACAGAGTCAATGATGTGGTTGACTTTTATAGTCATTGAAAGACCAGGGGGGGTCTCAACCTCATTTAAGCGGTCTCGGGTCGATTTTTGATATAAAATTTGAATATCCAACTGGCACTTTGGGCGTACCGTAAACATAGAAGACAGGAAGTGTACCCGAATTCCTTTTAGCCACGTTTGTATCTACCTATTGACTAAATGTCTGTAAAATATTAGAAAGATTGAGAGATCAGGGGGCTCTCACCATTACATTGTGCCCTTTGTCCTAAAAATTTGACATTTTTTTACTAAAAAGTGACAATCTTAGCCCTCCGTAGATATTGAAGATGACGTTATTCTCAAAAATCCATCTAATACAACCTTCATATATACAGAGTCAATGATTTGGTTGACTTTTATAGTCATTGAAAGACCAGGGGGGTCTCAACCTCATTTAAGCGGTCTCGGGTCGGTTTTCACTATATATTTCTTTTTTGGGCGTTCCATAAATATTTCTATTCATATTTCTTAATGTTTTCTAGAGTAAGCGGGTTTTCTTATTGTTTTAAGAATTATCATGTAGAAATTAAATCTTTGCAGTTTTTTTATTGACACCAATTTATATTATATAAAGACAAATTTGCAACTTAGAAAAGGGTTTATATTCGAGGACAACGAGAACTTACAACAGCTTGAAGAGGTCATTTTGATAAGTTCCTACGTATCTTATCAGTCATCTTAACTATGAAAATCATGTTTTTAATGTCATCAAGTATTTTTTTTTTATGATTTTCAACAAAATTTTGAATATCCAACCGACTGCTAGCAGCCGGTTGGATATTGAATATCGAATAACGAATAACGAACCGGCTGCTAACTTCACATACATACTCGTTTTCTCTTTTCAGGCGAATTTCAATAACTTTTTTTACACTTTCTTATTCAACAGAAAGGTATTTAAATATGAACGTACCACATGTAACGGAATTTGATAATCATTTTATAATTGGACTTGTGTTTTCCAGAACGTCCTATTTTCAATAGTTCATAGATCTCTGACAAAAGTAAGATCATACAAGTTTCATGTACCATGTGCATGAAAAAACACACTACCAAATCATATTTGTAAATTGTAAAAGATTAAGACATTTTTATATTTGTACTAAATAATCCTATGAAATAAAATAAAAACATATTTCTCTCTGCCTGAATGAAATCGTAAGAACATTTTCAGACTGTTCTTTATATATTCTTTGCAAAAGACGAATAATTCTCCTTAAACTGTAAATTATCAAACAGACAGACTAACTTTAAAGGACAAGCGTGTCCAGGGTTGAAACGATGTGGATGCAAAAATAACGCTGAGCGAAGGGAGACGAAAAAAAGAGACCATTTTAAGCAGACTTTTTCATATTTAGGATAAACATAATATCAAATTTTATTTTTTTGCGAATTTTCCCTTTAATCCATTTATTTTTTGAACTTTGACAATCATATCACATCTCCTTGATTTTATATTGAAGGTATATAAATGTGGTTTGATAAAATGCTGTTCTCACTAAAAAAAAATCAAACTGGTTCGTTCGTTCGTCGGATGCTATAGGAATATTGAAAAGTTCCTGAATCATGACATTGATATAATAAAAAAATGAAGGATTTAGTGTTTTCTCTGTCTTTCAGATAACAAGTACTCTTCCATCCTTGATAACATTTAATTTTACTGGAGCTTTTTCTTCAGTAGCTATAACTTGTAATAAACAGACATCTCATTTGAAATTATATACCACATGTTCTTATTTTAATAGCATGTTTATTGACCTATACGTGTCTTTCTTGGATCCGTTGTAAACAACCACCATTCCATATTCGAATTCCTTTATCAAGTTATAATATCCTGATCCTGTGTTGAAAAATTCTTTTTGTCAACACAGGCTTGCTCTGTTTGATGGGATGAAAGAATGACAAACAAACAAATATTTTAAAATTGAAAACTGTCATTTATTATTAAAATGACGAAGAAGCAACACAATGAAAAACATGTATAATGAAATCAATAAATCATATTTATAAACAACATATATGGTTATAATGACAAAACCTTATTGACCCATCCCATCAAAGATGGGGTTACATTCGCCACAATATTGTTACCCAAAGCCTTCCTTGTAACAATATCCCCCATCCAAGCCAGTGATAAAAAATTCTAAAAAGACCTAACTACATTTACCAAAAATAGGAAAAACAAAAAATATCAAAAAGGAAATCACAAATCTGAATAAAGCGACTTCTATCTAAGAGTATTCATTCTATAAACTAAACGATAACTATCCAATGATTATAATGTATTAACAGATTCTTAAAAAAAAATGATAATGGCTGTCGGAGGCCCCTGTCCCCATGGCAACCAAAGCCAAAATTCATACATATATTTACATTGAAAATTCTAATTTTATTTTATCTTATTTATTTTTATTATTATTCGTATATCTATTTTTTTTATTTTTTTTTATTTTGATCCAGTTAACATGGTTAAAAATCTTTGTTTATCTGTAAAAAACATTTTTGACTGCTTAGTTTAACTTCTTGAAAGATAACATCATTACCCGCATAGTTTGTTACAGTGCGTAAATTTAATCAACATCTTTACGAGATTCCTTAAAATTTATGACAACAGGTCGACCAGAGTTCAAACCATCGTCAGCTGCAATGACAGAAGGGGATGATTCCTTACTGTTAGTTTTATAATTTCTCTGAGAAATTGGAAAATATGGCATAAAATTGCATGACCATGATTGCACACCTAAATACTTCATTTTATTATGTTTTAAATTATTCTTGAAAATAATGGTAGCAAACGATTGTATTTCTGATAAATATCTCAACTTAATTATACAAAGAACAAAATAAAACAAATCCAAAAAATAATAATAAAAAAAACAACAAAAAAAACAAAACAAAAAACAAAAACATTTACACCATCCCATGGTAAGTGCAAAGGGTCTACTTCCCTCCACTGCCTATATGCTTGATCATAAAAAAATGCAGTCTCAATTCCAGCTTTTTCTGCCAAGTTTGCAATGATAGCCGCATATTTCATCAGCTTCGGGGATTCAGTAGGGTATTTTTCAAAACAAATTGCCCCATAAATGCGAAAAGCTTCATGCCACTGTGCCATTGACTCAACTTTTGCCTTACTACTACTATTTTTAACAAATGTTAAACACTTATCTTTCTCTATTGGAACATACTTAACAACTCTGGATTTGGATTTCAAGAAATCCTCCAGATTAATGTCTTTGTTAGACCAAATATCAGCTTTCAGTTTTGGGTCCACACCCAAAGCCAGTGGGTGTGATAAACCCTGGCCTTCTTACTCATTTGAACATGTACCTGTGTTTGGAGTGCCATGTAGAAGATGGTTCACCACCTGTTGACTCGGAGATCCTTCAGTTGGCATGAAACACTGTTGACCGCTTCTGCTAATCACATTTGAGCAGGACGAATGACTGCTCTCAGATGATTGTTTATCAATAACATTTGTTGAGTGGGACTGGGATGGTGTCGTCATCTCTGTTGTATTACATGTAGTGGTATCTTGCCTTGGTGGACAAATGGAATTAACACCTTGGTGTGTTGGTATCAAAGCTGGATCTGGTGAGTTAACATCCCTGCCTTGAATGACACCAGTGCTTTTGAGTATTGTAACTACTGTTTGTGTGATAATTGGAGTTGCGACCGTCAATATTCTCAGAATCTGGTCATCATTATACGTATTTGGATCAATTGGATTGGACTGTACAGGTGGATTATCTGCTGACAACTGGCCGGAATTAATATTTGGATTTGAAGAGCTTGGTACAGAATTGTCTATAGATACACCCAGGTTTGCAATAACTTCTCCAAGCCTCTGTGTGCTTTTCCGTTTACGATTACTTCTGTTTGGTTCTTTGGATGGCATTTCTGATAAAACAGTTGCTGGAAAAAGAACACAAGATATATTGAATGCATGATATATAACTACCATATCAAAATAAGTGCCATAAGAACATTTTGAACATACATTTGTATTTATACCATCTGCACTTCTCTTTTATACCATATATACTTTATACCCTCAAATTCATTTCAGTGCCGTGTGCACCGATTCTTAATATTATATATTATTAACAACAACAGAATTGACATAAGTACCCTAAACACTGCCCATCAAAGCACCATTTTTACTAGAGCGTCACAAATTCATCTAAATGCTATTTGCACTAAAAAAAAATAGATACAATGTGTACTCAAACACAACAAATCTATCTATACGTCATATGGGCATGCTCCTCAACGCACCATATGTACTAGAGCCTCATAGAATTCATCTAAATGTTATATGCACCCATCATGCATACAAATATGTACTCAAGCACAACAAAACTATATAAATGCCATATGGGCATTGCTCATCAAAGCACCATATGTACTAGAGCCTCATAGATTCAGATGCGCTTGTGTTAAGTACATAAATGTATCCAAGTACACTATTTATCTCAGTGGCTAATCAAGAGAGCCTTATAAATTCATGTAGGTGCCATAACACCTGTTTAAAGTACTTTAGTACACAATGTAACCAAATACAAAATTTAGGAAATAATAAATAAAAAAAAAATTAATGATATTCTATATATGTGTCATATGCACTATTAACTAATAAATATGTGAATTCTAATTACAATGATTCTTGATGAAAAAGTCTACATGTATAATGTTACACTTAAAAACAAAACGCAAGAAGAAGATTTAAGCTCTGTAAATATACGCAGTTCTGTTGCCAGTATTTAATTGCCCACCTAATTTGCTATGATAAGGATTGTTAAATAAATTTCTCTTAGTTGTTTCCATGAACTCTAGCAGACTGTCTGAATGACCGTTAAAATTAATGTAACATGCAGCTGTGTTTTAATTTGTTAGGGATAAGGTTGTTAAATAATTTTATCTTAATTGTTTTTATGAACCTTAGCAGACTGTCTGGATGACCGTTCAAATTGATGGATGATGCAGCTGTGTTGTTACTATCATGACTTTAATGACAAGCCGTATAGTTTATGAATTTGTTTTTTTATCTTCTGCTCCTATGTGTGGTCCCGATTCGATACAACCACGCGAGAAAGTATCCAAGGAATATAACGTGTTGTTATCATAAAAACTGTTATAATGATATGACACTCCGGTTAAACGCTAATTTTAATATAATTATTATTGAAACAAATCATCCTGGTATAAATATACTATAGTTGCATAAAACTATTTTTGGCACATAATACCCAAATTATACCTCCAATTTTGAAAGAAATTGAACATTAAATCGCATTGTTCTGTACAAGCATGTTTATGGGGAATTTCCCTTGAACTTAATATAGCTTTTAACAAATAAATAAATAAATAAAAACCTGTCCAATACTTAACTGCTATTAACTTTCTTTATTTCATAGCATGCCAACATCATAGTTAAAGTGAACACCATCAACATAGTTATTGCGATCCGAATTTTTCACCCCTGTTATTTTCCAGTAACGACAATGTGGTTGGTCCTTTATTTGTGCTTTCAAAAATCTGTTAGTCTTAATAACTAAATCATTATACACATTTGATGCAATGACTCGTGTGGATTCTCTTGGTAGAAGTTGGCATATTGTTACTGACTTAATCTCAAATCGGGTTGTCAATGTTTGGGATAATAAAATCAGCCGTAACCCCAATTCCTCTGTCGTATCTTCAGAGGCTCCTAATATATCCAAATCGTTACTACCAATGTGAACAATTACATGTTCAGGACGATTTTGTTTTTATGAAAGACAAAATAGTTTGCACATGATCTGAATTTGAAACTTTTCCGCCGCCGATCCCAAGACATTTTACCTCACAGTTCATCAAGTTGAAATTATGTAACGCAGGTCTATTATAAAAGTTCCCAATCTACGAACGTGTGAACTATCAACTGCGACAATTTTCATCGTAAAATTATACAGTCTCTCTAATTAAACTATAATTTTATTTTTTGGCGCTTCAGCTGACCAAAATCACTCACTGGATCTAATACAATATTCTCTGGATACTTTTTCTTGTACTTATATAGGAACCGTTCCGTGAAAAGTAATTCAAGAAAAACCTTTCAATAAAATTAGACTACAATGTTTTTTAAACTCTAGAAATCTCAAGCAGGTAGATGCAAATTACGACACGGACCTATAAATTACAATGCCAGATAACATATTAAAGTTACCTAATTATCTACAGAATATAATCCTTTTTCTTCTTAAGTCACAATATAATCGTAATATTTAAAACACAAATTACGCAGAATGTAATATAATTTTTAGTTCCAAAATTTTCCTGCCACTTCTAACTGCAACTGAAGCGCCTTCTGAGATCATATAACATGATCAGGGGAAGGAATAACTTGGTATTTGCGTTTCTACCAAATAAGAACAAAGAGTTATGCCGCTTTCCGTAGTACCGCCTAGTTTGCCAAAAAATCATTTTTAATAAAAATTAGCATTTGTTGTATTGTTCAAATATGTATTTATTAGTTTTTAAATTGCTGGTAAATAAAGTCACCTTTTCGAAATATATAAATATTTATTTTGTACGAGCATTATTCTCATTTTTATTTTAGATTAGATTCTTAACATAAATTGTACTGTCGTTTTCTTTTTGTGTTGAAAACTTATTCAGTAGTTGTTTGTTTATGCGTTACATATTTGTTTTTCGTTCATTTTTGTACATAAATAAGCAGTTAGTTTTCTCGTTTTACATGGTTATATCGGGGCCTTTTATAGCTGACTAGGCGGTATGGGCTTTTGCTCATTGTTGACGGCCGTACGGTGACCTATATGGTAATTTCTGTGTCATTTTGGTCTCTTGTGGAGAGTTGTCTCTTTGGCAATCATAAAAAATCTTCTTTCTTATATCTATTGTACACATTTTGTTTTGTCTCTGATATAGTCACCTTAAAAGGGTTTCTTCATTCTTCTTTTAATTTACCGTACGCCATATATATCAGGGGCGGATCCAGATTTTTTTTTGATGAATGTATGCAAGTACGAGTGAGTTTTTTTTTAGCAGAGGTGAGCTCAGATAATAATTTCTATATTTCTATATCTAAATCTTTAATTTTTTTTACCATTTATCTTTATACTGAATATTTGCCTGCCTTAAATGCATCAAATATGTGCCTTTGGATGTTAAACAACGAAACAATCAATCAATATGTTCTTTATATTTCATCATCTATATATTCTTTCTATCTTTATAAATGGTGACCTATTCTTATCCTCATACATGTACTATATAGATATACATATACATGGTAATTGAGACAAGAAAATACACAAATTTTAGAACTGTATGCTTTTAGAGAAAGTCCGAGATTCTGCTCCAAAGTAGATCTTGTTAACAAAAATAGCATTTGATTAATGTCAAATTGAATTAATTTTCCTTGGATCGGAGGGAATAAGAGGGGAAGGAAATACGACATTCCGTTTAAAAAACAAATATTGTACATGTATGGTATTAAAAAAAAAATTAGCCAGTTTAATTTGTTGCTCAATAAATTCACAAATAGACGTTTTCGAAATAAATAAGAAAAAAACATCCACAAATTTGTACCAATTCTTTAAAACACAGACCAGAAGTTTCACCTGTAAATCGATTTTAATCTGTATTGTATTATAAACCAATATAAATTCGTACTATTCAAATCAACATGCATGTAAATGTATTTTACATCAAAACTTTTGCAGCGACATTACACACAGGTGTGAATATTTACACACCCACCGATAAGTTGCCATTAATCACGTATATATAAACTACACATACATCTGGACGTTTGTATTAAATAACGGCCAATTAAGAAGTCAAATCAAGCTCTGCTGTGATGAATTTCCACTCTAGACAAGAAGTGGCAAACAAATTATGTTAGAACATTTTTTGGGATCCTGCATTGGAGGGGGGCGGTC
This sequence comes from Mytilus edulis, assembly GCA_019925275.1. Classification (NCBI taxonomy): domain Eukaryota; kingdom Metazoa; phylum Mollusca; class Bivalvia; order Mytilida; family Mytilidae; genus Mytilus; species Mytilus edulis. The sequence goes on along the minus strand of CM034360.1, from coordinate 726,419 downwards.
AGCTAATCTGCCAGTGCTGCTATATACATATGCATGGGTTAGAAAATAAACATAAGGATACATTAATTGTTTGGATGAAAATCTTTATACGGTGGTACTTTATTTATAGTTTTAACACTATCTCTACACAGACTGAATGCAGTATCATGATCAGCCTCATGTACGTTGGCGACCTTGGTGGCGTTTAGACGCACCTGTGTGTAAAATAAATAATTGTTCAATGATATGTTGTACACTCTGAGGTTGTACAGTACAAAGCTATGGTAATAGAAGCGTTTCCGATTTTAACAGAATAACTAGGACGAAAATAATAATAAAAAAAACCCAGCTCCAACGGTAATAGTAAAGTAGGACATATCAACAGAATACGAATTAAAACAAAAATACGCATGTGTTAATTTTTGCTTTGGCTTCATTTCAATTGATTGTCTCGTTGGCAAATATACAACATCGCCTTTTTTAGGTTATGTTTTAAGATATTTCCGTTTCTAATTTTCAAATACGAAAAACATGTTTACAAAGGGTTCATGTGTATATAATTACCATACGTCCTTGCACTTTATAGCTAATATAAATACATAAACTAATATTTATTAGAAAATAAGCAACATATTATATACGAATAATTTATTAGTTACCCAACAAACAACAACAGAAATAAAGAATCAACAGAGGATTTAATCTTTAATTACTTTTTTTTTATTATTATTTATTCGAGAGATATACATGATATAATAATTTAACTTCAAATAAATATATAATTAATCTAAAATGCACTAATCAAGCAGAAGGGGCGTAACTCGTGGTATCATACCGGCATACTGAACGGATCTAAACATGGTCTGACACTTTTGAAAGTTGATTTTGAGTTTTGATCTGTTTCGGTCTGACACGGTCTTAACGGATCTAAACAGCTCGCTAGAAGATACAGTCTTAAATATCTTGACATGCCTTAACGGACTAATTTACCTAATGAGACTATCGATCCGAACGGAGACTGAACGATCTGACAAGTCTTGACGTTTTCCTCTAGCGGTAAATCCAGTCAATTAAGATACGATCAGATCAAAATGACCGTTTCAGACTGAAATCGTGCTACTAGTGTCTATAATGATCTTTGCCTGGGAACTTTTGACGAATCACTTTTATCAATCATATATAAAACAGGGGTAAAAAATTAAAAAGAGATGTTCATACTCAAAAACCGTTGCACTAAAAATTCGTTCAATTGATGAACAAATATTTTCTATCAACATGTCAAAACTGAGAAAATAACGTTTCTGTTTATATGTTTGTAGAGCTTTAAAGGTGCTTTCATGTGAGTTCATTCGAAACTAGGAATGCAAATTTAATTTTGTTTATGCATGGGAGTGACTTTAAGAAGTAAACTATCTACCTTCGCTCTTTTTTTTTTATAGTGACAAAAGGATAATAATGTTCCGTTTTATCGATGTCTTTCGTTTTTGGTAATGTGCTTTGAATGCCTGTTTAGGGTGTATAGTAGAAGGCAACAGTGACAAGGAATAACGACATATAGTCACCAATCTCTCATAGTAAAACAACTGCAGTATTTAGAAGTTAACTGGTTGGAAATCAAGTACGGACCCTTTCGCCATGTGATTATGGACTTCCCGAATTGATTTTCCTCTGAGTTCAGTATATTTGTCATTTTACTTTTTACGCCATGCCTTTGTGTTTGAACGATAGTTTAAATTTCCCATCTAGCACGTTTGTTATTGTTCTATTGTTTGTTTTGCTCTGACTTTTTTCTATCTGTCTATACACCGTTACAGTAAGCTATCACATTTGCATATCTTTTCTTATTGTTGTACAACATCAATGGATGTTAGTTTAACCATGCTTTAATTTATTTGTTTATGTAAAACCCAACACCATATGCCACGTTTAACTGGTAAAGAGGTTTAGAACAAAACTTCTAGAAAAAATCCAAAAAAAATGAAGGCCATGCAAACTGACTTATTCAAACGCTATTTATCCACAGATAAATTTCGTACAAACATGCTCTCATTTATCATGTGTATTAATCAATTTTTAAAGATTTTTTTATCTTTCTGAAAATATAATGCGTCATGCCATTTCCAACTGATTTTTAATCTTTTCTCTCATGTTGTTTTGTTACACTAGTGTTTCGGGTTATGGGACGGGTTGAGCATATAAAGATATGCTTGTCATGTAATAAGTATTGTTGTATACAATCGTTTTTGTTGTTGTTTTGTTTATTGTTAGTATTTTCGTCATTAATTAGAGCCGTGTGCTTTTCATTTGAATTATTTCATATTATGCATAAAGCTTTAAAGCTTTTTTGGCTTGTATGTAATTATCTATCTTTTACTTTCTAATTTTTCCGTTTGAACCTTTTTTTAAGGTACTTCTGGAATTTCGGACGGTCAAAATTTATAATGAGTAGTTATCATCATTCTTTTAGTCCTTTCATACCAGACTTTACAATGTGGATTGTTCTGATCGTTTATAAAAGAATGGCAAAAGTTACCAGAGGGATATTCAATATAAATTTCAATAATAAGGCGCCGTATGGTCATTCGTAATTTTCTTGCATCTTCGTCATATGGTCTTTGGTTGGTTGATGTCGCAAAAGCCAGTATTCCACAACTCCCTTTGTTTGAATGAGATGATGTTTTAGCGCAACACTTGCTTTGTTTGGAAATATTTTCACCAGGCAATCTCGAATTGTCCATATCTAATAACATAATTCGTTTGCAATGTATAAAACAAGAACAGCAACCCAGAAAAGAATTATAGCAAAAACTTTCCAACTCCTGTTTGAGTAATAGCATATTCACGGAGTTCCTTAATTAAAATTTACGGACAAAAACAGCCATTGAAAACAAGGGACAACGTCACCATGATATATCATGTAACGTTATAGAATATACGTGTTCATTAACTTCTCTATATTCTTATTATATGGAGCAACAGTTATTAAAAAGAAAAATATATTAAGGTAAACGGTATTTTATTTTTCAAATCTTTTTACAAATATGCCGATTACCATCAAAGCATACAGCGGATTACTTGTGTTGTCTCTGTTATCTACAACAGAAAAGATTTATCATCATCATGATCAACTTATTTCCATTTTATTCCATCGAGGCATATGCTATAACAATTAAAACATTCCGTGGACTCCAAGGTTTCACTTCGTAACCCGGATTTGTTTTCTCTCAATCGATTTATGACTTTTGAACAGCGATATACTACTGTTCCCTTTTTTTTGTATCCAGTTTGCACAAATGATCAAAAGTATTATCCATCATTTAAATACTCAGGGTGGTGGCCAAAGGCCTCAACAGTTGTTGTCTTCATCTTAATAAATGCTTAGGTTATTTAGAGAATCTGGTGGCAAATGTATATTGGCTTTTTTTTTTATCAATTATAAAGTCATAACTTCTTGAATTTGAGACGAATTAAAGATGGGACGAATTTTTTAGATACAAGTATGGTAAAAACATCTGTATATGTTTCCCTCTAGATGTCTTTTAATTAGTTATGTGAGTTGTAGGGTCGCCATCTGTATATGTTATCCTCTAGAGGTTTTTGGTTATTCTTGTTGTTGGGTCGATGTATAAACTGACGTACAGGCATCTGTGTATGATGCCTCTATGTGCCTTTTTATGTTATTTGTTCGGTGTCTCACTGTTTTGCTTTGTTTTAAATCAAATATATAGAAGTAAGATTTTTACATACCCAGATGGACAATCACATTGACATTTGGTTTTAATCAATGCCCATGGTCGTCTCTTAACACATTTTCCACCAATACATCCCGATCTTAGGTGGTCACAACAGAGGTGACAAGCTCTTTTGTGCGGACATCCTCCCCAATTACATGTTATAAGTCTTCCATCAGCTTGATTAATCGTCATGCCTGGAAGAATCAGAGGAAAACTCAAGGACTTTGTTGGAAAGATTTAAATGCAAAAATTTACATCCAAAAACTCATTCGGAGCACATGCTAAAAATGATTGTCTGATGTTTGATCACAAGTGGATAACAAAAGAGTTCATACGACTATCTATATCGTTATAACTTATTCACTGTCTTCAGTATTTAATTTGATCAAACTACCTATATCTGAAAATAGATATATATATTTCATAACAACGTTTCGATCAAGATTAAATCCCGAGAACTTTTAATTACGAACAATGCCGGAACGTCACAAACCTCCTTAACTACGTCGCCATAACGACGTTAAATCAGTTATCCTGAAGAGTCCCAATGAAAGGATGAAATCGATTGAACTGGAACTGTTAACTTGTTACTTATTTGTAAAATTTGATAAATTATCAAAACTCATAAAGACTTTAAGTATATACACATCAAGGTTAACAACAAAAACATTCGGAAATCGCATCAAAATAGTATCGATATCAAGTGCATTGATATGATAATCTTCTCCTGCGTCTGGTTTGAGCGTTCGTGATCAAGGTAAATCTAGAAAAGCTTTTCTGATGCACGAACTGAATAAGATGGTATTTGCATTTACTATATATAACTCCGTCGATACAACTGCTGATTAACTACGTCAACAATTGCTAAACATACAGTTATCATCAGCTCAATAGTCCGTATATCAGACCGGTCAACAAGTTCTAAACATACACTTATCATCAGCTCAATAGTCCATATATCAGACTGGTCAACAAGTACTTAACATACACTTATCATCAGCTCAATAGTCCTTATATCAGAACGGTCAACATGCAAGTACTAAACATACACTTATCATCAGCTCAATAGTCCGTATATCAGACTGGTCAACAAGTACTTAACATACACTTATCATCAGCTCAACAGTCCGTTTATCAGACCGGTCAATAAGTACTAAACATACACTTATCATCAGCTCAATAAGCCTTATATCAGACCGGTCAATAAGTACTAAACATACACTTATCATAAGCGCACTAGAACGTATATTAGACCAATCAATAAGTACTAAACATACACTTATCATCAGCTCAATAGTCCGTATATCAGACCGGTCAACAATAGCTAAACATACAGTTATCAACATCTCAATAGTCCGTATATCAGACCGGTCAATAAGTACTAAACATACACTTATAATCAGCTCAATAGTCCGTATATCAGACCGGTCAACAATTGCTAAACATACGCTTATCAACATCTCAATAGTCCGTATATCAGACCGGTCAATAAGTACTAAACATACACTTATCATCAGCTCAATAGTCAACAGGAAAACTCGGTCTCAGTTGAATTTGCAAATTTAATATTTGTCCTTGTTTGTCATATAGATCTTACCGCATTAATGTACTTTTACAATTTTGGCTTTCAGGTATCTGGGTTTGAGCAAACTGAATGGAGTTTTATCCAGAAACAAAATTTCTATTTGTTGTAGTGCATGCTACACTTTTTTTTAAACTTCCAAGTGACAATACAAAAACAATCGTTTTAAAGTAACAAGAGTTATATAAAGTCTTACCTGAAAGGCAAACGAGCAGTATGATAATAGCTACACTTGTTTTCATGGTGTCTATCTGAAATTAAAATTGACTTTACATTAACCGAGAACTAAGACAAAAAATTCATAATAAGCAGACAGTTCTATCAAGGTGATATAAATGTATCTCCTGAATTATGTTACTATATTATATATTATAGTCAGTGAATATTCTACAACACAAATACTAGTATTCAGGCCGTCTACACCCCAAAAATAAACTTAAAATGGTCATTCCCTAACCAGTGATTGACCGTCATTATTATAAGAAAAATTCAAAACGGAAAGTCCTTATCAAATGGTAAAATCAAGCAATGAAACATATCAAACGAATGGACAACAACTGTCATATTCCTGACTTGGTACAGGCATTTTCAAATTTTCAAACATCTCCTTAAAGGAACAGGAAGACATAGTAATTTTATGCAAATACCATGGAAGAGAGAGTACAAAATATATTGAATTAAATTGAGCAATAAGGTCATGCCTTACACATCATTGGGTATGCCCGTAAGCATAAAAATGATAAAATATATTACAAAACTAATAATAAATACTAATACTAAATAATTCAGTCAAACACAATGTAAAACCTAAGTAAAATTTATGTAATGAGTTTGTGTAACAATTTGCCATTGCTGCGTCAAAAAATTTTTGTTGCGAATATTTTTTTTTACTTTTACTTCATTTCAAGAAAACATATTAGATAATTGAAAAACACATTTGCTGTGTAAATCAATGACAAAATACTTTTACAAAAATACTTTATCAATCTAAAATAAGAATATGTTAACAACTAGTGTGTGCTTACCAAGATTGTCTTTTATGTTGATTGAGAACCACTGGAAAGTATGCACCACTATGGCGACAAACCAGTATATATATAGGTAGTCTCTGTAACAGGTTGGCACTGCTGCGTAAACAAATTTCTCTTGCGTATATTTTTTTATACTTCATTTGAAAATAAAAAATGTCATATTAATGATTTCTTGTCTCAAACACCATGTGTTGTACTTTTATATATTTAACTTCTTGTTTTTACAAAAAGCTAATTAACCAGTAAATGTTAATTATTCATCGGCTGTCCGAATATACATTTCAACATGTGCTGCACTTTTATGTTTTTACTTCTTGTTTTAACAAAATGCTAATTAATCAAAAACTTGTTGATAACGGCTATCAGAACATGAAATAAAATTTTGGATTTGAAACGAAAAAGTAGAACAAATAGCCCATTGTTCTTTATCTTTCATTACTACATAGTATTGCTTGATCGTGTTTGCATTGTCAATCAGATGTCTATATTCCCCACTTTTCAAAATTCCGCCTTAGCTTTAACGGCCGGCGTCTGTACGTTAGATTGAAGTATGTGTTCCACTTCCTTTGATACAGCAAATACATATTACACAGCTACTTTTGCATAGGTACTATTTCTGTATTAAAAATGTGTAGTACTGGAAATCTACTTTTAATATTCAGTACTATTTTGTTACTCTAAATTTATTGTAATATTTAGGTACCTGTATTTCACAGTACTTTATTTGCACATGAAATTTAGGTACTACAGATTTTTAGTTACAACCGTTACATTTTCAGCATTTTGAAAGTTTTTCTATTTCAAATCTCTTAAAGTTCTGGTTTTCAAATATGTAATATTGTATTACTCTGTACCAAAATATTTAGTACAAATCAAGTACTGTAAAATACAATTACCTAAATATTACAATAGTTTTAAAGTAAAGAAATAGTACTAAATATTAAAAGTAAATTTCCAGTACTGCATTTTTTTTATTACAGAAATAGTACCTATGCAAAAGTAGCTGTGTACAGCATACACTTTGAAGAGATGTTCCTTACAAGGCATTTGTCAAATGTTGTTATTAGGATACTGATGTGTCAACACACATGCGTCCAATGGTAGTATGTAATTGTGTCCAAACTAACGGTGTAAAACTTCCCAACTCGGGCTGTACATTGTTGGTTTTTTCTTTCATCCTGTCTCTTATATAATCTTTTTAGGATGGCATTTTCTTTTTTTTTACTTATTTATCATTTTTCATTTCATTGTGAGGTATGGATTTTGGTGAGTATTGAAGACCGTATGTAGACCTACCTCATTTTATCTCAGGCCAACGTCTGCTGAAGTTTTCTAATCTTTTGGGATTGAAATCGTCTGTTTGTTGGTAATAAATAACTAGCTAAAGCAGGTTAACGGTACTTCCATCGTTTAGCTAGGCGATGGTTGAACAAGGAAAACATAAGCATTAAATAGCTTTTCAATGGATTGGCTGTCCAGTAGAAATCTTTATCGTTTTGAGCAATTCAATCCTGGCAGACATTTGTTTATGGCAAAAAAGTCTTTTTTTCAATTCGTTGTATAATAAAAGATCATGCCAGGCATATCATTGTAGTTTTTTTTTCAATTGAATTATTTGATCTGAGAAGAAAATTATCTCATTTATTTTCTTTTCTTTTTACTTTGGAAATCATGATGGGATTTTCATACGTACTGATGTGTTATTAAATTTAAAAAAGTATATTAAAACGAACATTTTCTGCCAGATTTGTTTTCTTTTAACTGCATTTCTTATTTACAAATGAAAAATATAATTTTCGGAACTTCACTTCACCGCAGGTGATGACAAAAAACTCCGTAATGCACATGTTGGGCATGCATGACATTAATTGATTATTTATTGTTAACAAGTTTAACCCATCCACATAATGTATGTAGATGTCTCTCCCAAGTCAGGCGCCTGTAATTCAATGGTTGTCGTTTGTTTATGTGTTATATATATGTTTTTCGTTCATTTTTGTACATTAATTAGCCCCTTAGTTTTCTCGTTTGGATTGTTTTACATTGTCATTTGGTGTTTCCTTTTTAAAGCTGACTATGCGGTAAAGGCTTATTTTTTGTGGTATTTGGTCTCTTGAGGAGAGTTGTCTCTTTGGAAATCATACCACATCTTCTTGTTTATATTCATTTGATGTGTGTCAGAATAAGATGTGTTTACATGGATATTTCAACTAAATATTAAGCGGAAAAGTGTTACCTTTCTACCAAACACTTTTTTACTTGGACTTCCGTTGATTAATTTAAGACGACGTTGATATGTTTGACAAAATATTAGTTCCAATTTGTTGTACAACAGAAAACAGTATGGTTCCTATCATGAACGAAAAACACAAAGGCAAACCGAGAATTTATAATCAGATTGTCTGTATATTGATATTGCTACATGTAAGTATGAGCTGGTTGTTGTATGATGGATGCCAATGAGATACCATTAAATCCAAGTCAAAATTTGTAAGGGTAAACCATTATAGGTCAAAGTACGGTCTTTCTCGTTTGAATTGTTTTACATTGTCTTATCGGGGCCTTTTATAGCTGACTATGCGATATGAGCTTTGCTCATTGTTGAAGGCCGTACGTTGACCTATAGTTGTTAATGTCTGTGTCATTTTGGTCTTTTGTGGATAGTTGTCTCATTGGCAATCATACCACATCTTCTTTTTTATATGAAGAGTAGTTTGTGTATATTTCTGAAGACGCTCACCCTGTCGATGTAACATCTTCTTTTTTATATATTCAACACGGGACCTTTGCTCACACCGAACAGCAAGCTTGCAAGGCCACAAACAATTACTAGTCCTCTCAAAAAGTTTGGATTTAAAAGTGGATTTATCAGATGGGTTGAAACTATGTATAATGATATTAAAGGGTGTATTTTGAATAATGGGTGGGTCTCAGGTCCATTTAAAATATACCGCGGTAGTCGACAAGGGTGTCCGATTTCTGCGTTACTGTTTGTTATAACTGTTGAATTAATGGCCATAAGATTAAGAAAAAATAAAGAACTTAAGGGAATAACAATAAAATTAGACGGACAATCTTGTAATTTAAAAATCTGTCAATTAGCAGACGACACAACACTATTTCTTCAGTCTCGTAAAGATATAAGTCTAGCTCTCAGTATAATAGAGACATTTGGAAGTCTATCAGGGCTGAAACTTAATAGGAATAAAACAGAAGGAATATGGTTAGGGAGATTAAAAAGCAGTAAAGATAAATATGAAAATATAAACTGGACAAATAAACCAGTCAAAAGTCTAGGTATTTATTTTGGATATGATAATAAGGAATGTCAAACATTGAACATAGAAAAAATCTTGGATAAAATTACAAAACTTGTAGACAGATGGTCAAAAAGAAATTTAACATTGCTTGGAAAAATTTTAATTGTAAAAGCTCTTCTGCTACCAAATTTAACTTATTTTGCTACTAATGGTATTATTACTAAAGATAAGTTGCAAATCATCAACAATATAATTTATAGGTTTGTTTGGAATGGCAGAAAAGATAAAATAAAGAGGTCAATATTAACAAAAAAATATGCTGAAGGGGGCTTAAAAATGATTGATCTGGAGTCTTATATAATGTCAATACATATAAAATGGATTAAAAAAATATACAATCAGAAAATGCTAACTGGTCAGTGTTGCCTAAACTATACCTGAATAAGTTTGGCAAAAATTTGCTAATTTTCAAGATAAATATAAGAAATATAAAATTAATTGACAAAAAAATATGGAACAATACACCATTATTCTATCAAGAATTGATAAAATCATGGATTCATGTAAATCTGAATGAAGCTAAAAATAATAAAACATGGAACTTTTTAGAGATCAGAAAGCAAATAATATGGGGCAATAACTTGATAAAATTTAAAGGACAATGTCTGTTTTTTTGATAAACGGATTGAAAGTGATATTCTATTTATAAATGACATAATTGACAATAGAGGACAAATATCAGAAAAAGTAATCAATTTAAAACTAAAAAACAAAAGTAATTGGATTGCTGAATTTTCAAAACTTAAAAAAGCCATACCAAATAACTGGGAGGAGAAGCTTAAAACTGAGAGATCATTCAAAACTAAAGTAAATATTAACAGAGAAAAAATTAGATTAAGAGACCATGAGAATATACTCGGCATTAATAATAAAGATATTTATAAGATAGTGCAAAGTAGAATAAAAACAGAAACACCCATTGGTTTTTTGAAATGGGAAAAGATATTACATACAGGAAATATAAATAGTGAATTCAAAGACACGATAAAATTCACTTTTGAATACTTAAAAGATAATAAAATTAAGATGTTCAGGTGGAAATTAATGCACTTCATCTTGGCAAATAAAGAGCTATTATTTCAATGGAAAATTTCTGAAAACAGCCTTTGTTCATATTGTAATGAACAAGACAACTACAAACATTTTTTCATCACATGCGCATATAACACAAACTTCTGGAGATCAATGAGAGATATTTTTAACAAAATAGGTATTGACAAACATGTTATAAGTCTACATTCTCTAGTAATAGGATACAAGATTCATGATGATGCTTATTTTGGACTCAATCACTTGCTGAGTTTAATGTTTTTTTCAGTCTATAAATCAAATTATAAATCCAATAATAAGGCAAAAAAAAATAGATATAGTGAAAATTTTTAAATATGAAATCTCGAGTACAGTTGAATTATATTATACGGCCAATATGGAAATAAACAAAATGTTTAAAAAAGTGTTGCCGATCTTGAAATAAACAAAATTAACTCTTGGAAAAAAACAGAATGTATGTTCTAGAATGTTAATATTGTGTACTTGTTTTCAATATTTCACCAGTGGACTAGTAAAAATATATGATACTATAATATAAGTATAGGTGTCTATGTACAAAAAATGTATGAAAACACATGTAGATACATGTACAATGTATGTGAATGCATCTTTTTGTAAAGGTCTTTATACATGTTATATGTGTGAACATGTATGTAAATGTATGTACATGATGTAACTAGAGCATATGTGTGAATGAATATAAATGTAAGTGTGAATGCATGTATGTAGGTATGTAAGTTATGTATGCATGAAAGTGAAGTATAAAATTAATTTGGAAAGAAAAGGGGGGATAAAGGTAAAAAAAAAAATAGTTTTTAGGCAATATTCAACATGTATTCTATTATATCTGTACAACAAAGATTATGTACATTTTCATATGTTTAATGATGTTTTTCTTTTTTTATGTGAAACTATATGAACATATTATGTACAAGAATAATAAGGATAATTCTAATGTTTACAATATAAAGGTCACAGACAGGTCACAGACTGTTCACAGGTAATAAAATTTGGGTCAAATTTGTAAAATCAAAAATCATGACAAAAGATTATAAGAAACAAACAAAAAGAATACTTTACTTACCATTCTTTAGTATTAACAAACACTTCCAAAGAATTGTATAAATCCAAAGGTACGAATTAACAAAAGTTAACAGAAACAGTAACCACGCTGTATCTCATTCATATTTTCATATGTTTCAAAATTCTATTAAAAGAACCGATAACGGATTTTTCTCCGTAAATTTCACGACACATGGTCTGTAACATCTTTAAGTACTTCGATAAGATTTTATATGATATTATATTTATTTATAAAGTAATGATAGAAAATAGAAATGTATTAAATGGCTATGTATAAAATAAGATAAGTTTTACTGTATATTCTCCCTGGATATCAGTTATAATTGTATGTAACAGGGATACTTGATGGAATGCTGTACATTAAGTAATTTGTTAAAACAGCAAAGAGTGCAATAAAGAATTTATGAATGTTAAAAAAAACCAAAACAATTACTAGTCCTAAACCATTCAAACAGGAAAACCAACGGTCTACACGAAATGATTTGTTTTAAACACACCCGCTGCAAAACAACTTTATATTGTTAACAGCAACATATATATTGAAACTGTAATATGTAGAAACACTGATACCGGGTATAAGATGTGGTCCACGTGATTGATTGAATGTTGGGTTATCAGTCTGAATGCGTTTGTTTATCGGAAATATAAGATAGACAGATTATGGGTATTGAATCTTGACGCTTGATGTAAGATACAGATTAGCTTTTAAATGTTAATGCAATTATTTCATATCAATGGTTCTGATGACAGTAAGCGTAAAATTCTCTATTTCCTTGTCTGTAACTAAGGAAGCCGATATTTTGAATTGTAGAATGTATTGACATGTAATTTCTACAATAATAAGTAAAACACGTATATCATGTATATGTTGCACCTAAAAATCTTCTTTATCAATTTTATTACAATCCGAAGCGGCCAATATGCTACAAAACGTCCAGTGTTTACGTTTTTACGCCGGAAGCATACTTTTGACGTCACATAGTTTAGGTACCTAAGAAGATAACATCTTTTCGAGGAATTTTCTTTCATAAAAATTTTACACTGAAATAGTGATTAAATTTTAAATATGAATTTGTTTAGCGTCGCCAGGTAAACTTAATTTGCGACAGTAAAACTCCCAAGCTTCATATACAATACAGTTATCTCTTAAGTTTTATTCAATATGTGGAATTTATTTACCCTTGGTATGCAAGTTTTATTATTTTTAACCATGATAGATTATCGGTAATAGAAATATTTTACATAAAACTTTATCTTAATTTGTTTTCATTTAATTTTTCGAAATAAGCATAGTGTGTATGACACCAATATTGGTCTGTTAACGTTTGCGGTATTCATTGCCTTGCCGATGTACAAACCTCAAATATCTATTAGGGGTATACAATTAATTTAATGAATTATAAAAAAACACTTGTCTTTAATGACCATTACGCTCATGTAATGTGTTACGTAAAGATAATCCCATCCGCTATTACTTCTAATCATGAGCAAACAAATGGTGGGTTTGATAAGATGAACTCAAAGGTGCAGATGACTTCGTCGACAGTATCTAAGTGGGATTTGAGTTATATATTTTATAGTGTTTCTATGTAGGATTTTCTATGACGGTATTTTCTTTTTGTCTATTTCTGTTAGAAATGGTGTTGCTCCTTTATTTTTTAATTCCAGTGTTACTACAATTAGTAGTTTCTTTTTTTAAATGAAATTTAGATTATTCTTGTACACGCAAAATGTGCGAATTGATTAACTGTACAACTCATGTTTTTAATATGTGGCCTTGACTAAAACGTTCTATTAGAAAAAAATCAAAAATGCAAATACAAAATACATTTATTAATACTATTTTATAATTTAAAAAGTAATTTGACCGTGTTTTGAAAGAGTTAAAGTGCATATTGTAAGAATATAAGAGTGCATAAGTTTATGAAAGAGGGAGCGGAAACCGAAGGCTAATAAACAAATATCTGTCAACAAAAATCATGCAATATCATGACGAAAATTTAAAGAAAGAAAAATAAATAACGACAGTTTATATAACACTAAACAGAAAAAAAAGATCGAGCACAACATACACACGCACATAACCAGGGTAAAAATAGGGGCCATCAGTTATGAGGACGATCTTGTTCAACAGAGATAAAAAATAAATAAGATGAACACTGCAAATAAAGGCAACAGTAGTATACCGCTGTTCGAAAGTCATAAATCGAATGAGACAAGTCTCAAACTAAAACCGAAGGAAGCACATCATTTATGAGAGGAAAACAACGACACAATAGAAACTCTAAAATGAATAAAAAAACAAACGAAAATGCACCACACACATATTTTTTCACGAGTTGGTTAACTAAAACTATGTCTCTGAGTATCAGCCCACTATCAATACTTTTGATGGTTTATGGTTTACATGCCAGAACTGTCGGCTGTTTATGTTTATCGATTGTGTTCTATTTTCCATATTATGACATTTTGACTGAGTAAGAGCATGAAGAGTAGTGTATGTATATTTCTGAAGACGCTCACCCTTTCGATGCAACTAGTTTTACTACTATTTTAATTAATGCGCCTTAGTTATTCTTTATTTGTTCCCTTCGGTTAAGCAAAATAGTCTACCCGCTATTGCTTCTAAATGTGTACAACACAATGCATTCAATAAGTGGCCATGACTTCTCCGACAGTATTTTCATAACTTTCTGGTTTTATGGCTTTCAGTTGTTGTGAGTAAAAATTTGTTTGCCGTTTTTTTTTCTTTTTTTATTGACGGAAGCGTTGTCTTTACATTTTCATCTATCCATTTGGTACGTTCTTAACTACTTTTTTAGGAAGAGATTGGGTTATACTACTCGAAGAAATCTCTAGGCTTCGTAAAACAATCACTGTCGAAACTCACATATTGTGCAGTACAACATTATTGTCCTAGTTAGTGATCATTGATTTGGATGTACTTCTATAAATATAGAAATCATAAATGCAACAAAAGAAATAAAAAAATACTTGTTGCATTTATTAACCGAGAAATTAATATTTAACAAGTAATTTGAAAATTTAAAGTATAGATTTTAAGTAGATCCCGTCATTATTATTGTAAATATTTTGTTTCTTGTGTTTCATTTTTGCCAGCTTGCTTTGTATTTATTCCTTTTTTGCTTCATGATTATATTTTTGTTTGTTTTTATGGGAATTAAGATTATAACGCATTGTTGAGTGCTGTACCCCTATTTTTATTTACATTTTTACCTGTTATTACTGTTTGTTTTGTTCACACTTCGTTGTAAATATAATTGAATTTGATGGGACTGTAATACAAATGAACGTGTTGGCTAGCTATAAAACAAGGGTTTCATTCTACATTTTCGACATACGAAAATGCCCGTACCAACCCAGGAATGGCAGTTGTTATTTATAAGTTGATGAGTTGGAGCTTTTAATTTCGTCACTTAATTAGGGACTTTCCGTTTAGAATTTTCCTCGGAGTTCAGTATTTTTGTGATTTTACTTCTTCTCATGTAAAGATTTGAAAGACTTTTTAAAATATGGTTATGTGGTATATTTGTTTCAGGTTAAACAAAATAGTCTACCCGCTATTGCTTCTAAATGTGTACAACACAATACATTCAATAAGTGACCATGACTTCTCCAACAATATGTTCGTAAGTTTCTGGTTTTATTTATTTAAATTGTTGTGCGCAGAAATTTGTTTGCCTTTTTTTTTTTTTTTTTTACGAAAGCGTTGTCTTTACATTTTCATCTATCCATTCGGTACGTTCTTAATTACTTTTTTAGGAAGAGATTGGGTTATATTTGTACTCAAAGAAATCTATAGGCTTCGTTAAACAATCACTGTCGAAACTCACATATTGCGCAGTACAACATTATTGTCCTAGTTAGTTATCATTGATTGAATGTACTGCTATAAATAAAGAAATCATAAATTCAACAAAAGAAATTAAAAAATACTTGTTGTATTTATTAACCGAGAAATTATGATTTAACAAGTAATTTGAAAATTTAAAGTATAGATTTTAAGTAGATCCTGTCATTATTATTGTAAATATTTTGTTTCTTGTCTTTCATTTTTGCCAGCTTGCTTTGTATTTATTCTTTTTTTGCTTCATGATTATATTTTTTTTGTTTTTATAGGAATTAAGATTATAACACATTGTTGAGTGCTGTACCCCTATTTTTTTTTACATTTTTACCTGTTATTACTGTCTTGTTCACACTTCGTTGTCAATATAATTGAATTTGATGGGACTGTCATACAATTGAAAGTTTTCGCTAGCTATAAAACAAGGGTTAAATCCAACATTTTCGACATACTAAAATGCCCGTACCAACTCAGGAATGGCAGTTGTTATCTATAAATTGATGTGTTTGAGCTTTTAATTTCGTCACTTGATTAGGGACTTTCCGTTTACAATTTTTCTCGGAGTTCAGTATTTTTGTGATTTTACTTTTTCTAATGTAAGGATTCGAAAGAATATTTAAAATATGGTTATGTGGTATATTTTTGTAGGTTTAACAAAATATTCCACCGCTATTGTAACAAGACTATTACTTCTAAACGTGTACAACACAATGCATTTAATAAGTGACCATGACTTCTCCAATAGTATTTTCGTAAGTGTTGGGTTTTATGGCTTTAAGTTGTTGTATGTAAAATTTTGTTTGCCGTTCCTTTGTTGTTGACGGTGGTGTTGTACTTTCATTTTCAACTATTCATTCAGTACTTTTTTACTTTTTTAAGAAGAGATTGGGTTATACTTGTACTCGAAGAAATGCTTAGGTTTGATTATACAATCACTTTCGAATCTCAAATCTTGATGCAGTATACCATTAATGTCCTTTAACTCTACTTTCGCTATATAGATGATGTTCTTTCACTAAATAATTCAAAATTTGGTGACCAAGTGGAACGCATCTATCCCATCGAACTAGAAATAAATGATACTACAGATACAGTTAAGTCTGCCTCATATCTTGACTTACATCTAGAAATTGACAATGAGGGTCAGTTGAATACAAAACTTTACGACAAAAGTGATGAGTTTAGCTGTCCAATTGTGGACTTTCCATTTCTAAGTAGCAACATTCCAGCAGCACCTACATAAGGGGTACATATCTCCAAATTGATACGATATTCCCGTGCTTGCATTTCCTATCATGATTTTCTTGAAAAAGTGTTGCTGCTTACAAGGAAGCGATTGAACCAAGAGTTCCAAATGGTGACGTTGAAATCATTCCTATGTAAATTTTTCGGACGCCATCACGAGTTGGTTGGCCGTTATAAAATAACCGTTTCACAAATGATATTGGAAATGTTCCTTACGTCGTAACTACAATCCCCTTCCCTTTCATGAATGAGACTTACAAAATTAGACTATTTACCGGATTTGTTATCACATAAGCAACACGACGGGTGCCACATGTGATGCAGGATCTGCTTACCCTTCCGGAGCACCTGATATCACCCCTAGTTTTTGGTGGGGTTCGTGTTGTTTGTTCTTTAGTTTTCTATGTTGTGTCATGTGTACTATTGTTTGTCTGTTTGTCTTTTTCATTTTTAGCCATGGTGTTGTCAGTTTATTTTAGATTTATGAGTTTGACTGTCCCTTTGGTATCTTTCGTCCCTCTTCATTAATGATCATTGATTTAAATGTACTTCTATAAATATAGAAATCATAAATGCAACAAAAGAAATTAAAAAATGCTTGTTGTATTTATTAACCGAGAAGTTTTAACAAGTAATTTAAAAAGTTAAAGTGCAGATTTTAAGTCGATCAGAGTTTGTCTGGACAAAATGGAGGATACCGAAAGGCAAATAAAAAAAAGTAGTAATCAAACAATATCATCACTTAAGAATATAAAGACAAAAAAATAAAATATGTGCAAACCACTAAGCAGATTCAAAGTGATCCAGCACCTCACATACCCGACAAAACCCAGGTTGTAATCATGGTTTTTATCAAAGGGATTTGAACAAAAATCAGGTCCGACGCAGCGAAAAAAAAAATATGTCTAGGTGTCTCAGATTAGTAGTGACACATTATTGCAATCGTAGACCCTAAGATACGCTGTACCAGACTGTGGGTCGTGTTCTTTTCCAGATTGGGACAATTAACAGAGATTTGTCTGAGTTACTTGCGAAGAAGAACACATCTTATCTGTCGCCCCGCTCGATTTCTTGTGTTCGTTCTTCGGTTCCCTGAGGTTTTGTTTGTTACCTTTATTTGTGATATTTGAATATCGGTAAACCATTGTTGCCTAAATTTTCTCCAGCATTGGATCTGTTGTATTATGTTTTACATTCTTCGATGAAACCACGTCGTCAGATACGGACCTTGATATCAGCAGTGTAATATATCTAACTATTAAATCAACTTTCTAATTATTTGGTGGCATTTAGATCATTTTTTTTCTCTTGTAACAATAACGAAAAAGTGTAAGAAACAGAAAATACAAATACAAAAACAAAATGAACACCAATAATGAAAACAGTGAAAACTAAAGCTCGTTCACTGTAAACTAAAATTGTACCGAAAGTGGTGGAGAAAGCTAAGTATTTATTTTTTTCAATAATTTGGGTTTGTTATTAAGAATTTTTATAACTAATTCTCACTTTTTAACAATTGACTACGCCTACAGTTGACAACGACTACGACAGGTAAAATATAAGGGGTCGTCTAAAAAGTACTAATGGTTGTATATAATTGAAATTGATCAATAATTGAATTAAAAGGAAAAACAAACAACACGTTGTTTTATTTATTTATCACAACGATATTGTTTTATTTTTTGATTGAGAATGAATACGAGTCTAGATGGGGTTTACAGAATAGACATAAATGGACCAATACTATAGAATCACGCACATAAATAGAGAAAAGAGAAGAGTCAGATGATCCCGTTCAAATTTTCTATCCGTAACTTTGTTACTATGGGAATGAAGAAATGTATTTACTTGTCATATAAAATATAATTCGAAAAATGAGCTGACGGCTATTGGCAAGCGATTCAGGCTTTTAATGAAAACCTGTACAACTGGATATCGATATCATATTGTAGGAGATGCAATAGCCCTTATCATGCTTAAAATGTTAAAAACAAACAAGAAAAAGATATTTCTCAAATTTATCAATTTGCTCCTAAATGAACCTTTGTGACCAGGTGAGCAGAATTTGTAGTTGCAACAGTTCACAACAAGGCCAAAGTAAAAGATAACATCATCACAAACAAAATTATTCACACTTACTAAAAATATGTCTGAAGCGAGTTGTCCGTTGACAAAGACTAATTTTTACTATATCCTAGGCCTAGATAATTATAAATGTTCTATTCCAAGTCGCAAAATACTATAATGTGCATGGATGCACGAAAGTTACGAGAAGTTTCTCGGTTCAATTAGCCATTTTTTAGTAAGAAAAGTTCCAAATACACAGTATCGAAACATATACATAATATGTGCCTTATCCTAATATCTTAACCGATATGAAAAATATCTAACAGTAAACAAATGTACGACAAAGTAGCAAATTATTTCAACAAAATGCATATCAAAAAATGTAGACAACCAAGTGGCTTATAAATTGCCACAAAATTTTAATAATAAGAAGAATTAACAACACAAAAGAGACATGTATTGTCGAAATGCGCATCTTGTGCTGGAAAATTGGTACCGTTAATCTTATTATCTACATACAAATAAATGATTATATCAAGCAGGTGATAAAACGTACATTGTGGGGGACCACTAGATTTCCAAAAAATTGAATAATTCCAAAAATTGCTTTGCGGGCCATGTGCCATTTTCCTTGCTATATATCTCAGGCCTTATCGATACATGTAATCTAGGGCAGTGAAACATACCGAAAATTAACCAAAAATGAAAAGTAGGGAAAGGAAGATAACTCTATTAAATAAATGTGACAGAACATTACAGTCGTGTTATAGGATACAAGATTGCAATTATTTGTAAACATTTTACAAGATGGTACTCAGAATAGAATTCTATACGGCTTCTGATATGTTGATACATGATTTGAATAACATTTAATCGAAAGCTTATCCAATTAGATTTAAACATTGCCGAAAATAATATTCACATTTTACGAAGTATAGAAAATATCTTCCATTTCTGCATGCCGGAGCCGTATTTGGCACAACGTTTTGGAATTTTGGATCCTCAATGCTCTTCAACATCGTAATTCTTTGGCTTTATAAATATTTTGATATGAGCGTCACTAATGAGTCTTATGTAGACAAAACGCGCGTCTGGCGTACTAAATTATAATCCTGGTACCTTTAAGTTGATAACTATTTACAGCACTGGATCGATGCCACTGCTGGTGGATGTTTCGTTCCCGATGGTATCACCTGCCCAGTAGCCAGCACTTCGGTGTTGACATGAATATTAATTATATGGTCATTTCTATAAATTAACTGTTTACAAAATTTTGAATTTTTCGAAAAACTAAGGATTTTTTATCCCAGGAAAAGATTACATTAGCCGTATTTGGCACAACTTTTTGGAATTTCGAATCCTCAATGCTCTTCAACTTCTCATTTGTTTGGCTTTATAAATATTTTGATATGAGCGTCACTGATGAGTCTTATGTAGACGAAACGCGCGTCTGGCGTACTAAATTATAATCCTGGTACCTTTGACAACTATTCACCTCAATGGGTCGATGCCACTGCTGGTGGATGTTTCGTCCCCGAGGTTATTACCAGCCCAGTAGTCAGCACTTCGGTGTTGACATGAATATCAATTATATGGTCATTTCTATAAATTAACTGTTTACAAAACTTTGAATTATTCGAAAAACTAAGGATTTTCTTATCACAGGAATAAATTACTTTAGCCGTATTTGGCACAACGTTTTAGAATTATGGATCCTCAATGCTCTTCAACTTCGTATTTGTTTGGCTTTTTGAATATTTTGATATGAGCGTCACTAATGAGTCTTATGTAGACAAAACGCGCGTCTTGCGTACTCAATTATAATCCTGGTACCTTTGATAACTATTTACACCACTGGGTTGATGCCACTGCTGGTGGACGTTTCGTCACCGAGGGTATCACCTGCCCAGTAGCCAGCACTTTGGTGTTGACATGCATATCAATTATATGGTCATTTTTATAAATTTACTGTTTACAAAACTTCGAATTTTTCGAAAAACTAAGGATGTTCTATCCCAGGAATAGATTACCTTAGCCGTATTTGGCACAACTTTTTGGAATTTTGGATCCTCAATGCTCTTCAACTTCGTATTTGTTTGGCTTTATAAATATTTTGATATGTGCGTCTCTGATGAGTTTTGTGTAGACGAAACGCGCGTCTGGCATAATCAATTATAATCCTGGTACCTTTGATAACTATTAAGGCCTTTTTATATTGCGCAGTTTTTAATGCATTTCTAACGACGAGCGCCTAAAAAACAACACAGACCACAACAAGCAATCCACAACGTTCTACAAGAAAGAAAAAACAGTCAGAAGACCATAGTGGTTTGTTCATTTTTCACATAAATGTTTAAACTGGCAGAAATATTCATGATATAAGCATAACTAAATAAAAATAAAATATCAATATTAATATGTTGTTGTACGACTGCCAATAGCGCTATGTTTAACCGTAAAGAAAGGACATCGATGGCATGGAAAGACTGCATTCATAAACAATTTCACATGCGCCCAGTACATAGGAACACTATATTATGATGTGATAATGGCATTCTTTAACTTATAGCTTACTTGTTGGCATACGAGTCTGAAAAGTGAATCTAATAAGGAAAGTTTCTGACATCAAAAAAGGAAAGCGATGCATGTCATTTAGGCAATAAATATGAATTGCAATTTTCTAAATGATGTATGAACACATAAGGGTATGTTAAACTGTAGATATGCAACCAAAAATGTCCGTTGGTCAAAACAGGTTTACTATATTTTCATATAGCGGCTAAATAATTGCTATACGTATACATTCCTCTTGTGTAATATATTGATATATGAAATTATCAATATATTATGAGTTTGTCAAAGTATTTCAACAAAATAAAACAAATCAGAAAATCTGAAGGTTCTTAAATCGTCATCTTCACTGTTCCATAGGGTACCATCTGGATATAACAAATATGAAATGCTCAGCAGATTCGACACTTCTTTATACCTAAACAAATGTGTAATAATTGGAATCGATATGAGAACCTCAACCGCTCATAGTGAAGGAACTACTGTATCATCACAATGCGAATGTCTGCAATAGCTGGTAGCTAATATATAAATGAGTATGACTTCTTATTCACAGCTTAATTGATGTTAAAACATTGAAAGACATTGTACAAGAACAAGTTCCCCGCTAGTCGAATTTTACAAATCATTACCTGACCTTTCTACATTGTGTACATACTATATAGTTGATGACTAGATACATGCATGTTACACTGTAGTCACCATATTACCAATCCAATATATTATGTTTATTTGTTGAGAAATTCTGTCTATTTGCAAATGTAATTAAAGAAATGTCCAAATAAAGCCGTGAATACTCCAGAAAGTAACTGACATGCATGTGCATCATATCTAGGATGTGTAGTATACTTTTGTGGTCTATGTATACTTTTAAGAATATCAATTCCTGTTTTGACATTTGAATAGATAATGAAATGATTTTGTTTGCACATTTTTATCTCAAACTGTTCTCGTATTAGATGTTATTTTTAGACTGATAACGTTGCTCTTTTTATACGATTTTATACGATTTTATAAAACTGTCGCATCTTAATGACAATTAAACTATTATTGAAGGTCCAACTGCTACTCTTTTTTTTTAAGAAAATGATGTGTTACAAGTCATGGGCATACAGTGTTTCGGATTGAGCATTTAATTATTTTTTTAATTTATTATTTATTTTAGTTTAGCGTGGCATCTTTTCTAAACTATTACTCATTTTGTTTAGGGATAAGCTAAAACCCGCTTTCGGTCTCGGGATTTGCTCGCTGTGATCCTTTTGGGATGTTTTTTGCTCTTTGAACTGATTTTTGTCTCTTTCACACATTCTTAGAGTTCAATCTCTACTTTTTTTCTGTAGAATCAACCTTCCATATTTCGTCCTTCAAGCAAATATATACAAATTACACCTAGATATAATTTGGCCACAACTTTGCCTCTTTGTTGTCACTTGCAAAACGTCATCATTATTTACAGAGGTCAATGTCCTTCTTTGTTCCTGAATATCATCAAGTAAAAGGTCTTTCAATACAAGTAGGTTAAATTTTCTATAATTTGACAGTTTGTTTCATTGTGAACTTTGTCAATTGGACCTGTTTCGATCCTATATCTGCCCTTGCATTTTATAAGATAAAATTTTGGTTTGCTATGGATATTCCGTATATCGTCAGGTTATCGGAATTCCTATGTGAACTAACTGCGCACCATTTATTGCGGACCTGCTTCTGTATTGTTATGAATTACACTGGATGACTAAAATCAACAAAGACCCATCGAACCAACATCGGATTCAATAATTAAGTAACACTTTTTAGATATTTAGATAAAATATTGGCTCTGAATAATGAATACTTCAATATGTACACTAAAGAGATTTATCCTGTCGAACTGACTTTAAATAAAGATTATACTAAAAATAAACACTGCCCTTTCCTGGATCTTGAAATCTATAACTTTAAACAGGAAACTTAATACCAAAATTTATGATAAAAGATATGATTTTTATTTCCTATTGTTAATTATCAATTTTTAGATGATGAAGTTCCCTCGTCACTATCATATGGTGTTTATATATCTCAAACTTTCAATTCGCTTGTGTCTGTATTTGAGTCCAACAAAAGAAATTGTTTTATTGAAAGATTATAATGCAAGTGTTTTTGATATCACAAACTAGTAAAAACATCTACTAAATGCAATCATCGGTATAAGAACATCATTAGTAAATATAAATTAACATATGCATTCATCTTATAAGTTCAGGTATATTACATCAAATCTTGTATTGTAATATTCTTTAAAAAGCAAATAAATGTCGGCATTCACCTAAAAAGCTACATATAACCAAACCTGTACAAGACTTATTCGGAAGGGGTTTAGTTATGATTCTGGTGTTGGGTCATTTAGGATTGCATATAGATATAGGAAGATGTGGTTTTAGTGCTAATGAGACAACTCTCCATCCAAGTCATAATTCATAATTATAAGTCAAGGTACGGTCTTCAACACGGAGCCAAGGCTCAAACCGAACAGCAAGCTATAAAGGGCCCCAAATATTACTAGTGTAAAACCATTCAAACGGGAAAACCAACAGTATAATCAATATAAAAAAACGAGAAATGTTGGTATTAATATTGATTCACTCATGAGGACGTCTTTGCATTGGGTATAAACATATTCATTATAAAACCAGTGGTTTGCACGGTACGTGTAATGTTCTTCTCGTACATTTTATGATGGTGTGATACTAAACTCCTAAAGGAAGGGATTTTACTTGATTTTTACATGATGAAGACATATACTTCCAATAAGTTTAATTGAGGTCTGGCATGTCAGTAATTATTAATAGTCCTTTGCATCATGTAAATGTAACAGAATTTGATGAGACTGTTATTGAAGTGAGAGGGTTAGCGCTATAGAACCAGGTTTAATCCACCATTTTCTACATTTGAAAATGCCTGTACCAAGTCAGGAATATGACAGTTCTTGTCCATTCGTTTTTGATGCGTTTTGTTTTTTGATTTTGCCATGTGATTATGGACTTTCCAAATTGATTTTCCTCTGAGTTTTTTTGTGATTTTACTTTTTGTTCATTTATGTATCATTGTCATACACGTATTGCATAGTTTCTTTTGTTATCTATTCTAAACTGAGTTATACTGTCGTATTGCTTTGTGTTTCTTTATTCTATATTGGCTAGATGTATAAAGGGAGGGTTAACATATCACAAATATGTTTAACCCCGCCCCATTTTTGCGCCTGTTCCAAGTCAGGAGCATTTGGCCTTTGTTAGTTTTGTATGTTTTTTTTAATTTTAGTTTGTTTATATGTTTTAGGGTTAAGTATGACGTCTATTTTCACTGAACTGGTACACAATTTTATCTAGTGGCCGGCTGATGACCAACTCCATGTGTGGTA
Source organism: Mytilus edulis (assembly GCA_019925275.1). Classification (NCBI taxonomy): domain Eukaryota; kingdom Metazoa; phylum Mollusca; class Bivalvia; order Mytilida; family Mytilidae; genus Mytilus; species Mytilus edulis. The sequence continues at coordinate 701,495 of CM034360.1, read as the reverse complement.
TTTTCATGCTGCGTTGCAGACCCATTGGTGACCTTCAGCTGTTATGTCCTGTTTAATCAGATTGTTTACTCATTGACATATTCCCCATTGACATTCTCAATTAAATAGAAATATGAAACTTCTATAAATAGCTCTATAAAATTGAGAATGGAAATGGGGAATGTGTCAAAGAGACAACAACCCGACCAAATAAAAAAAACAATAGCAGAAGGTCACCAATAGGTCTTCAATGTAGCGAGAAATTCCCGCACCTGGAGGCGTCCTTCAGCTGGCCCTTAAACAAATATATACTAGTTTAGTGATAATGAACGCCATACTAATTTCCAAATTGTACACAAGAAACTAAAATTAAAATAATACAAGACTAACAAAGGCCAGAGGCTCCTGACTTGGGACAGGCGCAAAAATGCGGCGGGGTTGAACATGTTTGTGAGATCTCAACCCTCCCCCTATACCTCTAACCAATGTAGAAAAGTAAACGCATAACAATACGCTATATTTTGATATAAGGAAAACATATATAAAACCATTTTATTGGAATAAAAAAAATCTAGTTACAAACTTATACAATAATTGTCTGTTCATAACATCAAAGAGCTTAACAATAGCTAATAGGTAGTAAATACCTTTATTTAGCTGTTACGATTCGTTATTCATAATATTATACTTATATTTCATTATTTATATTATTTGTTGTCATTCTCCGCCATTGATACAAACTGTTTTAATTTTAAAACATGTATGTAATTATTCACCGATGCTATTATATTTGTATATGTAAATTCTATAAGCTGTATTGCTTCTGAATAAAATACTATTATTATTATTATAATGTTCACATGGCATCTTTTCACAAATCACTTTTAAAAATCGTGTCTAAAACAGGGGGGGGAATACCAAGAGATAATCATACTACAACAGTTAACAAAGGTACCAGGATTATAATTTAGTACACAAAGCGCGCGTTTCGAATACACCGTTCCTCTCAGGAATCTGATGTTCAGTGGTTGTCGTTTGTTCATGTGGTTCATAAGCATTTCTCGTTTCTCGTTTTTTGTTTATATTAGACCGTTGTTTTTCCCGTTTGAATAGTTCTACGGTAGTGATTCTGGGGGTCCTTTATAGCTTGCTGTTTGGTGTGAAACTAGTCTCAGTGTAGAAGACCGTAACTTGACCTGTCATGGTTTACTTTTATAAATTGTGACCAGTATGGGGGGTTTACTCATTGGCACTCATACCACTCTTCCTCGCTCTATCAGCTTTGTATATCTTTTCTTATTGTTAAACATAATTTTATAAAAAAATGTATATAACTTAACACCATATGCAACGTATAACTGGCCGGTAAAGAGATTTATAAAAACTATCAGACTTCTAAACGTCTGATAAAATTCAAAATGATGAACGCATTTTTTTCTTTTCTGAAAATATAATGCGTAATACCATTTCCAACTGATTTTTTATCTTTTGTATTGTTGCAACAGTGTTTCCGGTTATGGTTATGGTTGATCATATAAAAATAGACTTGTCCACTTTTTCAGAGCTTGTAATGTAATAAGTATTGTTGGATGCGATTGTTTTTGTTGTTGTTTTGTTTGTTTTTGTTCTCATAAATTAGTCCGTGTTCTTTTCATTTGAAAGTAAAATCACAAAAAAAATACTTTGAAGAAAATCAAATCGGAAAGTCACTTATCACATGGCAAAATCAAATGACAAAACACATCAAAAACGAATGGACAACAACTGTCATACTCTTGACTTGGAACAGACATTTTAAAATGTAGAAAATGGTGGATTAAACCTATTGGTATAGCGCTAAACCTCTCACTTTGTACGACAGTCTCATGATGCGTGAACTTATTCAACATAATGAATGAAAAGTCAAAATATGCGTTCAGCAGTTATCATCGTGTTACAATTTCAAAAGAAACCATTTCGCGTGTCTGACGTCAGAAAATTTATACGTCACATATGTGTGTCCTTCCATGTTTAAACAAACAACTCTAAACTTTCACATGGGCAATGTTAGCATACAGGGTGTGGGAGTTTCTCGCTACATTGAAGACCCTTTGTCGGCCTTCGGCTATTGTCTGATATATGGTCGGGTTGTTGTCGCTTTGACATATTGCCCATTTCCTTTCTCATTTTTTTTTATTTAAACAATCAAAAGTATGTAAGAATTAATTTCAGAAATAGACCTAGACTTGAAATAGTCCAAAAGCTCTATAGAATTTATAAGAATCCACGATGGTTCATTCAACTATGTTATTAGATAATTTTGACGTTTGTGGTTCTTAGTATTTTCTAATGTATAATAGGAATATAACATAACGAAATATAATAAAACAATAACATACTGACAGGATCAGAGTTACATTATAATTATATGAACCAACGAAACACGAAAAGTCGCATATACAAAACACACCAGCAATAATGAAAGATAATACAGACACATTGACGGGATGTATAAGTACCGAGCCACGTTAAATGGATATCATAGAAAACAATTCAACAGTAAAAGTTATATTGATAATAGAACAAATGAAAAAAGAATTTAACATGTTGTTAAGATGATAAACAACGTCAGTACGCAGAATCTATACATCAAAACCGTCCTGTATTATTTGTTATGTTGATACGGAATATTTATCAACAATATTTTGGTACCTTCCGATGAACATTTTTTTAGAAAAAGGACAATACGTTCTTTGACATACCCCTGGTTCGTCAATTTTCTGCATAGACTCTGATGACGTTTTAAAAATTCTGAGAAGAAGCTGCAATTATTACAAATTTACTCTCTAACTCTTCCGTTTGAAGGTTTTTTTTTAAGGTACTTCTAGAAATTCGGACGTTCAGAACATATAATGAGTAGTTAGCATCATTCATCTATTCCTTTCATATCGGACTTTAAAATGTGGATTGTTTTGATCGTTTATAAAAGAGTGACAAGAGTTACCAGAAAGACATTCTATATAAAAGTCAATAATTAGGCGAATGGTCATCCCTTATTGTTTTGCATCTACGTCGTATGGTCTTTGGTTGATTGAGGTCGGATAAGTCAGCATTCAACAACTTTCTTTGTTTGTATGATATGATTTTCTTGCGCAAAACTTGCTTAATTGGAATTTTCAAATTGTCTATATCTTATAACATAATGCGTTAACGAAGTACAGAAAAACAGCAGCCCGGAAGATAATTATAGCAAAAACTCTTCTTTGAGTAGAATAATATTCACGGAATTCCTTAATTTAAATTTACGGACAAAACAGCCATTGACAACATGGGACAATGCCGTCATGCTTTATCATGTAACTTTATACTAAATACGTGTTCATAAACTTATCTACATTCTAAGTATATCGATTAACAGTAATTGAAAAGAAAAACATATTTAGTTCAACTCTATTTTATTTTTCAAATCCTTTTACAAATATGCCGATTACCATCAAAGCATACATTATGGATTACTTGTGTTGTGTCTTTTATCTACAATAGAAAACATTAATCATTATGATGATCAAATCATTTCCATAATATTCTATAGAGGTGGTACCTAACACAGGGAGATAACTCTGTAAAATTAGATAAACGTTTTAATTACGTTGTGTTGTAAAGGGAATATAAAGCATCTCTATGATCAAAATAAGTGCTATATAACCAGTTAAATTTTTCTGATCATATTTTTATATTTTTGTCAAAGGGTCAAAGTAAATACTTTGTCAAAATTTTAAATAAAGAAAATTAAACGAGCCAAATTATTTTCAGTGAAAGTGTTGGGTACCACCTTAAAACAGTTAAAACATTCCGTGCACGCCAAGTTTCACTTCGTAACCCGGATTTGTTTTCTCTCAATGGAACAGCGATATACTACTTTCTCCCTATTGTTGTATTCAATATGTACTAATAATAGAGTGTTATTAATCATTTAAATGCTGAGGGTAAAGGCGAAAGGCCTCGACAGTTGTTGTCTTTATTTTAATAAATGCTTTTTATTATTTAGAGACTCTGTTGAGAAATGTATACTGTTTTTTTTTATTTATTTTATAGTCATAACTTCTCGATTATGACGAATTAAAGAAGGAACGACTTTTTTAGATAAAAGTATTGTAAAACATCTGTATAAGTTCCTTCTAGATGTTCTTAATAAGTTATGTGAGTTGAAAGGTCGCCATCTGTATAATTATCTTCTAGATGTTTTTGGTTATTTTTGTTGTTAAGTCGCTGTATAAACTGACGTAAAGGCATCTGTGTATGATGCCTATGTGTGTCTTTTTTATGTTATTAGGTAGTTGTTTCACTGATGTATAACCTGGTTTTTTTTTTAGATCAAATATATAAAAGTAAGTTTTTAACATACCCAGATGATGAACAAGTACATTTACATTTGGTTTTAACCAATGCCCAACTTCGTCTCTTAAGCTGGGGTCACACATTCACGATTTTTACTACCGTTCTTGACAGGACCATTCCCGATTAAAATTTATTAAAAGTCTGATCAAGATCCTGTGAATCGTGGATGGAAATTCAAACTTAAATCAAAATTTGTAAAAAAAATAATTTGATCACGACAACAATCAGATAGTGTTCAGGAAGCACCGATATTCAACCGTTTCTAAGCGAATAAGTCCCGATAATCCCGTTCTGAATCCGCTTCTAATCCGATTTGTATTTTTCGCCAGGTAAAATTCGACCGAGTCTGTCACGACTGAGTCCCGACTCTACCGAATGTAATCCGACTGAGATCAGACAGTGACCAGACAGTGAACCGACGCTGACGGAAGTTATTTGTTCGAAAACTGTCGGCATGTTCGGGATGATCAGGTACTGTCGGAACGTAATCCTATCACGGTCCGCTCTATCGCATTGCAAACGGCTTTGTCTGGTCTCAGTCGTATTGTATTCTGTAGTTGTCGGGACTCTGACGTGGGTATCATTGACGAATTTCGTATTAATAACGGGACTGTTTCGGAACGGTTTCGGCAAAAAACGGTTCGCAATCGACAAGATCTGGATGCAATCTGGACTCAATCGGCAGAAAAACAGCTATGAAAAATTACTCCGGATCATTCCCGTTCTACAGGACACCGTCCAGAATACACAAGACATTGTTAGGAATTCGATCCGATACAGCAGAATCTGTCACGACATAGCCACGATTGTAATCCGATTAGACAAAATCGGCTGAGTTGCCCCGAATGTTACGGGACGCACCTAACTGTCGGGATGCTTTGCCGAACTATTCGGACCCTTCCCGATCCGTAGGAATCTGTTACGAACTAAAACGAATGCGTTCAGACAATGATAGGACATTCCAGATAATTGAGGATACCAATCCAACTTTTTCACTTTTCGTATCGTATTGCTGTCTGATCTCAAACGGGAGCAATAATCGGCAATGTGTGAACCCCGCATTAACACATTTTCCACTAGAACACCTTTTCAGGCCATGTAGGTGGCGACAACAGAAGTTACAAGCTTTGTGTGACGGACATCCTCCCCAATTACAATCTATGATTACTCCATCAGCTTGGTTAATTGTCATGCCTGAAAGAATCAGAGAAAAGTCTAGGGACTTTGAGAGATTTAAAGGCTAAAACATATACATCCAAGAATTTTCCAATGTAGTATATGTCCTTGTTTGTCATATAAATCCTACCGCATTAATGTACTTTTACATTTTTGGCTTTTAAGTATCTGGGTTTGATCATACTGAATGGAGTTTAATCCATAATAAAAAAACGACCTATATGTTGAAATGCGTGCTTCACTTTTTATTCAACTTACATTATAAAAATTATAAAAAAAATCGTTTTAAAGCAACAAGAGTTCTAAAAAGTCTTACCTGAAAGGCAAACGATTAGTATGATGATAGCTACACTTGTTTTCATGGTGTTTATCTGTAATTAAAAATTTACTTTATATTAACAAAGAACTATTAAAATCAAAATAAGTAGACGGTGATATAAATGTAACTTCTTAATTATGTCCCTATATTATATATATAATAGTCAGTGCTTATTTTGTAACACACAATGCATGATGTATTTGTGTACAAAAGATTAAACAAAGTTTCACTCGGCAAGAATAATTAGCATGCATTACAACAAATGGTAATGAATACTAGTATTTAAGCCGTCTACATCTAAAAAAAACTAAAAATGGTCATCCCCTAACCAGTAATTGACCGTCATTATTCCATGAATACAAAAATCTCTATGATAAAGCGCACAAACTACCAAGCATCTCCTTTAGACTAAAAACGAATTTTTTCATTAAAATGCCATGGACGCAAGAGTATAAATACATTAACACTGAGTTAAATTCAGCAACATACAATTGGGAAGCTTGTACACAAAACATTGATAAAACAAATTCGTGAAATATCAATATAATTCGGTCAAATACAATGTAAAAAATAAACAAAATGTATGTAATGAGTCTTTGAAACAATTTGCCTTTGCTGCGTAAAATTTTTCTCTTTCGTATATTGTTTTTACCTTATTTGAATTAAAGGTATTAAAGATTTGAAAAAACAAAATTGCTGTGTGAATCAATGACAAAATATTCTTTATCAATCTAAAATAAGAACATATTAAAAAAATAGTGTATGCTTACCAAGATTTCAGTATATGATGATTGAGAGCCCACTATAAAGTATGCACCGCTATGGGAACAAACAAGTATATATATATAGGTAGTCTCTGTAACAGATTGGCATTGCTGCGTCAACAAATTACTCTTGCGTTTATTCTTTAAAATCATTTAAAAATTAAAATATGTAAAACAAACGATTTCTTGTCGCAAACACCATGTGTTGTACTTTTCTATATTTAACTTCTTGTTTTTACAACAAGCTAATGAATCAGTAAAAGTTAATTATTCATCGGCTGTCCGAATATACATTTAAACATTGCTGCACTTATATATATGTTCTTCTTGTTTTCATAAAATGCTATTTAATCAGACATTTGTTGATTACTTCAAAATATACATTAAATTTTGAAATAAATGTATGTATTTGAAACTTAAGAGTAAAACAGATAGCCCGTTATTCTTTTTTATCAACAGTTCATAGAATTGCTGGATCGTATTTGAATTGTCGATCAGATCTCTATATTCCAACTTTTCAAAATGCCGCCTTAGCTTACAAACTTACGGCGTTTTATACTTTCCAACCCTGGCTGTATATTGTTGGTTGTTTTTCTTTAATCATGTATTTTACAATCTTGTTAGGGTGGCATTTATAATATTTCATTTCATAGTGAGGTATTGGTTTTAATGATTGTTGAAGACCGTATATAGACCTACATCATTTTATTTCGGGCCAAAATCTGTTGTCACAATGTTGTCCATGTCTTTTAGAAATTATGTTGTCGTTTCATGTTCTTTTATCAATTTGGTACCTTATGTTTCTTTTTTCTAAGTAAATTTTGATTATTCTTGTACATGCAAAATATGCAAAGACTTGATTATATTATGATGTAGTACTCTATAATCGCGCATTTAATGTCCTTGATAGTAGCATTGAATAAAATTTAATATTAAAGTAATCATAAATGCAAATACAAAATATTTGTATTAATAATATTTCATGATTTAACAGGTAATTTCACCGTGTTTTGAAAAAGTTAGAACATAATGTAAGTAGATAAGAGTGCATACGTTTGTCGAAAAGGGAGAGGATACCGAAGGTTTATATCTAAATATCAGTAAAAACAAATATTGGAATATACCATGAAAAAAGCATAAAGAAAGAAAAAAACTGACTACAGTTTTCTTAAACACTTAACAGCAAAAAAATCGAGTACAACATGAACATCGTATACCCGCAAAAAAACGTGGTAGAATTACGATTTTCCAATTGAGACACTCGTTTCTGGGTCAATAGGGTTAAAATGAATGAAATCAACTTTTCGTCTGTAATGAAATTTGTACCACGAATTGGTTGAATGATACTATGGCTCTTTATATCAGCTCACTATCAATACTTTTGGTTTATTTATTTAGATTCCAGAACAGCCATCTGTTTATATTTTATAGATTTTTCCATATTCCACAAAATGACATTTTGACTGAGTAAAAAAATGGAGAGTGATTCACATATATTTCTGTAGCCGCGTACCCTGTCGATGAAACGAGTTATACTTTCATTTTGGTTAATGTGTCTTCCTTTGTTTTTGTTTTCTTTCTCAATTGATATCTTTGTTATTATTCATCAATTTTAAAATAGGCATTCAACACTGATTTACTACTATTGCCTTAAATTAAGTGTGATTTTTCATTAAACAAGGTCATTGTACATGAACATATAAAGTTACTAAAATTGTCTTTAGTCTTCGCTTATATGACATTTTATAGACAGATAAATAAAATGTTTTGCATTGTTTCAGATATTATATCCGGAGAATCAATATAAAACACTTGTCACATGGCAAGTTAATAAATATCTTGAATAGGATGAAGACTAAACTGAGCATCACTAATGAGACATGTGATTTGTCCATATGCCTTTTTTGTGATCCATGGTTACATATATTTTTATAGTGATTAAGATTATTATACAATGTTGACTGCTGTACCCCAATTTCTTTAACATGTTTGCTTCTTCGGTTAGATTATCGTTTTAGATAGAATGAAATATGATACGACTGTCATAAAAATGAGATTTTAGGTTAGCTATAAAACTAGATTTAATCCACTTTTTTACATACGAATCAACTGGTACCAAGTCAGGAAAAAGACAGTTGTTATCTATAAGATAACGTTTATGTGTTCATTTCGTCACTTGAATAGGGACTTTCCGTCAAGAATCTTCTTCGGAGCTCAGTATTTTTGTGATTTCTTTTTCTCATGTCAGAATTCGGAAGATTTTTTTTTTAAATATGGTTATGTGGTATATTTTTTGTAGGTTAACCAATATGTTCTATCCGCTATTGTAAGAAGACTACTAAATTGGTAACACAATGCATTCAATAAGTGACCATAGCTTCTCGAACAGTGTTTTCTCAAGTGTCAGTTTTAATGGCTTTAAGTTATTGTATGTAGAATTTATATGCCGTTTATTTCCTTTTTTGTTGACGGTAGTGTTATCCTTACGTTTTCATCTATTCATTAGGTACATTCTTATTTACTTTGTTTAAGAAGAGATTGAATTGTATTTGTACTCAAAGAAATGTGTAGGCTTCGTAATATAATCACTGTTGAAACTCGCATATTGTGCAGTATGTTCTCACTAGTTAATGATTATTGATCTAAATGTACTGCTATAAATATAGAAATCATAAATGCAACAACAAAAATAAGAAAAATACTTGTATTTATTAACCGAGAAAGTATGATTTAACAAGTTATTTGAAAATTTAAAGTGCAGATTTTAAGTAGATCCCGTCATTATTTATGTAAATATTTTGTTTCTTGTCTTTTATTTTCACTAGCTTGCTTTGTATATATGCCTGTTTTGCTTCATGATTCAATTTTTATTTGATTTTATCATTTTATAGGGATTAAGATTATAACACAATGTTGTGTGCTGTACCCCTATGTTTTACATTTTAACCAGTAATGTCCGTTTCTTTTGTTCACACATCGTTGTCACTATAATTGAATTTTATGCGACTATCATACAAGTGCAGGTTTTAGCTAGCTACAATGTATAACGCAAGGTTTTAATACACCATTTTCGACATACAAAAATGCCCGTTCTAAGTCAGGAATGTTACAGTTGTTATTTATAAGTTGATGCGTTTGAGCTTTTAATTTCGTCACTTGATTAGGGGCTTTCCGGTTAGAATATTCCCCGGAGCTCAGTATTTGTGTGATTTTACTTTTTTTCATGTAAGGATTCGAAATAATTTATAAAATATGGTTATGTAGTATATTTTTTGTATGTTAAACAAAATATTATAACCGCTATTGTAACAAGGCTATTACTTTTAAATGTGTACAACACAATGCATTCAATAAGTGACCATGACCTTCAACAGTATTATTTTTAGTGTTATGGCTTAAAGTATTTGTGTAAAGATATTTTTTTTGCCGTTTATTTCCTTTTTTGTTGACGATGGTGTTTTTCGTCTATCCATTCGGTACATTCTTAATTACTTTTATTTAGAAAGAGATTGAATTAAACTTGTACTCGAAGAAATGTGTAGGCTTCGTTACATGATCATTGTCGAAATCACAGTACAACATTAATGTCGTTAACAACTGATCATTGATTTTAATGTACTGCTATAAATATAGAAATCATAAATGCAAATGCAACAAAAGAAATAAAAAAATGCTTGTTGCATTTATTAACCGGGAAGCTATGATAACAAGTAATTTAAGATTTTTAAGTGCAGATTTTAAGTCGATCAAAGTTTATCTACACAAAGTGGAGGATACCAAAGGGCAAAAAAAAAAATAATAGCAGTAAACATGAAAACAAATTATGACTTGAAAAGTATATCAATACAAAAATAACTAACAACTATGTGCAAATCACTCAGCAGATAAAAAGTGAACAATAATCACAAATACCCAAAAAAAAACAGGTCGAAATCATGGTTTTTATGAAAGAGATTTGAACACGAATCAGCTCCCTTAGAACGAATTGTTTTTTTGAAAGTGACACTATGTGAGTTGTGAGATAACTATACGACTAAATTTACAGATACAGATAATATGTGTCGGTGTCTCAGATTAGTAGTGACATATCTTTGTTATCGTAGACCCTAAGATACCCTGTACCAGACGTGTCCTTTTCCAGATTTGGACAATTAACAGAGATTTGTCAGAGTTGATTGTGAAGAGGAAAACACCTTCTCTGTCGCCCCGCCCGATCTCACTCGTGTTCGTTCTTTGATTCCCTGAGGCTTTATTTGTTACCTTGATTTGTGATATTTGAATATCAGTAAACCATTGATGCCTGAATTTGCTCCAGTATTAGATCTGTTGTTTACGTCTGACATCCGTCGATGAAAAAACGTCGGCAGATACCAAGAGGACATGTATCGTGAGAACACAGCATGTATATTTGGTAAACATTTACAAATGTTTGACCACATGTATATGTTAATTTGTTAACTCAATGACATGACTGACTATAAGTAAATCAAACAAAAAATACTTTGCAAGGGATAAGCAAGTTGACATTAAAGAACAAAATTGCAAAGAGAGAACTGCAAAAATTGAACCATAGCAAATTACAACACGGACTAGCATAGCTAAACTATAAACACAAACTAGTTTAAACCATGAAGCGACAATCATGTTTAACTTAATAAGCACAACAAATTGTTAAATATTTTGAAAATTTTAAAACGATATATATTAGTTTTAAACGTTTGGATATTTCAAATTTTCAATATGTGCTGTTATTGAGAAAAAAACGTTAATTATATATATTGTAAAATATACGAACTTCATATTCTTTATAAGTACATATGGACAGTTGTGCCAGGTTGGTGGACACAGATGTGAGACAGGATTGTGCATTAACCATTCACAACAATACACAATGCCAGTAATTTAGATTCATAATTCTCAACAGAATATAAATCATCAGCTTTATTTTTGTAATTTTTTGTTTTTCAGAACGGACCTTGATATCAGCAGTTTAATCTATTTAAGTTTTTAGTCCACTTTCTAATTATTTGGTGGCATTTACCTCATTTGTTGTCTGGTTACATTAACCAAGAAGTGTGGGAAACAGAAAGTTTACATGGAACATATACCAATACAAAAACAAAATGAACACCATTGCTAAAAACTTTGAAAATTAAAGCTCGTTCACTGTGAACTAAAATTGTACCGACCGAAAGCAAAGAAAGCTGAATATTTTTTTTCCTCAATAATTTGCGATTGTGATTCAAAAACATAACCTCTAACTTTATAACCCATTCTCACTTATAGCAGACAATTTCTGTTGATATCCAGAAGGTAGGCCATTCGGGCAAGTTTCCTTCCACTAAATTTGTTTTTGAATGTCCAACTGTGATGCCATTTGGGTGATCTTGTAAAATCAGGTTCTTGAGTCTAAACAGTGTGACTTATTTACTTCCCACAATTCCCTACTTAACACCTTTAATAATGTTTCATGACAAGTGACAAATATCTGTTTTAATGATTGATTTAATGATGGATCTTATAATTTGACAAATAAAAACCTACTGGTTGTTAGTTGTGTTAGATGCTAAAAAGAATTGCGACAATTATTTCTATATGTGCAGCGTAATGAGTAACAGAGGGGCAAATAAACTCATCATAGACCAGGACTAAATCTAGTATATACGCTGGACGCGCGTTTCGTCTACAAACGACTCATCAATGACGCTCGAATCCACAAAAGTTAAAAGGGCCAAATAAAGTTGAAGAGCATTGAGGACCAAAGTTCCTAAAGGTTTTGCCAAATACAGCTAAGGTAATCTATGTCTGAGGTAGAAAAGCCTTAGTATTTCAAAATATTCAAAAATTTGTAAACAGTAAATTTATAAACATAAGTTAACCATATCAATGACAATTCATGTCAGCACGAAAAGTGCTGACTAGATACCAGAGGGACAGTATAACTAAATCAAAATTCAACTGACAACGCCAATGCTAAAAATGAAAGAGACAAACAGACAAACATAAGTACACATGACACAACATTCAAAAATAAGCAACACCAACCCCACCAAAATCTGGGGGTGATATCAGGTGATCCGGAAAGGTAAGAAAATCCTACTCCACATGTGGCACCTGTCGTGTTGCTCACGTTATAACTACTCCGGTAAATAGTATGAAAGGGAAGGTGACTGCATTTACGACGTAAGCAACATATCCGATATCATCTGTGAAACGGTAATTCCATAATGGTCAACCAGCTCGTGATGGCGTCCGTAAAATTTACGAAGGGATGATTTCAACTTCATCATATGGAACTCTTTGTTTAAAAGCTTCCTTGTGAGCAGCAATCCTCTATCAAGAAAATCATAACAAGAACTACAAGATCGGGAATATCGTATCTATTGGAGATATATACCCCATATGAAGGAATTTTGCTATTTAGATATGGAAGGTGCCCAATTGTAAAGTTGAAATCATCTCTTTTGTCGTAAAGTTTTGTTTTCAACCGACCCTCATTATCAATTTTTAGACTAAGTCAAGATATGTGGCCGACTTGACTGTATCTGTTGTATCTTTCATCATTAGTTCGATGGGATAGATGCGTTCAACATAGTCACCTAATTTTTGAATTATCTAGTGCGAGAACATCATCTAAATAGCAAAAAGTAAATTTAAAGGATATTTCTAACTTCTTAGCTTTCTTCCTCAGAAGTTCCTTTATGTAATCATCCTCATAATAATAAAGAAACAAGTCGGCAAGAAGCACACTTTTTTCCCGTTGGAATGCCGACAGTCTGTAAGTCTATTGCCAATCAAGAAATCAAGCATCTTGATAATTTGAGTTTCAAAGAAATTTGTGTTTGAATCAGATTGATCCTTTATAAGGTAATATTTATCCCTTCCTGAGCCAAGATACTTTTATCTACGTTAGCCTTTTTTTATGAAACAAAGCAATACGAGCTTTTTAAATTTGTCTTTTAGTTCGGATAGAGGAATACTTGTGTTAAGTGTAAAAAGTCAAATGATTTAATTATATTGCAAGATGAAAGAGAGTTATATAGTATGTACTCTAAAAGTTAAATCACAAATCTACTGAACTCCAAGGAAAATAAAATCGAAAAGTCCCTAATCACATGGCAAAATCAAATAACTAAACACATCAAAAACGAATGGACAACAACTCTAAAAGATCTTTGGATTTTTTTAGTATCCATATTTGATTCACGCCACCTCTAAAATAGCCAGGTTCACAATAACTTTGCAGCTCGGCTTTGATTGCTGATGAATCAAATATTAATAATTTAGAACGAGGTTTTGTGAAGCACATGGAAAACCCAGAAATATACCATTGTTTGTAAGGACACTAATAAAGTTTGGGTATCCAATACAGTGACGGAAGAACTAGATCTTCATCTTTGGTTGAAATTCCAAAAGGAACATAGAAAATAGAACAGATCTATAATTATCCAGGATTTCCTCTTTTGTAGATGTCGTGAGGGTATATGATGAGTTTCCAAGTGAATTGTCGATACCTAATTCGTTTATAAAGCAGTTAATGTAATGACTTTTACACAAAAAAAATGTTGTTTGGAGCTTTATCTGTGGGGACAACAACACATTTGTTATGGAGGTAGGATAAGTGTTTTGCAAAATTTGGGTCTTTAAAGATTGACTTAGCAGAGGCATTGATAGACACATTCGGTTTCTTTATCCGGATTTGTATCAACAACCTCACAGCCTTCATTTATTCGGAAAGACTGTCTACGTCTTCCTTCTCAAAATTTCACAAGTTTTGCAGCCTTTGGTCTCATATTTCGAAATGCGACAGCGTTGTTCAGTGTCATCAAAATTTAAAATGTATTTAACATGTTTAAGAGGAACTGACCATGGATGTATATGTATATGTATAATATTGCTATTGTCACTAATATGATGATCATAAGGAGTCATGTTTGAGATATTTGTCATGTCTGGTGATGAGGTGACACATACCACTTTAGACGACACATACTGCTTTAGACGACACTGTGTCCATAATGACATCCTAGTGGACCTTTTTATACTGGACGATGTCCGAGTCAGTATCCTGTTTCATCCTCCTCGAAAGTTCATGAGGAAATGTGCATATGCAATAAACAGAAGAAATACAATGACATATTTGAGAAAAGTTCTTTCTGATTTGAAGTTGCTAACAAAATTAAACAATAACATGTTACGTTTGATCGGATAGCAGGACAAAATTCTGATCCGACGATGAATTACAATTGATATAGTAAGATTTGGTACCTTTTTTTATTTGAAAACGTTTTGAATCAAATACAAAATTGAGGCTTTTGATTCTGTATTTGATTTAAAACGTTTTCAAATAAAAAAAAAATGTCTGTCGATATGGGGCTAGTGAGTTAAACCAACGTACTGCTCGCCAAGTGTCAGAAAGAGTAGAAAACCTCATAAATGGCGAAGGAGAGGCATCCGCCAAAAAAGCATTTGAATGTATAAAAGATAGTTATTTGCACAATGACTTGGTTATTTTGATGAATAATGTCTGCATTCGTATAAATGCCAATAAACACTGCCTCTTAAAATTGGACACCTTGACCTTTCAAAACTGGCCTGACATTGAGTAAGGAGTTGTTTTGCGGTGATATTTTGAAAGGAAGAATTTGTAGTAGCCATATATCTTTTGGAAAATGAAGTCAACTTGTGAATGATTACGATAGTGTACAATGATAAATGAAAGTAAGTTATTATGTCGCATAAATGTTCTGTTCGTAAACAAGAAATAATATCCATATCCTTTCTGTCAAGATAAAGTGCATGGAAAAAGGTAATATTACAAAAGCACTGAACTCCGAGGAAACATTTAACACGGAAAGCCCCTTATTAAATGACAAAATCAAATGATAAAACACATCAAACAAATGGACAACAACTGTCATCTTCCTGACTGTGTACAAGCATTCTCAAATTTAGAAAATCGTGAAATGAGCCTAATTTTATAGCGCTAAACCTCTCACTTGTATTACAGTCGTATTTATGTATACTTATAACAATGGGTGAACAAAATAGACATGCTAGATAAAACTGTCAAAATAGGGATACAGCCATCATCGCCGTGTCACGTTCTCAATCAGAACAAAAAAACACAAACATATAACAAAAAAGCACACAAAAAAGGAAATAGAAAAGTAGTAGGGACAAGAAAATAAAACGTTTGATAAATTTTTCAAATCGGGACATAATGTTAAGATATACATTTTTTCAAGAAATATATTAATGAAAAACATCAAGATTTTAATCTGATGACGTCACAATTATGTTATATAAGAGGGACGAAGTATACAAGAGTGACAGTCAAACTCATCAATCACAACGCTAACCCCACTTAAAACTTGGCCATCTTTTTGGAATTTTGAATCCTCAATGCTCTTCAACTTTGAACTTGTATGGTTTTTTGGCCCATTTTGATATGAGCGTAACTGATGAGTCTCATGAAGACAAAACGCACGTCTGGCGTACTCAATTATAATCCTGGTAACTTTGATTACTTTTTGCAGTTCAAAGTATTTTTAAATCATAATAGCGTACATTTTTATTTAGATAATTGCATTTTAATAGAACAAAATTATAATCACAGGATGTTCAAAGGTACAGATCCACGTCATATGTACCAAAGAAACACGAACAGTAGCACACTAGCAAATGAAGAAAGAAAAACAAACACATTGACGGGATGTATAACTACCGAGCCACGTCAAATGGGTATTCCCCGAAACATGCGAAAACAGACAAAACAGTATAAGTAATAGAACAAAAATAGAACAAAAACAAAAACAAACAACATAACACGTTATTTAGATGATAAAAAGCGTCAGTACACAAATTCTATACACCAAGACCATCATGTACCATTGGTGAAGTTGATACAGAATATTTAGCCACAAGAGTTGTTACCTTCCGATGAACTATTTCAGAAAAGGGAACGAGACGTTCTTTGAAGTACCATTGGTTCATCAACTTTCTGGTGATACACTGGTGACGTTTTGCAGAGTCTGGAATATCGAATAAAGTGGAAAAAGTGTATCACATATGCAGGTGAAATTGGTATATTGCTTCTAAGGTGGGGAAATTGAAAATTTCAAAATTAAAATCAACTCGTTTGTCATAGATTCTGATACTCAGATGACTGCATATGTCAAATTACTAGTATATTTTTGAAAATGAGGCAGAGGAAGACGTTTCTGTTGTTTCTTTTACATACTTCTAGTTCTGGGGATATATAAATGGAGCCCAATCAGAAAAGGTTGGTTTGTAAATGTAAAGAACATCATCATAATATCTGAAAGTTATATTCAATAATCTGGCGTCTTTGATCTTCTTGTTTTTGACAAAAGGCGCACAGTTCGTTCCCATAGAAATACCGACAATTTGTGGAAAAACCTACTGCTAGGTTAAAAAAATATGCTGTCGATAAGAAAATCCGGCACATGTCTTACCCTTTTGTTCACCATTTACAAAATATGTCTTATGATATCCCAAAGTAATAAAGTTATAGCGCATGTTACAATTTGTGTGTTGAAAGGCATTGCATTTGTTTTTTATTTGATGTTAGGTAAAATATTATATGATATCGGGGAGAAGAGAGAGAGAGAGAGAGAGAGAGAGAGAGAGAGAGAGAGAGAGAGAGAGAGAGAGAGTGAGACCATTGGAAGACAGAATAGTATATGTTTATTCCATCTTGAAAACCAGTTTCGAAAAAGGGTTTTACTCTTGTATTTGAAAATCAAGGTAAGATAATAAAATTTTATAAGCTTATTGATTAAATTCAGTCCGATCTTTTTAAATGCTTAAGGTTACTTATCCCTTTAAAATTTTGACCTTCAAGTCAACACAAAGATGTTTCAACCGTCCTCAAATAGGAGGTACACTCGATTGTATGTTTTTCGATAATTCCCAGGAACACAGTGCTAGCATTTGTTAACGGTAAGTTTGTCTGTACGTATGATACGACAATATAAGATTGATTAGATTTTAAAAATGAATTAACTTACTCGTAGATACTAGTACATAATTTTATGTGAATGTTGTTGGGCTTTGTTTCTTACTTTTTAATTGCTTATTTTATCAACTCAAAATTGACAAATGAGCGTTTCTATGTTTTATAAAAGAAGTCTAAAGTTAACTGGCAGTTTTCATTGAATGCGTTTTACAAATATTTTTTTTAATAATTGTTATGTGTTGCTTATATGGTATATAAAAGAAGATAAAAATATTTTTTTACATGTTCTGGATGATTCGAGTTGAATAAAGCCATTGCAAAAACTAAAATAATAAAATAATAATACCACATAAATAGATGAAGCATAACGAACGTTTCAACAGAAATGTGTATTCATCGGCGACTAAATAACATGGATTCTAACAGTACGGTTTTCAGGAATAGGCAACTTCCATTATGCATAAAACATTGCAATTCACATGATTTTGAACATCATAATTTATGGAGTGACGTAAAGGTCAGTGTACAACTGAAGTTAGATATTTTAAAAGTAGTAGTGTATGGAAATGAGTCCATCCTTTCTAACAAAGTGTTTTTCTAAAACACAACATATTACTCTTTTTAAAAAGACATAACACAAAACGGCTTTTGAATTGTACAAGTTTCCCTTGTTCAAACATAACAAATTTAGTTGATTTATGACATTTATGTATAACGTTTATGGTATTGCGATAAACTTTATTTTATTTCAACAATTTAAAGGGTAAAACGATTTTTTATCGATCTAAAGATTGCTATACTTCACAAATTCATATCTTCAGAACAATTTATGATATATGTGGTGATTGTTGTATATGTCTATTTAATTTATTTCATTATCAAAGATTATTATACTATACCTCTACATTGGCCAGAGGTAAAGGGTCGAGATTTCAGAAAACATGCTAAATACCGCCACATTTATGCGCCTGGCCCAAGTCAGGAACCTCTTGCCTTTGTTGGTCTTTCATAATTTTTAATTTTAGTTCATTTACAAATATGTATAAATAAACTTTTGTGAAATAAAGTTTCCAGTTTTAAGATGCATAATGTTCAACTCCTCATTGGCGTAAAAAAAAACTAATATGAAACAATTTGGGATTGCCTTAAATCGCCTATTTCGTAACTGATAATTGTGTATGTTGAAATCCCATTCCTGTTGTGACTTCCAATTTATTTGGAGGGATATTCATAGAAGTGTAAACCCTTTTACAGTTTAAGTTTGATTACGCCTAATGAACATGTTGAGTAGTTTTAAATTTTATTCCAATAACTAAAAATTATTATTCTAGAAAACCTAGAGATAACCAATTTTTATAAACTTATTTGCAGATGATGAAAAGTCATTCGTGTCTTGTTGCATTTTTCATAGCAGTTCATTATATGCAGGTAAGTATTGAATCTGACTATCTCGACGATAATGTTTATCTGTTATGTTAATCAGAATTCGGTGAAAGCATGTATGTAAGAAACTGATGAAAGACGAAAAAAGGTATTATTACAGATAAAACCCACTATACTTGCATCGTGATAACTTGTAAGTTTAGACACAGTAAAATCGTATCGTTCAATCTATTAGTATAACTTCTGTTGTGTCGACTTGTGTTTTTATTCTCTGAAATCTGTCTAAACAGTTTTTTTGAAAGGGGAATATCTATTCAGAAGTTCCGTTAAGGAACACATGCATGAGTGTTTATTTTTCAATTAAGATATGTAAACAATATATATATACGATAGGGTTAATGACATAATTTTATGTAGCTTGTGAGAAGAAAAAAAAGACTATTATAATGTTCAAATCATCATATTCTAGTTTGAATAAAATTGAGAATGGAAATATGAAAAAGAGACAACAACCCGACCATAGAACCGACAAGGTTACCAAAAGGTCTTCAATGCAGCGAGAAATTGCCGCACTCGGAGGCGTCCTTCACTTGGTCCCTAAACAAACAAATATACTAGTTCAATGATAATGAACTCCATACTTAACTCCAAATTGTACACAAGAAACTAAAATTAAAAGTAATACAAAACTAACAAAAGCCATAGGCTCCTGACTTGGGACAGGCGCAAATATTCGACGGGTTTGAAGTTTACCATCTGTGTCAATATTGATGACAATATTCCGTGTCATAATTCTTTGGACACAATCTGCAAAATAACAATACAGAAAAGGTAGAGTTTATATTCGATATTTAAAAATATAGGTTTGCCAAATTTTAGTACCAAGAATGTTGAATATATATCAAATATTCGAACTGATTTTGTTTTTGGTTAGTTAAATCAGGATTTGATTGTATGCATCTGTTCATGAGACACTAAATGGTACATTGTAAAAAATGCCACAAAAATTATAAAATATTTTCTTGTGTGTCATAGCTTAACTTATGTTCAACAATACAATATAACTCACATACATGTTTACAGGGAAGGTTATTATTTTGCCATTAAATTTACATCTTTATTAAGGTTTCCATGCAAATACAAAATGTGCATATTGTTAATTCATTCTACACTCCTTTTAGTGTCGACACTTTATTGCTTTTGAAGACAAAATTGTAGAAATATATTTAATTTGACATTTTCAATGTAGATTATCAATGCATGTACAACTGATCAGTTTCCATGTGATGATGGTACGACATGCATACCTATAGAAAACAGATGCGATGATCATTTTGACTGCGAAGATAAATCAGATGAGATCAACTGTAAGTTAATTTACCAGCAAAAGGATTCATTACGTAAAAATAAAAAAAGATTTTAAAGTTGACTAATTGAATATATAGAGAATAATACATGGCAAAATCCGTATCATATGTCGTATCATCCCGAGACATCAATATCAGCCCAAGGGCCTTTAGGCCCGAGGGATGATATTGGTCGAGGGTGATACGGCATGTGATACGGATTTTGCCATGTATTATACGCTTTATCATATGTTTCAACAGAAGAGTATTATATGAACTGTTTTCTGATCCATAGCACTGGGTTACCTTCAGTTCTACTTTTGTCTTGTTTCAAAGGCCTTAAAAGAACTGCTCATTTACTAATCCGAAGCACCTTGGTTACCTTACAATTTGCGTGCTGTTGTTTTAAAAATATTTTGTTTATTTTTGTAAGTTTTTTAAAGTTGCATTTAGTGTGCCAAAAACTATGAAAACTTGACGTTCGTGACGTCACATACAATGTGAAAACAACGTTCGTGACGTCACATACCAAACTATGACGTCATTAAATAAAATTTTGAGGAAAATTTTTCTTGAGCTAAAAAAAATTAAAACGGACTTTATGTAAAAAAAAAAAAAAAAAAAAAAAAAGTAGGGGTGTGATAAAGGGTAGGGGTGCGATAAAGGGTAGGGGTGTGATAAAGGGTATGCGATAAAGGGTGCGCATCAAAGTTGCGCGATATGGATTAAACAGCAGCCTATTTATCACATATGCAAAACTACTGTATTTACTACTAAACATATGATAAATACCTTATTAAGCTTGAAATTCAAATAAATGTTTATGATATTCGTCATTAAGGTGGCACGGCCCTTTGATATTGGGCAAAACAAAAGGTTGACTCAAAATCCCAACCTTTGACAAATCATGGACACGAAAAAGCACTTACAAACAAGCATTGTAATCCTACTTGATTTTTTTTAAATTTTTGATAGTATAATGAGGATATCTAACAGATTCTCTCATATTATAATTCCATGATTTCCAAAACTCTAGTCCTTATAATCTCAATAGATCTCGTGCAAATGTTTTCTATATATGGTTATGTCTTTCACTTGTTTTGCTAGTTTTTTTTTATGATAATTGTTTCCTGTTTTGTCTATCAATGTGCCATCCGAGTTTGCATTTAAAAGAAGAATTATCAGTATAAAAATGTTTATTATCGAAGAAAAATGTGTTATCATAATAATTGGGCAACACTTTTCACTAAATTGTTTATCTGTTTTGAGAGAGAGAAAAAACACAACTTTCAAAAAAATGCTGTTTTGTACTTGGGTCATATATGAACATTGGTCAAAAGTAACTTACCAGGACGCACAATCATTGGTTTGACCAAGTCTGGATTTAGTCTATCACTCCCACAGTTTCAAATACTTCCAGCTGAATACTTTGCATAAAAACGAAAGGAGTAGGTCCGGTAAGGACCGATTTTGGCCCAAAATTTAAGTTTCATCTGACGAAATATTTTGACCACTTTTTAAACACTTAATTGTCTATTTCATATGATTCATATAATTTATGTGCAAGATTTTAACTTATTTAGTCATTAAAAACGATCCGATTCAAGCTCAAATATGAAAAATTTACCAAATATGCGAAAAAATGTCACTTTTCAGATGGTTTTTGTCCAAAACGAAAGTGGCCGCATCCGTGTTCATCCTCAATCTTTACATATGTTATGTATTATAATCAAATACAACTTCCATTGCAATATTTTGGATGAACACGAATGCGGCCGCTTTCGTTTTACCCGGAAACCGTCTAAAATTTAACTAAAATGCTGGAATTGTGAAGATTTCAGTAATTTTGCACGACTTCATGGTGCTAGTACCCAATATATGTGCATTGTATTATCAAAAACAGCCCATATTTATGTAGCAGAACCATTTTACTATCTAATAGCTAAGAAAAAGTTTAAATTTTAACACTTTTGTAAAACTGCTATATTTTGGGGCCAAAAAGAGGTCTTACTGAACCTACTCCTTTAAACTACTCACTTGGTCAGTAAAAAATTGGAATTTTACCTGCGCTCTGTACACAAGAACGGTAAATTATCGGTGATATTGACATACTTCAACTTCTGGATTACTAGTTTTTAATAATTTGAGTTAATAAATAATTGATTTCAAAAAATGATAGTGAGGCATGTCATTAAGGCAATAATTATGAATGGCAATATTATTGATGCATGAACACTGGTTTAATAAGGAATTGTTAATCTGGTATGTAGATGTGCAACCAACACTGTCTGCTTGTCAAAACTATACATATCATTCTGAAAGTCCTGTTGAATAGGTTTACTTTTTTTGCAATAATAGAGGGAATTTACTGACCCAATATATATCGTATCAGGTCACTAGCACACCGTGTAACGAATTATTTTGCCGACTGTCTTCACATGTGGTATTTGGACTATCCGACTATCAAAGTGATTAAGTCTTCAATACTTAGTTTTCACGTGTCTTTAAAAGAGCTTCTTCAATTTGTCAATACAAATAATATATGCCAACAATAACAACGTGTTAGTTTTAAACTCGTTTTATGAATGTATTTTAAAATCAGTTTCTTCGTCTGTTTAAATCTTCAACATTTCTTTTTTTGATTTGAAAGGGAAGTAAATCCTAACTTATCCCACATAGTTGCTAATTCTATATAGTACCTAACAATGTTTTTAGAGCACCTATACGAAATATATACAGTCACTACGTGTAGTCCGTTAACCAATCACATCACTATAAATCAATAGGAGATAAGATAAAGAAAATCAAAGATAAAAGTAGCATCGCGAGATTTTTAATTTAGACTTATTAATAGGGTACCATTTGAATATAACACATATGAAATAATCAGCAGGTTCGAAACTTCTAAATCTGATACATGTTTATCGATTAACAGGTCGAATATTCGTGTTTCTTATATGCATTACGTTTACTTTTCCTTTATTTATCAAATTAATTTATTTCAATCATATTTTTAAGGTACATCTACTCAACCATGTCCTGAAGGAACATATAAATGTGAGACAGGTGTTTGTGTTAACGATCAAACTGAATGTCTAATAATGACATCAATGTTACCTTCTTCAATTGCTGTCGTGCTTCAATCTTCTTTTGTGTTACCGACTACAAGTTCAAAGTTCATATCTGCAACCAGTTATTCCCATTCTTATATATCACTGATGTCATCCAATTACAGTCCATCGAAGACCTTGGTATACTCTAGTTTGTCATCAAAAATGAAACCAATGTCATCAAGCTTTTTACAAATCTCTAGTTTATCTGAAAGACTTTCCACTGCTGTTTTGTCTTTGGACACGAAAAACACTTTTCATGTACAGTCAACGTCTGCATTTATACCATCATCAGTTTCAATAGAGCCAACAACAACGTATTATGAATATCAATCTTCAGTTATAGAAACAACACCAATAGCTTTTGTTCAGACTTCTTCAACAGAAGATTACATCGCTGATAGTGGCAGTAATAATTTAATGTGTATGTTCCACATTACCTTCTATTAATTGAAAATAGGCAGTATCCAATAACATATGATTCAAAGTAAGGGGCCGAAATATTAACACTTAAATGTTAACTATCAAATTTGGCAGAAGAAAACAAGAGATGCATTTCGAAACAAATAAATCTTTAAAAGTAATATTTCTGACTTGAAATGGTAGAAAAACATTTTCATAGCTCGTTAAACCTCAAACGTGTATCACACATCCCTTGTATTAACAACAATAAGTGAGTTCAACAAACTGATATATTAATATAAAAATGTAAAAAACAGTATTGGTATTTAATATTTCATAATAATCCATCGATTTTCTAATCAAGGTTCACCGGTACTTTTCTTAATCAAGTTATCGCAAAATGGTTCAGATTTGCGTTAATAGTTGCTACATGCTCATATTTTTTTGTTGTATCGGAAAGAAACTAATTGAATAAGTAACCAATCATGTATAAAGTTGTAGGTAAGCCTATAAGTTGAGGTTAAATCGTTTAAAATATGTCTGTGAAGAAAACACTGAAGATAGAATATACAATTATAAATCGCTAAAGATACTTTTGTTCACACTGGAATCATTATTTTAGCGTCCTTGTGTTAACGTGATTTCTTTAATCTCGTCTTATGTCATTCTTTCGTCAGAATAAAAAGAAAATCACAAAAAACGAATGAATTACAACTGTCATATTTCTAGTTCATGCAATTTGTATGTAGACAATGGCAGATTGAACCTGGTTTGATAGCGCTTTACCTCTTACTTGTACGATAGTCGCATCAGATTCTTTGACTATGAAATTTTCACTATTTCAGACTTATTACTACTCTTAGTTTTAATAATTCCAATGACCATGTTTGTCGTGTGGAGATACAAAAGGAAAATGAGGTAAATAAAATCATTAAAAGTTGTCCTTTCGTTTTTGAAAAATGTCTGTATAAGTAGTACATGCAATATATGATAGTTACGGACTATACAGATAAAATGTTTGATATGCTGAATATTAAATAAGCTTGGAAGTTCAGTACTGTTAGTTGTCACAAGAAAATAAAACATAAAAGTGAGAGTATATACCAAGAGGTATCAGGTACAAAAAAACGGTAAAACAAACGAATGGCAAAATGACAAACAACAATCAGATAACACTACCTATAAAACACTTAGGTCAGGACTTCAACACTTAGGAAAAAGTAAAATCACAAAAATACTGATCTCCGAGGAAAATTCAAAAATGAAGGAAACTACTTTTTATAAGCAGAAACACTGCCAGATGTTTACTGTACAGTACGTTATCCTTCAAAAACAATATAATCATCGTATGTATCAGGATTAAAATTGTGTATGCCAGATCGCTACAACAAAATAACTGCATTTTAAGTTTCACACTGTTTAACAGAAATGATATATTGAAACTAACTTAAGAGATATAACTCAGATATAATAAAGATCAACATGAATTTGAAATTTAAACATTTAATATTTCGTACATATTTTGTAATAACAGTGGTTGTTGTTTGATATAATTCAACATGATTCATCTATCTAAAGACATACACAAAATACACAGATTTGTTCATTTTAAGGAACATAATATATGTTTATAATTCATTCATTTTGGGTTTTTTTTCTGTATTTGTTTTATTCAGAAGCTTTGTATATATAGTAACAGGGAAGAAAAATAAAAATGTTGACGCAACAAAAAATAGCCTTGTGGTGTATTCGACATGAGTGGTAAATTAATTATAAATCTTAAGTTATTTTATTTGTTTTAATGTACTTAAAGAAAATGATAATTTGATCACTATCTGTTTAATAAAAAATCTGATTTGCGGTTTGTTATGTCAGATGATTAAGGATGGGATGTTACATAGAATATCATATGACCTTATTTAACTGCATCAACCCGATACACCAATCACATCTTAAGAGCTATAATACGTTGCCTAGATCTATTTATTATACAGAAATTTTTAACAGAAATGATGAACTTATGACAGGGAGAACTAATACATTTTGTAATACTCCATCGTAAAAGAGAGAACGACTTAAGCATGACAAAAAAAACACTTTGAAAAACATAGTCTCCTATCATACAATTAAAACTACCGATTGATTATAAGTGACATACCTATGTGCAGTTTCTGTGTTAAATCTCATTTGGTTATATCAAAATCGTGGAAGATAGTATCTTAAGATAATTTGGATGTACCCATGTTTAGATTGGTGGCACACATATATTCAATAAAGGTTATGAAACAATACAAAATAAAGAAAACCATAAAAAAAAAACTCAAGCTCCACAATATCGTTGCAACTGTGAATACTTAATATGAAGGCGTTACAAAAATTATGCTACATAAAAAAGTAAAGTTCACAACTGGAACTAATTATCTGTTGTCGTTGTTCGTATCAATTTGGAAGGAAAGTATATTCCAATTGAAAAACATTGTAGATATTTATGCGTCGGATTTTAGATTTAATGATTCCAATATAAAACAACTAAGTTATATAAACAAAATACCGAACACCTAGACAAATTCCAAACGAATAGTCCGTAGTCAAATTTCAAAGTAAATTCTCAAACAAATCAAATGAATGGATATCAACTGTGATATTCCTGACTTGGCATTTCTTTATGTAGAAAGTGGTGGATAACACTTGGTTTAATTACCAGCTAAACCTCTCACTTGTACGACAGTCGCTTAAAACTTCCTTGTTGTATCATTTATTTAGATTGACCTTTTTGTCGTATATTAATGTGAATGTGTATATCTCTTTTTCAGGGAAATAAATCAAAGAAGATCACGTCGAATAGGCCAGATAGAAAAAAATGATCGTGACTTAAAACTGGTTTTGTTTTACCTCTGTGTCGGATTAAAATAAGTGATTTTATATATTTTGGTCAAAACTAGTCAGAACCTATGCTAATATGATTACGACTATCCCACATTGGATTTAAATTGTCTCTGACTATGTATATGTCCTTTTTTTCATACAACACATAATATTGTGTAAAAATGATATTTTATTATTTTTTATTCTTTTTAAGTTCCTCTTAAGTGCGTTTACATAGTGTTGAAAGTCGTCTAGATCGCGAGTTTAAATAATACTCGGATAAAAATTGTCTTAACTTAAAGACACATGTATCTTCTTTATTTTCTGCCCTGTCGTATGAATTTCGTATGTTCCTCTTTTTTTTTTTAAATCACTTTTTAAATGGTAGTATGTTGGATAGTTTCAACAACCTTTTTTCAAAATGAAATTTTAAGTAACCCTTTACGGGAGGGATTGTGGTTAGTATTCCTATGATGGGGAGATAATCTTTCAATCAATTTAATTGAGGACCTGAGTCGGCATGTCGATAGCTGCCAGTAGTCCTTTGTTAATCTATGAATATTTCGAAAATCTAAGGATTTATCTTAGAAATAGATGAACTTTTTGGGATATTTGGTCCGTAATGCTCTTCAACCTTGTACTTGTTTGATTCTTCAACTATTTTGATTTAAGCGTCACTGAGGAGACGAAATGCGCATTTGGTGTATTAAATTATAAGTCGTGTTATTTTGATAACTAGGGATTTTAATGAAATTAACTCAAATACAAAGCTTTATAAATAGTTATGCCAATTTAGCATAAATACACGATGTACAGTATGCATAGCTTACTTATAGCTTTGAAGGAAATATGAATTCAAAATAAATTCATTGTCTATACATACAATATTATATGTAATTGAAATTTTGTCCAGAAATTTTCAAATTGACCCTTCAAAGTCATTGAAACGCATAGATCGTTGATAAATATTTCGGTTGGTGTCTTTTCGTTGAATTGTTTATATATTTTTATATTTAATTATTTTGATAAGTTTCGGTTTTTAGGTTTTCTGTCCGTTTTTGTTGATGATGGTGTTGGTTTTTTTTACATTTTCATCTTTCAATTCAGTACGTTCTTTTTTTTTTCAGAAGAGATTGAGTTTCACGTAGTATTCGAAAAAATGCGTAGGTTTGATTATATGACCACTGTCAAGTCTTAAATCTAGATGCAGTTTATCATTAATGTCCTTAATTCTTGAACATTGATTTAATATGTAGAAATCATCAATGCAACAAAACAGTAAATGAACATACTTGTTAAATTTATTAACTTACAATTTATTATTTATGATTTTACAAGCAATTTGACAGGTAATTGATAGGAGTACAGACGTTAGAAAGACGGTCAGAGGATCCACAAGGTACAATTGAAAAGTTTCGGTCGAAAGAATATCTTAAACACAATGGCTTCAGAATAAAAAGAAAGGAACACTTCCAAAATCACTTAACGTTTGATTACGCACTACAAACACCTGCCAAAAAAACCGGTGTAGAATATGTTTTTGAAAGGATCATAAGTTTTGAAGCAGAACTGCTCCAACACGGTTAAGAAAAAAAATGAATGCAATCATCATTTTATAAGTGTTCAAGTTACTATCATGTATTGGGTACTGCTAAAGAGTAGATTCACAAAAATACTGAACTTCGAAGAATATTAAAAATGGAAAGTACCTAACCAAATGGCAAAATCAAAAGATTAAACACAACAAACGAATAGATACCAACTGTCAAATTCTTACTTGGTACAGGCAAGTGGAAAATGGTAGATCAAACCTTGTTTAATATTTAGCTAAACCTCTCCCTTATGGGACAGTCGCAAAAAATTTTATTATAATGACAACCATGTATAAACAAAACTAACAGGCATAATCGGTGAAAATGTCAAAAAATTAAAGTTTCTGTATCTCACTTCCACAGCAACATCTTGCTGCGATCATAGAATGTGCATGTGATGCTTTCCCTATCGTAACCCCGGTGTTACTCCTTTTTAGTTCAAGCGCATGCGTGTTCCTCGGTTTTTGTTTTTGTTTTTTATTTTTGTGTATATTCAATTCTTATTCTAATATAAAGTATCATAATTTGAAAAATTACTAAAGATTCAAGTTGTTTATACCACTACCTTGCGTTCATTAGTTTTGAAACTATAACAATATATAACAAAGAAGATGTGGTATGATAGCCAGTGAGACAACTCTCCGAAAGAGATCAAAATGAAACAGAAATGTTACAACTTTAGGTCACCGTATACCCATACCTCATAATCAGCTATAAAAGACCCCAAAATGACTCTGCAAATACAAAATAAATTGCTTTGCATTCTTAAAGGTCAACCTAAGCAAAATTACATGTAGCATGGTAATTCAACATAGTAAGGATGTGACCTTCAAACCATGTCGTTTGTTGTGTCACTGACGAAATAATTTTGCAATCTTTCTTCAATTACTATCACTCTCGTGTTAACATTATATTAAAAAAATATCGAGGACTTTGTAATGTTTAAAAAGTTCAATTTGCTATTATAAAAAAAATCATTTCACTTCTAAACAATGCATAGTCTCGTTAAGTTATCCTAGTAACCAAGGCTCTCCTAACGGGTTTTATATCGTCTTTATTCTTTCAACATGTATGTAGTATTTTTGGTATAAACCTGTTGCCGATGGTTATGTTCATTTATTTTTTAGAAACCCAATTGTACCTTCTGCTCTTTTTATAAAAATAGAATAATTAATACTTGTACTTATAATAATAAATAATGTGTAGGTCTTATTACATAATCGATTGTCGGAAATGCCCATATGGTGCAGTCCGCTCGTATTGTTAAAAGTTTTTAATTATTTACCATTGATTAACATGTACTATTTTGTTTGGGAAAAACATACATGACATATCCTTGAAGTAATAAATTTTACAGTTTAACAAGTACGTAGACAGGAAATGGAAGTTAAAGTACTTTATATACACGACGGGTGCCACATGTGGAGCAGGATCTGCTTACCCTTCCGGAGCACCTGCGATCACCCCTAGTTTTTGGTGGGGTTCGTGTTGTTTATTCTTTAGTTTTCTATGTTGTGTCATGTGTACTACTGTTTTTCTGTTTGTCTTTTTCATTTTTAGCCATGGCGTTGTCAGTTTGTTTTAGATTTATGAGTTTGACTGTCCCTTTGGTATCTTTCGTCCCTCTTTTATATAAGTAGATATGAATATCAACAATTACGAAAAGATTAAACGATATCGATGGGCCAATTAATAGATGATATAGCAGAACATGACGAAAAACAAATAAGATACAAACGACATTAGGTAAAACAGATTAAAAAAATAGCATCACAATCACGTGACAGAAACCGAAATTTAATCGATATGTTTTAACATATTCCGAAATGTTTTCGCGGTTTTTCAACTGTATTTGATTTGTACGGTTTCCTTCTATTTGAGATTGTGTCATTTTGACTTGGGGCGTATGCGCATAACTGAACATGTTGAAGTCTCACTGTTTTCGGTTCGGTTCGATGCAGTTCACACAGGTTTTTTTTGCTATGTTCATTTGTGATATTGAAATAACAGTTTACTAATGTTGACTTATTAACTCATATATTTGACCTATTTTATTACTTCTTACACTCGTCGATTGAATAACGGTTGCAGATATCAAGTATTTGTAGTATTATGAACAAAGAGATGACAAGTCCGTTAGCATCAAAACCTATCAAAGCACAGATGCGACTAGGAACACATGGCAAAAAAAAAGAGAGACTTACACAGTATGATACAAAACATAGCAAACATACAGGATAGACTTACACAGTCGTGTAGTGTGGAATTAACATACAATGTTTAATTCTCTACATAAGAAAATGTCTATAGCTAGTCAAGAGTATGACGATTGTTTTCCTTTAGTTTGATGTGTTTGTGCTTTTGATCTTGGTATTTAAAAATGAACTTTTCGTATTATTTTTTTCTGGTTTCGGTATTTGTGTTATTAATCTTTTACTTTATCATGTATTCGATAACACGAAATTGATGATATAATGAAGAATAATCCTTTGCACATATTATCATAAACGAATATAATCAAGCAGGCGCGACCATTTGACAAACAAAGCATATTCCGGAAGAGGCAATTTGCAAGGAATTATTATCAGTTTGAAAAAAGGAAATGCTTCCATGAAACATCTTTTAATATAAAACAAAATGAACACTGTTTGATGTGAGCCAGGGCCCCGTGTTGAAGACCGTATTGTGGCCTATTATAGTTTATTTTTACAAACCGTGACTTGGATGAAGAGTTGGCTCATTGGAACTCATACCCCATCTTCTAATATCTACATTTAATTTGACCATATTGTAATATAAAATACCTGCACGGAGGACGTCGTTCAGTTTGCATAATTAAATTATGCATTTTGATAACATTGATCAAACAGAATATGTTCATGAAAAATGAAATACTTTAGCCTTCACAGATAAAATTAGTGAATGAAATATTTTATCAACTGATTCACTATCTAACTATTTGCTTTTTTATCTTAATCGTTGTGTCCAAGATTTAAAAATAAAAATAGATATTTAACAATGTCAACACATTTTATTTTGATAAGAAAATGTTGTATTAAAAAATTCTCAATACATAAATTTGCCAACTAATAATTTAAATGTCACCTTGATACCGTCCAAGGTTGAAGAAGTGTAATATGTTTTTTTTAAATATAAACAATGTTGTAAGAAAAGGATCTATTTATTGTACAACACTTATCTTTTTGTTTCAATGAATTCACATTTTAAATAAATTAAAATCATAAATTAGAACCAAGTAAAAACAAAGTAGTTACCATTTAGTGTAATTCACCAATATTAATTATAAACAAACAGCAAAAAGAAATGATTTGTTATTCTGATAGCAGCATGTGGATTATGCACATGTTATAGTAAATAAGACTGTGGTTTTCTTTTATCTATTTGTTTGATGTGTTTTAGCTTTTGATATTACTGACTTTCAGTTTTGAATTTTCTTCGGAGTTTTGTGATATTCCTTTGTAATGCACTTTAACTGCCAAACAAGAAGATGTATTGTAAAAATGCCCTCAAATATCATATATTTTCAATCAAGTAATTTTTGCGTAATTAGCAATAAGCTGGCTGTCGAATTAATTTTAAAATATGTATACATTCGCATACATTTTCGTATAACATCTGTTATCCATTCAGTCTGGATGTAGCTGCATACTCGTACTTTACATGATTGTTGTACAATAAGTTTCAAATGCACAAATAACATATAAGGAACTATCCATTGATGACAAAATAAATATCCTGTTTCCTTTTATTCGTTATTTAAAACAGATGTGGATTAAAGGGGCAAGGGATGCCAACCTTGGTGCTACATATTTTTTAGGTGCATGTACCTCTAGTCCAAACTTTGGTTAACTACTCCGACACCTTTTGAAATTCCTGGACCAGCACCTTAAAAATTTGCCATAATTCAGGATCCTCGTGGAGGTATCCAAGCCAAATATATAGTGCAAATAAATAGTGAAATACTATTAATAACTACATTTAAAAAAATGAAGAATTTATAATGTTTATATTTCAAAACTTTGATAAAAAATCCCAAGAACTTAACTTTGAAAACTCTATTGTGAATTGATAAGTGTTACACGAACCGTTTGCATTACTTAACAAACTCGAATTTACTTTAGAACTATAGTGCATTTGACTTAATGTTTGGAAATCTTTCATTGATTAGTTCAAAAAGGTTTGGGAAGTCACGCGAAAGATGAGGAAGATAAATAAGCAAAGTACATGACAATCCTCAAATTCAATTTAGAAGTTAAACCTCCAAACTTCGTTCGGACGATAGTATTAATATACATAAATCACCTAATGTACAATATATAAATTATGATGACCTATTTAAAAATAAAAAGTTTGTATTGTTAAGAAATTATTGCAGATATTTCACCGTTAATCGTGAATCATTGATTCACAACGACAATGTATAGGTAAAAATATACAAATCATTTACAAGTAGTAGAATCCTGTTTATTCTTATTTAAAAACAGATTGCATAAAGTAGAATTTATCTTGAAAACAAATTTCTAGAAATGAAATGTCTTCTACTATCTGATACTTTTACATAATAATCTATCAGTAGCGTAAAATGTATTTATAACTTATCATCAGGGTTAAATTCAGGGTTAATTTAACACCTATCAATGTTATCTACCACTCATGTTTAAATATTTACCATTATGGAATGGATATCCCATGATAACAAGAAAACTGAAAAAGGAAGTAAATAAGCACGAAGAATTCCTTTTTCCTGCCAAGTCAATCAAAGCTAAAAGACTTTTTGAAAAGGTAAGTCATCCCATCCATTTTAGTAATATAAATTATATTTCTAGTTGAATAACTGTTTATTTTGATTAGATTTGAGATTCCAAGGCATCTACAACAAAATGAGACATGTTGAAATATGAAAACGAAACTACTAGATATTTAACTTTTTATTCTCGAAAAAACTTTCATTTCGTAATGTCCGCTTTATATGTCAATAATAACTTATTAAAATATTTGGATTCTTTTAGTAGTAGTTTTTATTTTTATTTTCTTCATATTGAAAATCTCATAACAGCTTCTCTGTAAATTGTAGTGAATACTCGTATTCTAATTGAATATATCATGCAATAGGGTGTATACTCATGCATAAACAGTTTACTATACAAATATCGCTTTGAATATCTGCCAATTGCCGGACTTTTATTGTGTATTGTGAACTAAGAATGTGTATTGGTTGAAATTATACGAACTTTTGATTAATAACGTTTTATTTATTTTCAAAAATTTAATTATAGATATAGGGATTATAAATAAAAACCGTTTGTTTCTTCCATTGTCTACTGTGCCAATCTTTAAGTTATATACTCATTTAAATGTGTACATATGAAACACACACAATTAACAATACAACAATGTCAATAATTAGTGTACGTCACGATAAGTTAGAAATCGTACTCGGCACGAATAACAAGTAATAGCTAGCTGAAGTTTACATAACACCTGTTCTTAACATCTTACAACAATAGCTGATACTTTAAGACACTAAACAGTTTTTGTCTATCTATCTTCACAAAAGGTGGACGCCTTATTACGGACCTAGAAAGATAAATCTGTAAAAAAAATCATCTACGCAGCGACCATGGCATGCTTAGATTTAAGGGTATATCAAATTCGTTAAACCAAAAAGTAGTTCAATCGATATTGTTTTCATTGAAAAACACTCTTATTTTTCTTTTTTCGAAAATCTGCTGTATGAAACATTTCTTATACTAATCTAATGAGTTTAGAAACAATGCGGTTTGGTCAAATATGGAAATGCTGGAATGAAAAAGTACAAAATGCAACTTTAATTTCAATCGTAAGGCAAAAAACTTTTCGAAAACATAAACGTTTTATAACATATAATAAGATAAAATAGTGAAACAAAGGCACATGGCAAATTGACTTCAACATATCAATGATAAACAAAAAAAAACATTTATACGAATATGAATCAAGCCTGGAACAAATACTTTCAAACCAGAATGAAAATGTTCACACTACACATTTTGTTTTATTTCTTTTCCTATCTTTGCAGCATAACGCTACGCAAACCTTTGCGTTATTACCCAATCATTTGCGTTATAACGCAAACCTTTGCAAAATAACACCAACCTTTGTGAAACAATAAAAACATTTGTGATATAACGCAAACGTGTTATAACGCAAACATTTTAGTTATAACGCAAACATTTGTTTTATCTTATTTCGTTTTTAAGATACGAAGGAAACAGCAGTCATAACTATTTTTCAAATTTATCACCTTTGTACTCATTGCAAATTAAAAGGCCTGAATATTTAGATCATATAATATTTAATTGAATATTAATAATGAGCAGAAAAAAATATAAGAAGATGTGGTATGAGTGCCAATAAGAAAACTCACCATCTAAGTTACTTTTTGTAAAAGTGAACCATCATTGGTCAAAGTACGGTCTTCAACACAATGCATTGGCTCACATCGAAAAGCCCCCAGAAAATGATATCCATAATAAAACATTTATATATATTACAACGAAAATTTAGTAAATTGAAGTTATACCGAAAAAAATTAAAAAAATAAACCCTGCTAATATAGCTATATTCGAATATAAATATACTTCGAAAGTAAGCTCTCGTTTAAGAACTGTGTTACAAACAAGCAACCCTCTTGCAAAAAATGTATAGAATGAAGATGTGTTATTAATAAAATTGTGTTCTCTTCATTCAGACTGCTACCCAGGCATACTTAAAAAAAACTACTTCACTATATTGAAATAAAAATCTTTAACATATTCCGAAATTTAAAAAATGATTTCTGGCATCAAAAATAAATTTAAAAAAAAATGTTTCTTTATTAATAACTCATTTTAAATCAGAAAGATCACTTTGACTATTGGCTTTTGAAAGTTTCAAAATTGTATGACATTATTTTTGCTCTTTCAAATTAAATATGCCTATATCATATATATTTTCTTGTTAAATTAAACATTTTTGTGATGCACAAATCATTCTTAATTTATGTATAAGTATTCCTTTATTACTGTGCATATTTATTAAAATGATTCGGCCTTTTATTTATGGTTCTTTTTTTTAATCTACTAGTAAATCTCAAACGAAATGAATGGCAGCCGGACATAGCTAAAAACCTTAATGAATAATTGAAAT
Source organism: Mytilus edulis (assembly GCA_019925275.1). Lineage (NCBI taxonomy): Eukaryota > Metazoa > Mollusca > Bivalvia > Mytilida > Mytilidae > Mytilus > Mytilus edulis. The sequence continues at coordinate 666,013 of CM034360.1, read as the reverse complement.
AAATATATTTATATTATAACGCGAAGGTTTGCGTTAATCGCAATAATTTTCGTTATAACGAAAGATAGGAAGAACAATGAAAAAAAAATTGATTTTCTAAAAACAAAAGGGCAAAATAGTTTTCGAATAAGAAATAACAGACTCTGTTGATTCAGGGGTAATATAAACGATACCTTATATAATTGATGAAGCCTTATCTGACAATTATGATTCAAGAGGATCATACAAAATAGCAAAACATTATTGATGATGTTGATTCGTTGATGTATAAAATAGATACCAATTTGGTTTCGGCGGATACTCCTGATTAATCTCAATTTGACCTACCGTTTACTGCATACAAATGTGCCTCTGTTATGTTTATTGTATCATCCATTTTCTTGTGATTTTTGTCCAACTCAGCTATTACTTGGTATATATATTCACCGCCTTTATATAGTCCGGTGTAATTGCAAATACTATTTGTTCATACCTCGGAGATTATCCCTGACCTTCTAAATATATAAATTATAATGTCAACCGAACTTTAGTTAAGAAAGTTTGTAGTGGCTTCCATCTTTTTACGAACGGCTGCTTAAAATTTTCAAAGGCTGTACAACTTTCATCTGTTTTATCAAAGTGAATCGCTTCCCTGTTCTCAGTCAAAAGATATTGTTAATATTATATCCATTGCTGCTTTGATTGCATTTTTCGTATTTTGAGCCTTATCCAAGATAAGTTTACGTTGTAAAACGTAAACTCACAAACATACTGAACTCAGAGGAGAATCCAATCAGATAGTCTATAATCACATGGCAAAATCAAATGATGAAACACATCAAAAACGAATGAAGAATAACTCTCATATTCCTGACTTGTATAAAAAAAAAAAGTGTGGTATGATTACCAATTAGACAACTATCAACAAAAGACCAAAATGACACAGACATTAACAACTATAGGTCAACGTACGGCATTCAAAAATAAGCAAAGCACATACCGCATAGTGAGACATAAAAGGCCCCGATAAGACAATGTAAAACAAAGTATTTTCAAATGTAGAAAAAGGTGGATTAAACCTGGTTTTATAGCGCTAAAGCTTTCACTTCTTTCTACGAGGATATGTTATTTACATAAAAGAGGGACGAAAGATACCAAAGGGTTACTCTCATGTTATATTCAAGTCCTTGATGTGATACAGTTTACCGCGCTTTTTGCATATAAACATTAAAAATGATTTAGAGATCCGAGTGACCCGAGTATATAGACTGAACGTGAAATATAACGGCAACACTTCCGGTAATAAAAATGTCGGATTCAACCATGAAAAATAGTCTTGGAGTTGTGATGGTCATGATTATACAGTGCAAACACAAAGAAAGGTACAACAGTAGTTGATTTTATTTAAGATATTTGATTGTCCTAATTGGAAAAACGTCATCTTGAAAACTTTTCAGGACGGAGACTATAGTGTTGAACCTATCATATTTGTTGGTTTTGTTTAACGTTAAATGACATCAAACTTTAAAGGGAGTTAACTCGTGATCAATGAAGCACGAGTAAAGTTATTCGCAGGTAAATAACATGATTGTTCGATGAAAGCTTCAATTTGACGGGATTATTTTTGGACATCTTCTAAATTAAACTATGACATGTGATTACATATTAACTAATCAAATACTTTCTATTCAATGAAAGGTCTTATACAACAAGGTACTTTACGTCTCTTTATTATCAATTATCTAACATGTTTTAGGTAGATCTACGATAAAAAAGATTATTCAAATTTATTTTCAGATGAAAAGCAGTGTTGGACTCCTTATGTTAGTTTTCGTCTTAGTAGCGAATAATAATGACGTAAGTATTTACATGCAACTTAAAGTGACAGTGGAGTCAAAGAATTTCAGGGAAGTATTTATTAAAGCATATCCTTAATCTGGAAAAACTATCTAAATTAAAATTCTTTTTCTTTTCTTTTTCCGGAGTGGACCATTTTTTATTTGACCTAACTATTTTGCGGCCGTATAATGGTGTCATCGGTGTAGCCGTCCGAAGATATTTGGTTTCCAGACAAAAAATTGCGAGTTATTGTAATGTACTCTTTGACATTGAACAGATGGTGTCATACCGCAATAGAAAACTTCGCTATGAAGTTGTACCACAAGGAAAGGGTATAGATTGATTCATGAACAGAATAATTGTTTATGTGACTCAATCATATGATCCTTAACGATAGTTATCTAGCGTATCTGCAACTATTCCATCATCATGACTTATATATCCTGTACTGTCTTACAACTTTATATTCCGCTGACAAGAAAAGTTAAGATAAGGCCACCGAAAGGTAAATTATTAATTAATTCTTTGTGACCAAGTGTAATTTTATTACAAGTTTCTTTCAGTACATACAGCATGTTTTTATGTCTTTTTACAGATAGCTAGAATATGTATCCGTCTTTGACCCATACATTATAAGTGGTTCTATAAAACGACAGTCAAAACATTATTTCAACGATAGTACTAAATCGTAATTCGTTTTGTGAAAATGAGCACTTGAAGGTGTAATTGAAAATATTTTGTAACCATATGACTGTATAATCAATATTCCAAAAGCACTTTAAGTTATTTACAAATATTACTTTCACGAAACCTCAAAACTTCCTAATTGGATTTGTATCAAATTTTTTTCCCCGTCTAGATTGTAAATGCCTGTGAAACATACGAATTTAAATGCACAGATGGACAATGTATAAATGCGACATTGAAATGCGATGACGATCCTGACTGTTCAGATCGTTCTGATGAGCTTAACTGTGAGTATATTGTACATGGAAGAGAATTAATTATAAGAATCAACAGTTTTATGATGTTCAAATCTCATATATTTGTAATCATCAACTAATAGATTAAAATCAAGTTTGTGGAAAAGGTAATCGTCTCATACTTTTATGCTTTTCATCCTAAACTGGAAATGTACTTATGCTTTCCTAATTGTTTTTTACGTATTTAAACTGAAAAAATAGAGTTTGTTATCTAATTAAAAAGAATAAGAAATGTTTAAAAGAATCTCTGTTCACTAGCTTCACTGTTTATTGCATATTTTCTAGATTTTTTATAAAAGATAACTTGCTTGTTTAATGCAAATATATTTTTGTATGAAACATAGTTTGGAAGGGTGCTGTGTTATTTGTAGATCATCATGAATGTCATCTATTTTTTTCGGAGTTGGTACACCCATTGTAAAGTATTCTGTATATGGTATAAAAAAGAAGTTGTGGTATGATTGCTAGTGAGACAACTATCCACAAAAGACCAAAATGACACAAACATGGTTTGTTGACTGTTTGTCGTTTAATTTAAACGTTTTTTTTCGACTAAGGATTTCCATTGGTCATATAGAACAAACAGATACTGCCTGTAATCTCTCATCTGACAACTGTGGTATAACAGTAAGATGATATGTATCAAATAATTCATTCCATATTGAACAAGATTTATATTTATCGATGTCCTCCAACAAGGAAACAGTCTTGTAATGGTTTAATTTTCACATTTATCATTTATATTATTTGATTTAGGTACATTTATTCAGACATGCCCTGAAGGAAACTTCAGATGTGCAACAGGCGTATGTGTTAACATTGAAACGGAATGCCCACTAGTGACATCAATAGTATCATTATCTTCTACCATTGCTGTCGATATTCAATCTTCTTTCGTGTTACCAACTACCAGTTCAAAGGTGATATCAGCCACCAGTCATTCCAATACGTATATATTTCTAAGTTCTGGTTTAACATCAACAGTAATATATCATTTGCAGTCATCATCTGCTTTGATACCATCTACAGTTTCAATAGAACCAACAACAACGCAGCATTCTTATCAGACATCTAGATCTGTTATACAAACAACACCAACGTATCGGGCCAAGACACCTCCAACAGACGATCAAAAACCCGATGAGGAAAGTAATAAGCTATTATGTAAGTACAAAATTATCTTTATAACGATCATAGTAAAGATTTTAATATGAAACAAAATAAGGAGTTTAAAATTGTTTACTCAAGTATTTCAAATTTTGATTATGCTAAGATTCATCCTAAAACGTTATAATAATCATTGATATTCTATATCAACTTCTGTAATTGTAAATATTGACAGTTTCCATTTAAAAAATGAAGACTTATTTGTTATTTTAAGGATGTTGAATGATGCATATAAATTAAATATAGTTGTAGTTACTTTCTTTTAAAAATATAATGGGGTCATGTATAGCGTCAGAATAAAAATTGAGATCACGATTTATACAATCCCAGACACCACAGTCACAATAACTGGCATATAGTTATGTGAAAACAGTCTTAAGCTTTAAAGTTATTATTTTTATAGAGGTTGTATTGGAGAGCGACCCGATTATAAAGTAGGATGTCTCCACAAAAGATACAAATATTATATATGTTGCAAGTGCCCCCCTTTTCAATATTGTGCCGAAGTAAAATATCAGGTTTTGAATTATTTTCTTCTTTTTTATTGATATTTGTATTATAAATATTTCACTTTTCAGATTTATTAATAATAATTCCATTCGTTGTTGCACTGATCATCATCCTTGTTGGATGGAAATACAGACAAAACATGAGGTAAATATAATTGATATCATACGTGACTTCTCTTTGGTTTTCCATAATATAAAAAGTAAAATCACAAAAATACTGAACTCAGAGGAAAATCAATTCGGAAAGTCCACAATCACATGGCAAAATCAAATAACAAAACGCATCGAAAACGAATTGACAAGAACTGTCATATTCCTGACTTGGTACAGGCATTTTCAAATGTAGAAAATGTTGGATTAAACCTGGTTCTATAGCGCTTACCCTCTCACTTAAATAACAGTCTCAACAAATTCCGTTATATTTATAGCATCATAAACGCCAGTAGTACCGAACTAAATCATATATATTGATTTTTTAAGTTTAAAGATTAAACAGACTTTTGGTACAAAGAGTTCTTCAAACAATATAAATGAAATACTCAAAATTGAGAATAAAAACAATAATTACACGACCTATAACCAGGTAATTAAGTGGAAATAGGTGGGATTAACTGAGCCTATCTGAAAAATACAAATAAAAGACCATAGCCGATTTGCACAACCTAATTTTGAAAGAGAAAAACAATTGAAATTTGAGACACGTTTCATGGTTACTATATGTGGTCGTCTTCGTAACATACATATATATCTGCTTCTCGCAAAAGGTATTTTATGTGCATCATAAAAAAACCTGCTGAATATTAAAATCTAATGTTGTAAGTTATAATGGATCAAATCTTGTAGTATTGCTTATTTGTACAGTATTTGGAATATAAATGTTCCCCGATGATAACAAAAATTTGGATAACCCATGTTAACAACAAAAACCGCTTGTTCTGTATTTTCTATAAAAATTAAACATTTGAACTGCATTGTTGAATACACAAATAAACATTTTGTTAAGACCAGAGTGTTGTAACGTAACTTCATCTTAATAACTATCATGGCTTGTGTTTAATGAATATACATGTATATATATATCTTTTTTTCATATTTTAACAAAGTAATTTTTTTTTTCTTGAATTATTGCTATCTTAGAGTCCTGAGTCAGCGCATCAAGCATTTTCCCAAGCATCACCTTACATTTTGTTATGTAAAGGTTAGAAATGTTATTGCGCATGTAAAGATAAGTTTCAATCGAAGAGATGTTCTGTATAAGAACCAATATGTTTTTACAAATGTATTTATCTTATTTTTGTATAGAAGCATGATATACAGAGTAACAAGGAGGGGAAATCATTATCATGATGCTTCCAGGAATAGGTATGCAGTGTGCTTCTTTTTTTTCGATAAGTAATATCATTAAGATATTTTTATTTACGTTCAGAACCACTGTAAAACAAAGTCCGTAGGGGATACGTATGTTATGTACCTTCCATATTGTTTTTTTTTTTGTATAGTGGTATCCGTAATTACACTGTAAAATTGCCAGTGTGAAATATCTGTTCATCAATTATAAAAGCCCTAATTATCATCTGACAGTTTCATTCTATGACAACCAATACTGTTCTACCATCTCAGTCAATCATTATATACAGACAAAGACAGAAGCATGACTTTGTTAATTATTAGTCTTCTTTAATTTGTTTGGCTTAATTCCTATTTTAATTGCTGACTTAACGTAAAACATGATTTAACAAAAGATCGAAATAGTTGTACAATACTGGATGCCGTTAGATGTTAGACAGCTATTTCATCAAATCGACCAAATCATGATAGCGTCCGTAAAATTTTAGAAGGTTAAATTCGACTTTATCATAGAGAACCATTAGTTCAATAGCTAACTTTTAAACAGCAAGCCTATATCATGATTTTCAAAATAGGAATAAAAGCTCTGAAATTTCATATCAAATTTTGGAAATATATACTATACATTTAGCAGAATCTGCTGAAATGTTTCTAATTATATTGAATGATCACAGTCGGAAACTGAACATATATTTTTGTCGTTAAAAGTGTTCTTGCAACTGTTTGTAAATGCTTAGTAAAACAATATATATAACAATCTATGTGGTAACGGAATCAAAGAGTATAGGTATAATAAGCGAAACTTTCTTGTGGCATGACTTATTCAAATTGATGTTTTTGACGGATGTTCATGTAAATTCTAACGTTGTTTTTTTGCAGGGAAATGCATTAGGAAGTAAGATCAAATATAAAAAAAGTCGTTTCCCTGAATCCACACTAGTCGAACAAACCAGTTGAACAAATATTGCAATTGAACTTTAAAGTGTTTATCCTCTGTAAAGCATTTCTTCAAGGGCATACTATACAGTTACTGTGAAGGCTATGACGTTGCTAACGTTTCACGGCATCAACATTTGAAATATCGGGTTAAGAGGCATTTTTAACTGGATTTTATCATTGAGACTGATTTAACTGGTAAACAGGACGCCTCTTTTTAAAAATGACATTTAGCTTGATATGATATGAGGATTGTTTGTGCCAATTTTTACAAAGAAATTATCTATAATTTTTTTTTAAAGAAAATTATAGTTTTATGTTGTATTTCTTTCACGTAATGTTGTGATTGCAGCGATGTTTTTAACATTGCCATATAGGCGGGATGTTTAGCTAGCAATAAAACTTGGTTCAACCAACAATATTTTTTTCTTAAAATCGCCTGTACTAAGTCAAAAATACAAATGCATGGACATTGATATCAAATAGTTTCTTTTGATGTTAGTGTTTGTTTTCGTTGCAGTTTAGTGCTTTTCACGCGGATTTGATTTTACTTAATCGATTAATTACTACTAAACATCGGTAAACTTCATTTGCTTTAATGAACAGCAGCTATTACAGACGCTTTGACGAATAATAGTCCGCGTTTCTCATTCGAAATTAAAAAGAATAATGAGTACTAGTCCAAGAAGCTGTAATTTCCAGACAGTGCCTAACGTTTCGGCCCTCTTTGCATCTAAAAATAGCATATGAAGGTATATTTTTGTAACATATTTTAATTGACTTGGTGCACAAAATCAACTTGTAAGCAAAGTTTTGTCAAAAATTCACCGCGGGATTAAAACTGTATCGTATGCCTTTAAAATACGTCTATATATATATACTTGATTTATAGTTCATCAGGGCTTATTTTTATATGTTTTATACATTATCGATTTTAAATAAATTAAATATGTCTCTATATCTGTTATTTTTTCATATCAAAAATAAGTTCTTTTTAACAAAACAACCATTGATGTTGTCTATATTATGTTACAGTTTCAGCTGAATGTAGTGTCAGTTATATATTCAACATCTCTAATATTGATCATCAGCTATATCAACGACAACTAAAGCTACGTTTTATTTGACCGATCTAAAGTTGTACCATTAAGTATGGCAATAAGACCGTTAAACATAACACTCGATTAACAACATGGTTCAAACAGGAACTCGAAGTGTAACTAATCCAGATTTACTGTTTGTTTAAAAATATTTCTGTAATAAAGAGCGTAATCTGTGCACCAAAATAATTATCAAAGGTACCAGGATTATAAATAAGTACGCCAGACGCGCGTTTCGTCTTCATAAGACTCATCAGTGACGCTCATATCGAAATGTTTATAAAGTCAAACAAGTACAAATTTGAAGAGCATTGAGAGTTCAAAATTCTAAAAAGTTGTGCCAAATACGGCTAAGGTAATCTATGCATGGAACAGTAAAATCCTTAGTTTCTCGACAAATTTAAAGCTATGTAAACAGGAAACTTATAAGAAATGACCACATTATTGTAATTCATGTCAACACCCAAATTTTTACTACTAGGCTAGTGATACCCTCGGGAACGAAACGTCCACCAGCAGTGGCATCGACCCAGTGGTTAAAATAGTTATCAAAGGTACCAGGATTATAATTAAGTACGCCAGACGCGCGTTTCGTCTTCATAAGACTCATCTGTGACGCTCATATCGAAATGTTTACAAAGCCAAACAAGTACAAAATTGAAGAGCATTGAGAATCCAAAATTCCAAAAAGTTGAGCCAAATACGGCTAAGGTAATCTATGCCTGGAATAGGAAAACCTTATTTTTTTCGAAAAATTCAAAGTTTTGTAAACTGGAAATTTAAAAAAACAAAAGACCACATTATTGTAATTGATATCAACACCGAATACTTGGCTAGTGATACTCTCGGGGACGAAACGTCTTCCAGCAGTGGCATCGACTAGGGCCGTATATAATATGAAATGGTTAAAATGTTACAATGAACTTTCTTTTAAATATTGGTTGATGAATAAAGATTACATAAAAACAACAATGATTCAAGTCGTTTATGCACAACTGTCTTCTCGTAAATTTCTGATTATTTTTAATATGGTCCTTTTTATCATATAGTTATTTGAGTATTTAGATCTTATAGAATGTAGTTTTAGAATTTATAATGTGGTTTTTAAATTTAATAGATGTTTTTTGTTCTTCTATGTTAAATATTTGTTTGTTTTGAGATTATAATGACTGCTATACCCATATTATGACAATGTTGCCTCGCAGTCTGCTTTGTTCAAGCATCGTTGGAATACAATGGAATTTGAGGCGACTGTCTTACAAGTGAGAGGTTTAGCGCTATGAAACCAGTTTCAAACCACAATTTTCTTTACTTGAAAATTCCTATACCAAGTTAGGAATATGACAGTTGTTGTCCATTTGTTTCATGTATTTTATCATTTGATTTTGTCATTTGATTAGGGACTTTTCGTTAAGAATTATCTCTGAGATCAGTATTTTTAGAATTTTACTTTTAATACATGTACACACTGACAAAAAAAATGTTTTAGTTTGAGCGTTTCTCTCAAATTATGAAAATTTTCATATTAACAACGCAATGAAAAAAGTGTTTCATTTGTTATCCATTTGAGTAGTCCTTTAATCAAACGTTCTTTAGTTTTGAAATTAAGCACATAATTAAAATTTAACAAAAATAAGATATCGTTCATGTTCTCATGACCACAGGTATGGACAGTTCAAATAAGAACAAAAAAACACAAAAAGACACTACAAAGCACTTTAGCAAATATAAAAGACAAGAATACAAAAATATACAGTAACACAATGCCGGGATGTATAAGTTATCCAGACCATATGAGTCTTTGGACCGTAAGTGTTCGGTCCTGACCTTATACATGTACGTATACTCGTACGGTCGAACTATACGCGTAGGGTCGGACCGTATGAGTATACTCGTACGGTCTAGTACGAGCTGGACCATATACATGTATTTGGACCATATGGGGTAATTTTAGATACACATTTATGAAAATATTGAATTGTGTTTTAAATTAATATTATTACAATAAAATGAATAAAGTGAAGGAGCGATCATTCAATCATTTAAAATTTAATAATTATTTAATTGGCTATCTGAATCCAATTTGGCTTTATAGCACAAGGAGACCCTGACGCTTGCAATTACGAACGTCAGATTTATTTTACGTTTACATGTTTTTTCATGCATGTTTCTGTCCATTTGCAGTTTTCAATTGCAAATTTCTAAATATTCTAAAAAATATTTCCACACATTATGTATAAACTTCAATAACTTGAACTTCAATGCGCATAATGCAATGTATGACAGTGATGTACTGTATTTACTGACATGCTGAATACATTAGATAAACAGATTATATTAACCCGACTTTTTGAACAATAAAAATATTCAGTTTTTTTTCAATTACAATTGAACATTTTATATCAACTCGAGATTTTAGTTATGATGTACTATAGGTTGATTTATAATGAACTTGGTTAAATTCTTCAACTAAGGCAGATAGTGCGTGTACAGTACGACCGTATGCGTAATTTGAAAAAGTAAGCATACGGTCCAAACCGTACGCGTACGATCCAAATACTCATATGGTCTGGAACATAAGTACAGTGTCACGTCATATGTAACAGAAAAACACATAAAGCAATAAAAACAAAGTACATTAGCAAAAATGAAAAGACAAGAATACAAAATTTAACCATAGCACAATGACGAAAAGTATAAGTATTTAGCCACGTCATATGTAGCACAGAAACACAAAGAGGCTAATTGACAAAGCACATAAGCAAAAATTAAAGACATGAATAGACACATGTACCATAGCGCAGTTAACAAAATAACAGGATGTATAAGTAAAGAGCCACATAAAAAGTATATCACAAAAGTAGACTAAACATTAGGGTAATTTTCAAAAAGACAACTTAAAAAATACTATAATTCGTTATGAAGAGGAAAAACAACGTTAGTACATGGAATCTATAAATAAGGTCAACAGTAATTCATAAAAAGATTTGTAAAGGAAAAAAATCCGGGTTGAAAACTAAAACTGAGGGAAACGCATCAAATAAAAGAAGAAAACTACGACACAACAGAAACACTTCCTTACAATGTAACACACATACAGAAACGAACTATGATATAACAATTGTAATTTTCCTGACTTGGCAGAGGACATTTTAAGGTGAATTATTTGTAAAGTTGATACGGCACAAGTCTTGGTATCCTCCGTTAAACTTTTTAAGAAGAAGGAAGAGCTTTGAATGTATTGTAAGTTACTGGGTTCTTTTTATATTCAGTTCGCTAGAAATGAAGTATTATTCACACCGTTTGTGTTCGCCTTTAATTATATTCACATTGTTTTTCATCGCCTATACAAACCTATTAAATGTAGAAGCACGTTGTTTACACATCGATTTTTAATAGTTCAAATCTTATCGCAATTCCACCAAATCTCTTTATCTTTAAAGGTACATATCAAATTTATGATCCCCTATTTGACTCAAATTCTTATATTTGATTAATAACATACTAAAACGTATATCAAAATTGTAAAAACAAAGGCAATAATAAACAATAAACAATGCATGCACTTGATAATATACATTAGCATTGTGTGTGTATTTCTTGTTAAACGTCATCTTCTTAACCATAGGTGACCTCCGAAGACTGACGATGGCCATGTTACCCAATACAAAGATAAATAAAGATATAAATGGATAGCGAATACGATTGGAATAGGTCTGTTGATTTCATATCAAAGATACATTAAAATATATGTGGTTTTGTGGATTGAATCAGTCAATCAAATGGTTTACTCCTGATTCAATTTCAAAGTTTGACATTCTTCACAATTAAATAACTGAACACCACTAATTTCTGCGAAACCCATCTCTAGCTCAGCGGTTAAATTGAATGTCACAGGAATATGGATTCAATGATGCCAAAACATTGATTTGCAAGTGAATTGTTCAATAGAGATGTTTCTTATTTTACTTTGCCATCCTCAAACCAAACGTGCTGCTTAATACGAATTATATTGTCACTATGTCACTTCAATGGTAATTAACTATTGAACAAACAACAGCATAACATATTTGATTTTTTATATATCGTAGCAAAATCGATATATGTTAGCAAACAAACAAACATTGTTTTCTTTTTAATTTAAGTGTGTAATCTCAATAGCTAGTCAACTAAAACATTGATTTTTCTATCTTAAAATAGATTTTCCAAAATTGTATGTTTACAATAAATTCTGTATATCTTTAAATCGTTCTATTTATAACTTTTTAAAAACTTTTCTTCGTATTGACATTTTACAAAATTTGAAATTGATTTGCACTGTTTGGTGTTACGTGTGAACGATAACTACATGTTATTTAATAACGGAATATCAGTTATGTATGTTGAGTAGTAATTAACACATTGGAGGGTCGAATAATGGAAATTATTTTTATTGATATGAAATGATTTAACGTAGATTCAATGGTATAAATGCTATTTTATTGCATTGTTATGTTGTTTGTCATTAAAACGAAGGAATTTCTCTATTTTATAATTTCACGAGTTGAATTATGCTTGTATCAAACTATATCTATCCGAATATTATCGACTGTAGATTGATCACTTTGAAATATCGAATGTATTAAAACAAACATTTTTGATAAAGGGTGGAAAGATCTGATTCGTTTCATGAGGTTTAAGGTCCTGCATGATCAATAGTGTTCGAAAAGAGAAATGCCAAGATATATTCAACAGTTTGAAGAATGCAATATCTTTAAATTCATTGCACTATTAGGTGACTTTTGTCATGACGACAATTTCTAGGCAAGCAATAACCGCAATTTTTATTTTGAGTAATCAAGTATTTTACAACTGATCAAAATAATTGTGTATACTGAGCGACACATGATTTATACATCGACAAAAGCATTACAAATATGCAACCATCTCGCCAGTGTGATACTGAACATGCAATTATAGAGATTCATAGTCGTTTCAAACATACAGATACATGTCCGATTCTAAGCAACACCATCAAGAAAACAAATACTAAAAAAAGTTCAAAAAACTTATCATAGATACCAGGCTTGCAATCTCCGAAAGGTATCACACTTGATTATGTATTAATAAAGTATTTTATAGTACAGTTTTGGTCAGATCTTAAATCTCCTAAATGCAGACATGCATTTAAGAAAACCTAATCTTTACCTCCTGTTATCTTTACAACAACTGCTGACAAAAGCAGTTATGCCCTTCAACTAATAATTGACAATTATCACAGAGAACAATTATTTAACATTCTATTCTAGTGTTCGACAGTTCTAACTTAGAACAAACCATGACAGTTCCTTTTCAGAACAGATTATGTTGGGCGGGTTGATTATAGAAGTTTGAACATTTTAATGCAACCGTTCCGTTACGTTCATAACATCTGATATTGTTTTTTCATAAACTTCTACTTTTTGGTTATTTTTTGTTTCGATGTTTTCGAGAACATTTTGCATAGTTGTGTCCCTGACAGTTCTTTCCAAGTTACACATATTTGGACAGTTCTTCTTTTTGTCTTTTGTTTTTGCAACGATAATATTTGTCCTTTCGCCACAGAAGTTATGTTTTATTCCATTTATTTTTTTATATCTAAGCTTTTATGAACATATAAAATCCATCATCAGTTTTAAGCCAATATTTTTAATCAAACACTTAAAAACGGGATGTTAAATGCATAACACTGTTCTCATATTTATGAGCAAAATAAGATGTGTATATACGTTTATGATAAACTGCCAAATGACACACATAAATAAATAGAATAAAGTATTGTTTATATCAGTTTCATTTCTGGAGCATCTGGAATTACCCCTAATTTTTTTATGGTGTCCGTGTTATTTTTGTACCATTTGCTACATTTGAAAATGCCTGTGCCAAGTCAGGAATATGACATTTGATATCCATTCGTTTCATGTGTTTAATCATTTGGTTTTGTCATTTGATTAGGGATTTTCCGTTTTGAATTTCCTCGAAGTTCAGTAATCTTGTGATATTACTTTTTAGACATTTAAGAATAGGTGTCTGTCTTGTAACTCATAACTTGTCTTTTTTATTGAATTTATTTAGAAAGCAACAAATAGTCTTCAACATAAGATAGAAGACTTAACAATGCGCCAAGTACTAAAGGGTGCGAAAGTTATCAGAGGGACATTCAACAACTTGAATAAAAAATAAACTGTCAACGCCGTGGCTAAAAAAGAAAAATACAAAGACAAACAGAAAAAAACAATAGTAAACAAGACACAACATAGACCACTAAAAACTTAGCAACAAGAACCCCAAAAAAATGGTGGGATCTCAGGTGCTCCGGTGGAAGAGTAAGCAGATCCTGCTCCATATGTGGCTGTCGTCGTTTGGATCGCTCAGAGTCTAACAGTTGTGATTAAATTAGAGACAAAATATCAAAAAATAATCTGACGTTAACGGCACTTCCTTTAAAATTGCAAAGCAAGCTTGAAGATATGCCTAACAACAATCAATGAACTAATCCAGATTTTGGACAGACATGTATACTGCTTAAATTGATACATGAATATATATTAATCTCTGACCCGTCATCTGTATATGCATTTAATTTAAATGACGACAGATAACTAACTGTGTATACTACATTTACATTTATAATTAAATTATTGTATTTGCAAACAAAGAAGAACATTCTAGCTATGAATACAACAAATTGGGTTTTCCTATTTTGATATTATCTGTTGGTTTAAACATATTGTTTGGAATATAATGTACCGACCTACATTTGTGTTATTTCGTGTGTAGAAATTACATGAACAAACGTACACTGTTATGAAATATAAGGAGCTATAAACCCATTATTCACTCAGGTTAAGTTGTTTGTGATAACTAAATATTTGTTTGTAACTGTATATCTAATACACTTAGACCTATAACATCCGATTAGTATTTCAATTAGCATTTCATTTTTTGTTTTCGCTTTTAAACCCAGATTTTCTTAAAAGAAAAGTTCCGATTAAGGATGAATATAACTGTTTGTACATTTTCTAACCCTTTGGAAAATACAATGCATGAAACGTTTTTAGTTTGTACGAAACATATCTAAAAATACAATGCATGATGAATAAGTCGACTTATTTCAAATTTGTTTTTTTAGGTGTAATTTTATACTATTTCCGATGAGTGTTGTTTTATAAAACCACAAAGATCACAGTGAAAACAAAAATGATCAAGTGTGTGTTATTTGTAATAGCTGCAGTCCATCTTGCTGTAAGTACTAAATGTAGAAATACATAAAAAATGTTTAACAAAACACTCATTCGTGAAATTGTAAAATATTTCAAATGGTTAGACAAATTTGAAATTCATAACTATTTTTTATTGAATGTATTTAGAAAGCAACAAATAGTCTTCAACATAAGATAGAAGACTTAACAATGCGCCAAGCACTAAAGGGGACGAAAGTTAACAGAGGAACCTTCAAACACTTAGATAAAAATAATAAACTGTCAATGCAATGGCTAAAAAAGAAAAAGGCAAACAGAAAAAAAACAATAGTAAACAAGACACAACATAGAACACTACAAACTAAGCAACACGAACCCCAAAAAAAAATTATGGGATCTCAGGTGCTCGGAAAGAAGGGTAAGCAGATCCTGCTCCATCTGAGGCTGTGTTCGTTTAGATTGCTCAGAGTCTAAATTATGGCAACAGTAGTAAACCGCTGTTCAAAACTCATAAATTCATGGACAAAAAACAAAATCGGGGTCACAAACTAAAACTTTTCCTGTTAAAAGAAAAGTTCCGCTGAAGAATGAATACAAATGTTTGTACATTTTCTAAATACTTTAGAAAACGCGAATAGAAAATGCGTTAAACGTCTTTAGTTTGTGCGAAACATATCTAAAAATGCAATGCATGATGAATGAGTCGACTATTTTCAAATTTGTTTTTTTAAGTGTAATTTTTTACTATTTCCGATGAATGTTGTTTTTTAAGACCACAAAGATCACAATGAAAACAAAAATGATCAAGTGTGTGTTATTTGTAATAGCTGCAGTCCATCTTGCTGTAAGTACTAAATGTAGAAATACATAAAAAATATTTAACAAAACACTCATTCGTGAAATTGTAAAATATTTTAAATGGTTAGACAAAGTTGATCATACATTTTTACATGAATAAAAAATAAAATAACAAAAATAGTACATCAAACGAATGGATAACAACTGTCATATTCCGGACATCGGTACGTTTAATTCTTAGGTTCAAAAACAGGGGATTAAATCTGGTTTTATTACAAGCTAAATATCTTACTGGTGTGACAGTCGCATAACGTTCTATAAAGTGCTAACCATCCTAATTTGACACAATCTGGAAACAAATAGCATATAATAAATTGTATCAAAACGTAAGTTTGCTACACAGTTTATAATTGAAAAATAGAGTTGCTAAAGCATATATACACATGAGTTTTGGTTGATTCCCTCTTAAAGTCTACTATATAGTTTATGGTCGGTAAATAGAGTTACCAAAGAATATATGTTCCGGACAATTGAGTATTTGGACCATACGCGTATGGTCATGACCAAATGCGTATACTCATATGGTCCGACCATACGCGTATGGTCCGACCGTACGCGTATGGTCAGACCATATGAGTATAATACTCGTTTGGTTATTAACGGGCCGGACCATATGAGTATTTGGACCATATAGGTATATATATTTTTTCAAATTACATTATAAACGTTTCAATTATACAAAAACTTTATCTAAAAAAACAGTGATGGTTTAAAACATGACAATTTTTTAATTTTATAATCCAAAAAACTACGTAAAAATTTAATATTGATGCCATAGTTAGTTTTCATCGCTAGTTACATTCGTGCATGCAGGCTTGGATGACATTCACTTCCACACGGTATCATAGCTTTTTTGCATTCGCAAGAAATTTGTGCACGATCTTTTTCATTTACACATTTTTTTTGCGAGTGAAAAACAAGCATTTTTAACAGCTGCGTACAGTGATACCGAGGTCTTTGACAATTCTGATGTCTACGGTGTTTTTAATTAAGAAGCTTTAGATCTCAAATATCGTAAAATGACTGCAATACACCATCTTTACAACACAACTTAAATGAACTAACAGTATGCTACTTTCCAGTGACTTCTTATATAACAGTTCATCAAGAAATTATTTTTAGTGGACATATTGCCATTTACTCGGTAATGACCATCGGTATAAAATGTGTTTACTTAAAATTTGACAATTACGTAAAATTAACTATGTGAAACTTCTTATTTTTATTTAGCTTATCTGTTTATTATAATATAATGGTAAAATTATCTATAGGATAGCGTCCTTTGAATGAACGGTGATACCATATGAAGAGTTTAGAAGTATTAAAAGTAAACTGTAACAGAGTGTTAATTACCCCAACCATACGCGTATGGTCCGACCATACGCGTATGGTCGGACCATATGAGTATATACCCATATGGTCATGACCATACGCGTATGGTCCAAATACTCATATGGTCCGGAACATATATACACATGAGTTTTGATTGCTCCCGTGTATAAGTCTGCTTCATAACTTATAATTTATAAATAGAGTTACCAATGCATATATACACATGAGTTTTAATTGCTATCTTTTTTTTTTTGTTCGTACAATTTGATATGAAATTTTATTAGTACGCCCATATGCATATTTACCGAGGAAGTGTCCGCGTTGATAAGCGTCTCCTAAAGGTGGGGTTTTAAGAGTCATTCTCTGTAAAAACCAAAGAAATTCAAGGGACTGTTCACACCAATGTCACAGATTTTCAATATCTTTTCAATATTAAGCCCATATGATGCCCTGATAACAAAAATAACTTTCATTTTTGTTTTTGGGGTTTCTGTTGCTATGGTTACAGGTCCCATATAAGCCCAGAAACAGAGTAGCAAAATCTCAAAATGCATCATTTTTCAACTTTCATTATTTTTAACAAATATACATTTTTAGCCTAAATCATAGGTATACTGAACAAGTAAAGGTCTGAAATAACACATTAAAGTAAACAGACATTGTCTTGAACCAATTCAAAACATTAAAACTTGTATCTAAAAAGTGCTGATTTTGCATTTTTTCAAACTGCTGAAAAAGGCATTTTTTAGTGAATTTCAAAATGATTTTATTTTTTATCCCAACGTCAGATATATTTGTTATGCCCCCAAAATGATCTTCACATATCAGTCTTTCACCAAGAAAAAAATTGGCTGTGTGTTTTTTGTTGTTTAAAAAAAAAAATTGTTCAAAATTTTCTGAAATTTGGCAAAACTTGAAATTGCATTGTGCAGATTAAAAGAAAGTAAGTGGTTATATTCGTAAATTTCAAAGTTTTTCTTATTTAACTTTGTAAAACCATACTGATTAGGAATTGTTTTGATACACAACTTATATTATTCAAAATAAATATCAAAAACAGTTGCTATGGAAACACATTACAAAGAACATTGCAGTTGGCTTCAGACCACAATTAATTCCCTATTTCCATGGCCTTTGAATATAGTTCCCAATTATTATATGGGGTATTTCTTCCTAAGTATTCTGGCTATTGTTTTCTTTGAAATGTTTAATATTTGATTGGTCCTATCAGTTGCATATATATATTGAAAAAAGTAAAACATTTGAAAAAAACAAATTGTTTAAAGTGAAAGTAGTGATTTGGTCAAAATGAAAGAAAGGTAAAATTCACAATGGAAAATCCCTTATCAAATGGCAAAATCAAAAGCTAAAACATGTCAAAAGAATGAATAACAGCTCTCATATTCCTGAGTTGGTACAGAACTTTTTTTAATGTAGAAAATGGTGGATTATACCTGGTTTTATAGCTAGTTAAACCACTCACCTGTATAACAGTTGGATACATTTCTAGAGGTTACAGGTAAAACATGCAACTTGAGATGCTACTATGACAAAATAATTGGCATTAACAAAAGAGATTAACAGAAAACTTGAAATCAGTTTTATTTTGCAGCTAGATGTCGCATAATATTTATTCTCAGATATGTCTGGAAGCATCTGATAAACTTGATTATACAACATGGTCTGTGTCTAGAATGACAGTATTTTTTTTGTGGTGCTAAGATTCATCCTTTTTCAATGAATCAACAAAAGAACCAAATGAACCTTTTGGTAATACTTGAGGTTTCTGTTCCTGGTTATTAGAACTCAATTACATTGTCAGTGAATAAAGGACATCTTCTGTATTTTGTGGAAAAACAGTTGTAATAATTTTCTTCATTATTTCAAGTAATCTACTACAATAAACAGATTTGGAACTTTTAGAATACATATTCTTGGAACTCATTTCTTCTTCTGAAAAACACCTCATCCTAACTGCTTGTAAAACTCATTAACATGGTGAAATTTATAATCTGGAAACTGCTGGATTATTTCTAAATAAAAGAAAGTATTTTATTTTAAAAAACTTAATCAAATATTAGATATAAGCAATTGTTTACGAGTTTAAATAATGTTTTCCTAATGATTGATGCTTACACAAAATTCAGAAGATAGTTTTGTTTCTTTCATGGTTAACTTTTGAGTGCACGTTTTATACATCTTTTACAGGACTATTATGGCATACTGTTGTCCGTTTGTCTATGGGTCATCAACATGTCAGACATGAACTCAATAAACTGCTGCGCCATGAGTGTATGATACGCCCTTTGTCTTAAGTGTAAGTTTTATGCAATAATCATCAACAATTTCTGAGATACGGCGCGACATGCGAAAAAAAAACACACCCCTGTTTTAGTTACAAAGTCCTGTAACTCAAAAAGGTTAAATCTTATTTTTACCAAAACGTATACAGATCATTTTGACCATTATAAGTAACAACTATATTATGATTCATGAAATTTGGAAAAGTCCTTCTAATGTTATGGTGCGACATGTTTACGCTGGACAGACAGACGGAGGACATCTGTATACCATAATAGGTCTTGGGCATATAATTTCTTTTTAACCAATTTGCATAGCCAGAACCAGGCTTAATACAGCTCTGAATTTGGATTGAGATTAAACATTTGACAATTAAGCTAAAATGGTTCAATATCCAAACTCTAAATAGATTCAACATGTCAAAGAACCCCAAGATTTCAATTTTTGTTGAAATCAAACAAAGTTAAATTTTGAAACTTGATGTGTACCAACTTGAAAACTGGGCCTATAATCAAAAATCTAAACACATGTTTAGATTCAGCATATATAAGAACCCCAAGAATTCAATATTTGTTAAAATCAAATTAAGTTTAATTTTGGACCCTTTGGAACTTAATGTAGACCAATTTGAAAATGGGACCCAAAATCAAAAATCTAAATACACAGTTTGATTGAGCATATCAAAAAACCCCAGGAATTCAATGGTTTGATGAAATTAAACAGTTTTGGAACCTTTAAACCTCAATATGGACAAATTTGATAACAGGGCCCAAAAATCACAATACATGGTTAAATTCAGCATGTAAAAGAACCCCTTAAAATATTGTTTTGTAAAAATCAAACTAAGTTTAATTTTGGACCCTTCGGACCTTAATGTAGACCTATTTTAAAACGGGACCCAAAATTAAAAATTGAAATATACAGTTAAATTGGGCTTATCAATTAATCTCAAGAATTAAATTTTTGATAAAATCAAACTAAGTTTAATTTTAGACCCTTGTAACCTTATTAGTGTAGATCAATTTGAAAACGGGACCCACAATTAAAAATCTAAATAGACAGTTAGATTTGACATATCAAAGAACCCCAATAATTCAATTTTTGATAAAATCAAACAAAGTTAAATTTTGGACCCTCAATGGACCCATTTAAAAAAGGGACCCAAAATCCCTAAACTTAATACATGTTTAGATTCAGCACATGAAAGAAGCCCCGAAATACAAGAATAAAATCGCATTGAAATGGGTCAAGAAATAATCAATTTATAAAAAGTTATAGAAAAGTAATGTTTCTGAGTCATGTTTCTCCCTATTGCATAGATATTTCTGATTAAAAGAAAAAATTGGCTCTAATTTTGGCCAATTGATGTTATAATCACTTGTAAGCATTAACATTTTGGTATTAAGTTTAGATTCCCAAATGTTTTTGACTGGAGCTGGACAACAGATTGTTTATTAGATAAATACCCCCCCCCCCCCTTTTGCCAAAAAAAGGGCGATTCTATATATAGCTAGTTTGAAGGGGTTTAGTAAAACGTTTAAACACAATTTTAAAATATTGATTGAGAAACTGTTGTTGTTGATTTACAAGGCAAAACACTTTTTAATCTGTCTGTCTAAATAATACCTGTGATAAAAATTCCATGCTACTTTTAGAAGTGATGCTGTTTCATTCACTTAAATTCTTGCCTGTGTTACATCACTCTGAAAAATATAAGGTTTCTGATGACGTCATGTTGAATTGCTATTTCCCCTGGTTAATTCTAAGGAATATGTCAAATAAATCTGGCTTTGAAAAGATTAAAAAAAAAAAAAAATGAGGAACATTTGTAACTTACTACAATATAACTCAGTTATGGGCACATAAAATATTGACTCTGACATGTTTGAGTGATCATAGCTGACCTATACTGTTCACTTCTATGTTCTTTTATCTCTAGTAGAGATAATTTTCATTGGCAATAATTCAGCAAAAATATATTTTTATTTTTGGCAGTAATAGTTTCTAGGGGTTCAATTCTATGCAATCACTTTATGATTATTTTTTATATAACATTTGCTTTCTGTATACCTTTTCATTAACAGTCTGCATTGATAAAATTTCTTTAAAGAATAAAATTGAGAAAGGAAGATTTATTACAATGATTACACAACCTCAGGAATAATGGATGTCAGCACTTCTGATTGTGACAAATTTTACCTTTTAACTGATGAGTTATGGAACTTTGTTAATTGGAAAATATCGCTTATGTTAGATGTCTTTTTACTTGTGTTTAATATTTGTATATTGGCTGTCTTATATTGTTTATATACTCTGTATGTACTGTATATGAATTTCAAGTAGTGAGACTATATATAGAATAACCATACATTGTCTCGAAATATAAATGTTATTTGTACAAGGCTTAGAAACAGGTAGAAAGCGAGGCTGTGCCGAGCATTTCTACCTGTTTCGAGCCGAGTACAAATAACCGATTGATATTTCGAGACAATGTATGGTTATTCTTTATAGATACTGCAACTCATATAAGTGTTTTAAATGAAGTATTTAGTGTAAAAACAAATGAATGCATTACATGTATAGCTATAACGCTAATTGTCTTTATCATTTTTTACAAAATTTGAAATTAAGAAACGCAAATCAAGTGTTAATTTTGTCATCGAATTTGAAAGATATAATTCAAATGTCAAATTAATTACCTACAAAATTGAATGTACTTAAGAAATGCCTTTTTGAAAACAATAACTTGTTGGTTATAATTTTCTTGTTTTTATTTTTAATTTTTAAAATAGACAGTTGAGTCATGCAATACAACTGAGTTTACTTGTAGTAGCGGCGAATGTATTGATATAGGACGAAGATGTGACAATGATTTTAATTGCGGAGATAAAACTGATGAGGAAAACTGTAAGTATACTGTAGGCTATGACTGCTATTTTCCAATGTATAGGGAAAAAAATTAGAAGGGAGCGGGGCAGAATCTTTTCGGGACGTCGGAATCGGCTGTTATTAAGCGGGGGATTTCGGGATCGACTCCTTCGGGATCCGAGAAAAACTCTTTTTTTTCGAATTCCGTGATGTCGGGATTTAGTTTCTTTAAATTCAGGACCTCTGGATTTCATGTGTTTTAAAGCCGGGATTTCGGGATCAGGACCCTCCGACCACTCCCACCACCCCTCTCATAGAAGGGTTTGCATTTTTGATTTTAATATGTCAGCATGTTTATCCTGTTATTTTGGGATGATTAAATTTTTTCATTAAACACTTATGTATACGTTATTTGAAGAGAGGAAATCCGTGTGCCAATCAATACACTAAGCTCACCGCGGTATCCTGAATACGATTTATCGTCATATATTCTATAGGGAAATTGGTACTATTTATTCTGCCATTGGTGACAATATTAACATTTTATAAATTTACCACTTTTTAAGATAAACATGGATAAAACAGTTATATGTTCTGTTAGTACTTTATTATTCTGTTTTACAAATTAAAGCCAAATAGTATCATGACCAACTTCCAACGGAGCTTGTTTATGTTATCCATTCCCTCCGTCATTTTGCACCAAATTTATGAAATTTTGGAAGTCTTTTCGAATAATTCTCTAGAAAATATTTCAATAGGTTTCAAAATTTATATTGTAAATCTACACATTGCAGTTATTCACAGATAAATAAAAAATATATTGTACCCTTACATCCAATCACAGCGCTCATAATTTTACTTCCTTCACCTGCCTTGAGTACACAAAAGTTCAATATAATGCTGGGAAAATTAATATCTTGCTACACATATGTCATCACTTGCATAAAACTCTTTCGCGGTAAATTCAATTACAAATTCTGAATTGAATAAAACCTGTTATTTTTATGTTTCACAACGTAATGGCAAAATCTATATAAAAAAACATTGGACAAACAGTGTAATCTCTAATTCCTAGAAACCGACCTAATGAATGTTTTAATTATCAACTGGTAACAACGAAATGTCAGTTCTTAAGATAATAATTTTGTAATGGACATAATTCTCAAACGGACAATGCAAAAACCGAACATGGTCTACTTTAAATAACCAATGCCATTCAAATTTTAAACGATTTGAACAATTTCAGCCTACATTTGTAATAGAAATTAAATTTAGAGCTTACCAAGTAACATAACTTTGAATGGTGATAGTCAAACACATCAAATTCGAACTTAGCATTTATAAAATGACCAATCACATTGAATTCAAGTTTTAAAGAATTTGGTAAAGCTGCACACTTATTACCGTTACTAGTATCATCCAAAAGCCGACTATAAATCTTAACTTTTAAGGTAACCAACGAACGTAAAACTTGACCGATAAAAATCAAAGTGAAAAACAAATCTTTTATTGTATGTATAGATAACTGTTTGTGACGAATCATTTCTCATTTGTCATAACATATAAACAGAGAAGGGAAACATTTTGGTAATAGAATTCGAACACAAACAATTTTTATTCATCAGTTGATCGATAACAACGTTATCACTGAAAATAATAATCTTTTGTTTTCATTTTTGAAATACACAATTATAGAAACAATTGCATTACATGTGTTAAATAGATGGTATAAATGAACTGAATGCATACTAGAATGTAAATAACCAAACAGAAACGCCAAATCGAAACCTCACTTCAATAACGTAATTTAATTTAATACAATTTCAAAAAACGGTTTTCTTTATAATTATGCAAACATTTGATTTTGTACTTGTACAAATACATACAAATACTTTTTTTTAACTAAGTTATTTTAATTGAGCTGGAAGTACTGTAGTTGTTTTATCTGCCGTCCAAAACAATTTTCCTATTCAAAATAGAATTCTGTTTTCATTTTCTACCTGCTAAATATACATGTATATCCTTCTTAACACAATAACAACCTTTATTTCATATCCTCCTTTTTCTTTTTCCGAATGCGTTTTTGTTTAATGTGTTAAATTGATATGTCGTTTCACGTGGTTTTATTCAACCTATCACTATTTATTAATCGTTTACTTTTTAGGTACAGTTACACAACTGTGTCCTGAGGGGACGCAGAGATGCGATACTGGAGAATGTGTTATAGACATAAATATATGCACAACACACACAACTGTGATAGAATTATCGACATCTATGGTAGAACCATCATCTCAAAGCTTGATATCTCCAACAAACACATTTGAGATACAGTCTAATCCATCTACAATATCTACATATGATATTCAATCAGCATCAACATCTGATATTCAACCAACATCATCACGTGACATGTCTGATACGTCAGTTATTTATACGACGATTCAATCAGCAGTACAATCTGTCAAACCTCCAACTCCTGACAGTAAATTCAAACCGATATGTAAGTTCTCTGACTGATACTTAGTCGGGAAACTATTGGCACCTTTCGATCTATTTTTGATTTTATCTACTTTACATTACTAGACTGCAAATATGTACCCGTACATTTAATCTGTACAGGAAATTCACAATTAAACAATGTGTTTTGTAGTATCAATTATTGTTTGTGTTTATATGTTCTAATTATACCCCGCTTTAAAAAAAAAGGGGGTATACTGTTTTACCTCTGTCTGTCCGTCCGTCAGTCCGTCCGTCAGTCAGTCCGTCCCATGAATATTTTTCGTCGCATTTTTCTCAGGAACTACAATACAAGGATTTCTGAAATTTGGTTTCAGGATTTATATAAGTCAGCTTTACCGTGTGATGCGTTTTCAGATTCATCACTCAAAAGCTTCCTGTTTACCGAACACTTGCATATTTTTTACACTATTTATATTATCCACTTGCGGCGGGGGTATATCATCAGTGAGCAGTAGCTCGCAGTTTCACTTGTTCATCATATGGATATATGATGTTATCGGTCGTCCCTCTGTCTATATCACTCTGTTCAGCTCTTAATATTATTCCGTATCATGTCTTTGTGACATCAAATACGTTGACCCGGCCTTAATAACTTTGACCCGGACTTATCAGCGACGTCATAATGTTTGAACCGACGTTAATAACTTTGACCCGAACTTATCAAGTCATCTTTTGTGTGCTGGCGAAACAAAGAAAACACTTCCGAAACACGCAAATATAGCCCGATAAATCGATTATCAGATTATCTGCATATTGATATTGTAAAATATCAGCTGCTTGGCATTATATGAAGGCTTTTTTATCTCGTTCGCTACGCTCACTCGACAAAAAGCTTCATATCATGTCTCGCAGCTGATATTTTACGATATCAATATGCAGATAACCTGATAATCGGTACATCCAATTCTGATCGTTTTTGACAAACACATGATAAGTTGTAACTGACTGTTTATTAGCAATCAGTAACTACAATAAGTTCTGTAATGTTGGTGCTTTAAGTTCATTTTGGTGTGTTTTTGTGTCTAGTACCGTATTATTAAATGGGGTCACTTAAAACTGATTTGTATGGTTTATTCTTCTGTTTCGCTATAACATCATGGTTTCTGCAAAACATGGTGAATTAAGGTTGAAAGCTAACAAACATGTGTTAACCTGTCACATTCTGTTTGTGTCTGTCTAAAGTTAGGATAGTTGTCGTTGGTTAATGTTTTTTCTCCAAATGGTCTTGTTATGACAATTCTTTCGTTTCAATTGTTGTAAATGTTAATTTGAGACAGATATTTTACAGCTGGATATACAGTTTTAGCGGTTTTGTTCAATTCGGAATTCAATCCAAATTCTATCCATTTTTTCTGAAATTTTAGAAAATTCAAATGTGACGTCATTTTGTGCGTCTATCTCGTCGCCTAACTCGGCTGTAACTTTTTATGTGCTGGTTTATGCTGTTTTTATTCTGTAATAAGTCACCACTGCGGTGTTGACATATATATGTAGGACTCTAAAGTGCTATGGGGACGCTACAGTACGATGGTCACGCTAAAGTGCAATGCCATCATGGTATACGCGAAAGTGCTATGCCTCCATACGCTAAAGTGTTTTTTTGGTTTATAGCTCTTCAACTGTTTTGGTTTGTATACATCCCTGGCTATCAAATATTTGGCTTTGAGCGTTCCTGATGCTGTTGAAGGTCAATCCAAAACCAACATCAAACACATGAACTTATAAGTGTGTTGTTTTAATCAATTATTTTGATTGGGTGCGATAGAGCTTGTTTCATATCACTCGCGTTAAGGTAACACGATACCGAATGACGTTACGCCACGAGTTATCGTTCCTGACGTTATCGAATAACGTTCACACATTCAAGCCAATGCATCAGTATTTGCAATCACAAAGTGATAAAATTTAAAAAAAAAATATTGGGTATTTATGTGACATTTTTAATGGTAACTTTTTCTGGATACTTGATGGAGCAAAGACTTATGGCCTGACCGATGAAGAAAATGTTAATAACTTTTTTTATTATTGCTCATTGTTTTAAAATCTTTAAAAATGTATTACTTTACTTTTAAATATTCTGTTTCTTTAAAATTTAAGCATCTGAACGATTATCTACATATAATAGACTGAGTTTTATCACAAGTCTTTATTCTTGGTATATGTTTGCAATAAATACTTTTTCTTGATCATGATGAACCATGAAATTTTGTTTTGAAAGTAGAAATCTAATCTTTAGAAACTTAGGATGATGTGTAAAAAAACACGGGGAATTATTGGTACATCTATTAATTACTGTTAAAATGGTCGTCTAAAACACCGCTCAGGAAAAATGGAAAAAGGAAATTTATCTGGATGACAATACGGATAGAATTAGGCGATAATGCACAATACAAGCAGACTTTGCAACTCATACAAAAATAGTTTGTTTGTATGGATTGTTAAGAAAGGGGTTTACTTGGTTATTTTGCCGAATATATATCGTTCTCTATGTCCCAGTATAAAAGGTTTCTGAAATTCATTATTCTGTACAGAGTAGATCCAATATCGTTTCGGAATTATTTTGAAAATAAAGTGCTAGATTTGTAATGCTATAGACCAAGTCTACACGGGATATACAGCAACATCAGAATGAAGCCTGAAAAAGTTAACGTAGGCTGAGAAATACATGGGAACTTGATTCGGCAAAAATAAAATGAAAAAAGCAGGTCCCGTTACAGTATGATTAAAGCCATCCCCAAGTTGCTACTTGCGCCAATAAACGCAAGTTGATAGTCGGGACTGGCTATAGTCAGACTGGTTTCGTTAGAATTTTTTTCTCTCCAAATTTACAATCAAACGACTGACTAATTATTATTCAAACGGAAAAAAGAGACTGAAATAGCTAGATCTAGAAATCCTTTAGATTTCATTTTCGTGTTAATTACGCTTGCATGGGTATTTGGTGGTAGTGTGTTTTTTTGTGTGATTTGAGGTGGAAATAATGTACATGTACAAGTTTGGAGACAACGCGACTGAAAGAGAATTAACATAGTTGCCTTTTTAGGCCCTGAGGGACATATTGCTCACATACTTAGGTAGCAACCATTTGATTTTCTGGGGGGGTATGGATTTTTTTCTAAACAAACTTCTTTTATCGGCTTTGGCGAAAGACAATCTATTTTTTTGGCGACAAGTCGAAAACATTTTTTTTCTTTCAATTTTAGCATTACATATAGTTGCAGCTGAGGGTGAAACAAACAATTTTTTTTTCTCAGGGTCAAACCCCCCCCCCCCTCCCCCGAAAATCAAATGGTTGCTGCCTTATCGTCTGGAAAAGCCCGAGGAGTTTCATAGTATTGAAAGGAGTTTTTAGAACAAGCATGCAAAAGAAGAACAAGTTTTTAGAACAAGCATGCAAAAGAAGAACAAGTTTTTAGAACAAGCATTCATGCACAAATATATATATATTTATTAGGGTTGAGATCTCACAAACATGTTTAGACCCGCCGCATTTTTGCGCCTGTCCCAAGTCAGGAGCCTCTGGCCTTTGTTAGTCTTGCATTATTTTAATTTTAGTTACTTCTGTACAATTTGGAAATTAGTATGGCGTTCATTATCACTGAACTAGTATATATTTGTTTAGGGGCCAGCTGAAGGACGCCTCCGGGTGCGGGAATTTCTCGCTACATTGAAGACCTGTTGGTGACCTTCTGCTGTTGTTTTTTTTATTTGGTCGGGTTGTTGTCTCTTTGACACATTCCCCATTTCCATTCTCAATTTTATATAAAAAAAAATCATATACATGTATGTATATTGTAATACTAGTATAAAATGTATTAGCATGAGTTTTAGAAACACGATGGAAAGCGAGACTCGCCGAGCTTTCCACTTGTTTCGTAGCGAGTGCAAAAACCTTTTATAATTCTGACAATGTATATTGCACATAACTTTATATTTAGTTTATATCCTACAATTTACACCCCAAGGTCTAGGGTGAATAGGGAAAAAATATGGTCACTTGGTCTTCTTCCGACCGGCAGTAAAATGCTTCCAAAGTGAGGCGTCCATTTGGCTGTGCGGGATGTATTATTTATTGTAAACTGCGTCTTGAACATGCATAAAATATTTGACACTGGACGTAAAGTTACCAGCAATCAATCCTACAATTCAAAATCGCCACTTGAAACTAATAGGGCACGCAACATCATATTGTTTCACCCGTGTAAATTCGATCGTCAATCCCACACTTGATAGTCTTTTTGCTTCAGGTTTAAATTGTGCACCTGTTTTTTAAAGGTACGCATACCGTCTGGATTTTTTTTTTTTTTTTGTTCATGACAGGTTGCCTGATTAGGCATTTTGATAGATTATAAAGGCCCGCCCAGTACAGACTCCGGATAACATCTCCTGCATGTGGAATTTCAAGCTTGAGCTTTTATGTTTCGCAGTTTGTTTTACTTATAAAGAATGCATATATGATCTCAAGATTTGTTTTATAAAATAATTTTCCACAAATGCCAGACTGTTGAACTAATAGTGAAATTTTGCATACAGTTTACAATGTTTGTCCGACTTGCTTAGCAAGCAACTCGCACATTTACACCACGCAAAGTACACTAATTCATACAAATGTACGTAGCAAGTCAAGAATAAAAGTTTTGCATTTTTCTTTGAGTTTTGTTATTTTATTTATCATGCATGAACTATTTGCCACTGAACGTTGAACAACCATCAAAAACAAAGCAATTATATCACTGTCAACTGAATCGAATTTTTAAAGTACTATTTTTCTACATGGATGAAGCAATGACAACACCATTGTCATAAAAGATGGAGTTAAAAACTCAGTAATTCAAATGAATCACACGTAAAACATTTTATGTTATTTTCACTCGAATTTTACAAAAATATGAAGGTATTTAATATGCTGGTTAAGTGTAAAAATCAGACGAGATTAATGTTAAATTCATGTTAGTGAAATTTCTATGTGTAGGACGAAATAAATTATATCAGTAGAATCTCATCACTAGGAAATTTACGGAAACCTGACAGGGGAAACGAAAATAAAATAAACACCCTTCAGATCCCGACACATTTTGTGTTTTCCATTTCTCTGGAAAATAACGTTACATTCTGTATTCAATAACGTCACACGTTTCCGGTCAAATTCTAAGGGTATCAATCAATTTTGAAGCTATGTATTTCAAAAACAAGGATGGTGACATACGATTTTCTATACATGTATGAATTCAGTTTGTAATTCTGAATATTATGTTAGTTTTTTGTTGTTCTCCGTATATAATAGAACATAGCCATCCATTGGAAAATCTAAAAAGGTTAGCCGAAAAACAGGCATTTCCCCTATATACCTAAGTAAATTTGTCGCCCAAATCGACGTTTTCCAATGAAAATACCAAGAAAACAAAAATGGTGACCCCCATTTTTTATTACATATTTCGATGTAACTCGGTGCAAAGAACGCGTATGCCAAAAAGTTTGGAAATCGGGAGATAAGCCATTCGGTATCGTGTTACCTTAAACTAAAACTGGATACCGCACACTCGATTTTTTCTCTTGACATATTGTTGTTGATAGATTCGTGTCCCGTCACTCTCTTCAAATCAAACTGATTGCTTTATGTAAATGTTAAAGACTACAATGAAACCTTTGGTGGTAATATTCCACGTAGTGTAAGCTTGATGTAGTAGTATTATGATTCAATATTTGATATGTACATTAGCTTTTTGTGCTATCGAACTTACTTTTATCATTTCAGACTTTTTATTCTTAGTTATATTGATTCCAATTGGTATCACGGTATATTTCATATGTAGAGATATCAGGAAAGAACCCAGACAACCCGACAAGGTATTTACTTTCATTCTGTTTAGTTATTTTGCTACTTATCTAAAAAAAAAAAAAAAGCATCCTAGATTGCTGGTTAACCAATCGAGAAATAGAATAAAAGGCTGAAACGAAATGTATTTAATAAAAACAAATTCTACAATAAAAGAAAATGAACGCTTCGTGTCATTTGACAACCGCATAATGTATTATTTTTGTAAAAACAATATTCGTTCTACTTTGTTTTCTTTGACATCACCATTTCAATTTTTATCTAGAGAACAGTCTACTAGAAGCTTTATACCAATATTCTTTCGAAATTGGAAGACTCATACTATAAGATTTGTTGGTTTAAGTTTTTGCTTAACATTTCGTACATAACGGAAAAAAAATAGTATCATTTTTTATATGAAAAGTAATCGTCATTTTAATCAATAACAACAATTATACAGTTTTATAGTTTACATTTTTTCTTTTTATAGTTTCAGATGACGTAAGGAGAATGATTCTGTGTTTATTTATCACAACTCAAACTTTGGAACACCTTTTGTTACTGTGCTTGTATTGGCGACATTCAATTTACATGCTCTATGCTTTCCTTGATATAGTTATATTCAATTTCAGTCAGACTAAATTTTAAAACTATTAATATTGAATGAATGTTATAAAAACGTATCTTGAATTCAAATTAGAACAATGTATTGAATAACATTATTTGTCCATAATATAGTGTTATAATGAATAATTACCATAGCGGAATGGGCATAAAACGGGAAAAGACAACACTACAACTTTAAAAAATTTAACACCGAATAACACGAACCCTACCAAAGAAATACGGTGATGATCTGAGTCGCTCAGGAAAGGATCAACAGATAATGCCCCACATGTGAAGCTCGTCGAACGTATTACCTTGGGAAGTATACAACCGGTGATAATTTCAATTCGAAGGGTCACTTTCGAAGACACTTGGACGGGATAATTATATATATAAATGTAACATATTCGTCGTAATGATTGAAACGAATAGTCAATAACATCATTCAAAAAATGTCATATGTAAGCGTTTATGTTATTTTGCATAACACGAGATATGTCACAATTTTATTTCATTCATTGTTCATTATGCTGACATATCGTCTTGTCTCCAAAACAAAACACGCATTTAGACAACGTTATATATCATATACGAAATATTAATGGAATCTAAAAATGAAATTAAATGATTTTTCTCCTTTGTC
Organism: Mytilus edulis; assembly: GCA_019925275.1. NCBI lineage: Eukaryota > Metazoa > Mollusca > Bivalvia > Mytilida > Mytilidae > Mytilus > Mytilus edulis. The sequence continues at coordinate 633,987 of CM034360.1, read as the reverse complement.
TATTTGTATTTGACATGTGTCTAATGTAAAATAAAACATATAGTCTTCGTTTGATTATTTTATTCTTCTAACCGGGAAATATTTCTAAAATAAAATATGCTTTGAGGGGTATATTGAAGTTTTTGCCAACTGTTCTTTATTTTTGCAAAGGTAATGTGGTTATTTTTATACATTTCATTTCGATTGTTCGAAAAACTAAAGTTTTTTTCTTATCCTAGGTTAAGATTTCCTAAGCATTATTTGTCACAATGTTTTGGAATTTTGGATCCTCAATGGTCTTCAACTTTGTACTTTTTTGAATTTACAAATATTTTAATATGAGCGTCACTAAAGAGTCTTACTTATGTAGACGAAAAGCGTGTCTGGCGTACTAAATTATAATCCTGGTACCTTTGATAACTATTTACACCACTGGGTCAATGCCACTGATTGTGGAAGTTTCGTCCCCGAGGGTATCGCCAGCCCAGTAGTTAACGATCCTGTCCTGACATAATATCAATAATGTGGTCATTTTTATACATTTCATGTTTACAAAACTTTGAATTGTTCGAAAAACTAAGGATTCTCTTATCCCCAGGTTTAGATTACCTTAGCCGTATTTGGCACAAGTTTTGGAATTTTTATTCTCAATGCTCTTTAACTTAGTGCTTTTTTTGATTTACAAATGTTTTGATATTAGCGAAACTGATGAGTTTTATGTAGACGAAACGCGCGTTGGCATACAAAATTCGAAAACTGTTACCTTTGATAACTATTGGGTAAATCGTTTGAAGAATATTTGTGTTTGCACAATTTTGATAATAGAAATTCAATGTTATAAAGGATCAATTCATATCTTGTACAAATAATCTTAACAATAAAAAGGTGGATATCAGATTGTGTTAATTGATAATACATGATATGTGTTTACTTTGGCTAGGGTGTTTTTAACATAATTTTGGCATTCTTTTTGAAACCAGCTTTGTTTTGCTTTTATTGACAAATGTCAACTATGGTCTTAGAAAAAACAACGAAACACGGTTAAACTATTTTTTCAACTTAATAATGCGCTATCTTCATGATCTAGACGACATGTTCTCACAGAATGAATCAAAGTGTGGTGATTCTTATGGCATCTCTCTGATTAAACGTGATTAAAGACAACTAACTACTTGTCATAGCAGCGACTTAAATTTGCTGCTATAAGAAACATGTAGGGAAAGAAAGTGGAGACAGAAATTTGTTTCAAGCCAGAGGCTCTACATTTTATTTCTTTTCGCTTTTGTAAAACTTTTCTTTGTTGTATTATTGTGAATTTAAGTTTTCAACTATCAGTGTATGATTCCTGGTTATATTATTGTCAACTGCACGATTGAGAAACTGTGTGTATTCATAGTTTCACCTGAGAACAATTGAAGACGGTTTAAGGTTACTACTGATACGAGAAGGACTGCTTCATACCTTGATCTTTTCCTCAATATTGACACAGATGGGCAACTTCACACGAAAATCTATGATAAACGGGATGATTTCAACTTCCAAATTATCAATTTCCCATTTCTAAGTAGTAACATACCACCTGCCCCTTTGTATAGAGTTTACATATCTCAATTGATATGTTATTCTCGTGCATGTTCCCATTATACGAAATTCATATACAGGAGTGTGGTCTTAACGCAGAAACTGCTCCAACAAAATAATGAGGAGGACAGATTATAAATGACACTCCCTAACTTTTACGGACACCAACATGAATTGGTTGATCAATACGAGATATCTTTGTCCAAACTAACTATGGACATTTTTGACACTAACTAGGTTGTGGTTTGTCATTACTTGGTCTGATCTTTTAATAGCGGAACGTGACTTTTTACCGATCGTGAATGTTTTGCTGGGTGTGAATTCGCATTACTATAAGACGGGACTTTTCTTTCCCAAATTCATATTATTTAGTTTTTATGTTATACGTGTTATTCTCGTCGGGTTTTGTCAAATGTCTTTACGTTTGAAGTTGTGAAACTTATTTTTCTTTGTTGTTTTTGTGTATTAAGGTGAAGACAATTAATCATCCAGTTAATTTATAAGATGATTTTTTTACGGTATATTTGGTGTACAGTTTGATTCAGAAGAAATACCGACATAGCTAGATAATATACATGTAGAGTTATTACCACAATTTGATATTAATAAGTATTATGATTGTCAAATTAAAGTTATTAGTGGACTTTTATCAGTCTTACAAATCTAATCTTGAATTCTATTCAAATTATGTTTTGGGAAATTTATTTAGAAATTCAAATGTTATGTCACCAAGTGCGTTGATGACTTTGACTTACTCGGATGATTTGCTGGTTTAAGTTGTTTTATTTAATGTTTCCATGTTTATTCTGTAGTTAGTAAACACTTCAGTTTTTTATCATGTATATCTATTATAAAATCATTTTTTTAAATTTAATGGTTGCAAAAGTATGAATTATTCTAAATAATAAGGATGTTCTTATCCCAGGCAGAAAACCTTAGCCGTACGCGTATTGGTCACAACTCTTTGGAACTTTTGTTCTTCAGTGCTGTTCAACTTATAACTTGTTTTGGCTTTCGAACTTTTTTTTATCTGAGCGTCACTGGTTACTCTTGTGTAGCCGAAACGCACATCTTGCGTATTACATCGAAAACCTGATACCTGTAGTTAGCTTCTATTCGTGTGTTTCTCTGTCTATATTTTCTCCCATTTATTTGTAGTCTTGTCATATAATGATGTCATTTGAATGTTATATTTAACATTGCCATTAAAGCGGTAGTTTGGCATGCCACAAAACAAGGTTTCACCGACCATTTTTTTTCTTAAAATGTCCTGTACCAAGTCAGGAAAATTACCATTGTAATATTATACTTTGTTTCTGTGTATGTTATAATTTGATGTTGTTTTTCTGTTGTGTTGTAGTTTTCCTGTTATATTTGATGCGTTTCCCTCAGTTTGAAAATGTTCATAATTTCTAGTTTCATTTTCTGTAGTTTTGTTGTTTCCTTTATGTATTCGACTCCCAGCTTTGTATCCCCTCTTGCCTCTTGAGTCTTAGTTATGACATAAACCCTCACAAGTGGTCCGCGTCCAGAAACATTTAAATTAACTACATTTATGTTTATGATCTTTACCTTGGTATAATCAGTACACACATATCCTTCTGAAAGGGGGACGAAAGATACCAAAGGGACAAAGGGACAGTCAAACTCATTAATCTAAAACAAACTGACAGAGCTATGGCCAAAAATGAAAAAAACAAACAGACAAACAATAGTACACATGACACAACATAGAAAACCTAAGAATAAACAACACAAACCCCACCAAAATAGGGGTGATCTCGGGTGCTCCGGAAGAGTAAGCAGATCCTGCTCCACATGTGGCACCCGTCGTGTTGCTTATGTGATAACCAATCCAATAAATGGTCTTATTCGGTAGGTCACATTCATGAAAGGGAAGGGGGTTGTAGTTACGACGTTAGGAACATATCCGATATCATTTGTGAAACGGATATTCCATAACGGTCAACCAACTCGTGATGGCGTCCGTAAAATTTACGAAAGGATGATTTCAACTTCACCATTTGGAACTCTTGGTTTAATAGCTTCCTTGTGAGAAGCAACCCTCTATCAAGAAAATCATGATAGGAAATGCAAGAACGGGAATATCGTATCAATTGGGAGATATATACCCCGTATGCAGGTGTTGCTAGAATGTTGCTCCTTAGAAATGGAAAGTTAACAATTGGAAATCTGAAATCATCTCTTTTGTCGTAAAGTTTTGTTTTCAACCGTCCCTCATTGTCAATTTCTAGATGTAAGTCAAGATATGAAGCCGACTTAACTGTATCTGTAGTATCCTTTATCTCTAGTTCGTTGGGATAGATGCGTTCCACGTCTGAACAGTTTTGATTACAAAATCATTTTTGAAGAATATAAAGTATACAGGCAACTGTTCTACAAAAGATGAAAAACAAATTTGTGTAATTACAAAAACGAAAATGTATTACTTCACACTAATTTCCTTTACGGAGTCAGTGTACGGTTTAGATAACTACATCAATGCATAGGAAAGGCGAAAAAGAAAGCTCCAAATTCTGATCAAAATTGCATATACTTAAGTTCAATCAGATTACATGATAAGGGTTAAATGTTTGTAAACAAACAGGACATAACGGTGTGTTACTTTGTATAACCTTATTTGTTCCAGGAACTTTTCGATCATGTGTCAATTCATTGTTTAGGCAATGAATGTTCCAAAATAAACACAAATCTTGGTAATGAAATATTGAATCTATTGTATAGGACATATTTTTACAAGTTACAAAAGTCTAAAATAAAACAAAAGTGACACGTTATGACTGTTGAAGTTATTTGGATTCAAATGTTTTAAAACATTGTTTGAATGTCTAGAAGTAAGATTACAACATTATTTCGTATGAATTATTTTTATATGAGTTTTATATAGTATAAAATTATATATAGTGACCGTGATCGTCACATAAATGGATATCTTTTCACTTGTATTACGTAATTTTTATGCTACATGTGGATTTACATGAGCTATGCAATAACGATAAAAATTGTTTCAATTATTAAGGTTTTCCAGTTTCAATTAATAGTATTTGAATTTCACAAAAGTAAAATGGATTGCATATCTAACAATCTGCATTGTACCATCAATCAAATATATGGACATAATGAAAGAATGATTACATTCTTAGGTCCTCGTGAGATATAAATATCGAATTTTGTTTCATTTCAATCCGTTTCTGGGAAAGATTTGTGTTGGTATACATAATGTTGGTATGATTATTTCTGCTTGCATAACTGTTTTCATGTATAACACACTTCTAAAAGCATTTATATATCAAAGCAAATTTTCAATAGCCCATTGTCTTCAACAAAAGATATGTGCACGTAAATGTCAATAATAATGCAATCTTAAACAGTATTATTTTGTGAATTGAAAATTTTACGTCATATTTGTATTTGAAACTGAACAATGTTATCATTACTATTAACCCTCAATTTAAATGTAAAATGGCAAACTTGGCAGGGGTCAACTTTATTTGATGTATATACGTTTATGTGTAAGTGTATTTCAAAAATACATGCATGTAGTGTTTGTAATATTGCCTCAATTTTATATTTAATATTGATTCAATTTTATTTCTCTTTGAAATATATATTTTCAAACCAGGTAGATGTGTCGTTTTACGTGGAAATTCCATAACGATAAATTTAAAAACAGTATATCTATATGTTTATATTTGTATTACAGAAGTGAAATTGTATATCAAAATTATATAAGGTAAGAAGATGTGTTTTGAGAAGAAATATTTTGTATGATGCGTAAAATGAAAGTAGTTGATCACGGCACACGTTTCAGAACCTGTACACAATATACATGGTTTATATGAGAAATGGTATGCATAACTGAAACGGCAATTGAATATAACAAGGAAACCTACCAGCCACATATGGTTCGTAAATAGTGTTGTTTTACATTAGACAAGTAAGTTTGCAACGACGCATGCTCAACATCGAATCAAGTCAGCAATGATAAACAGATTTAGCAGGGACTATTAATAAAAATAATCGATAAAGTCGATGGGACAACATGACAAAACAAATGAAAGTAATGTATTAAATTTGGGGTTTCAAAACAACGAAAAAGCATTAATACATACTTATAGTCAGCATTGACATGATTGGTTCCTGACTTTAATTATAGATGAGCATCTGACTGATAGACATAAACAAACAAAGATTAACTTAGGCTGGCAATAACGTAAAATATATTTCATCAAATAATTTTTCAACATGTAATGTAGGCAGTAATTTCAATCAATTCTATTCTTCTTGTTATTTCGATTTACAAATTTCGGGGCTATCGTATTTCTACCCTCGTTATCTTAATTATTGATACTTTTCGACACATAAATAGTATACAGTCGATAAAAGCTCAAGCCTTTTTTATTGTCAGATACATACATTCCGTTATAGATTGTTGATTTATTTGTCTGTGCATTCTTTCATATTCGTTATGTGTTAGATTGGTAATCATGAAGTATCATCTGAATTTTGTGATCAAACTGACTGTTCTGATACCTCTGTACTGGTCACTGAGCAGGGTGGACTCAACAACTGCATGATAGATACATATGTATATAATGTTTTGTTGTTTTATTGTTTTTTATGCATTTGTAACTTATTTTGTTGATTCATGTATGCTTTCAACCCCATTGGAGTATAAATGTGCATTATTGAATAAACAATCTCAAGTTATATACACACAAATAAATTGTTAAATGCGGCATTAGTTTACCGATAATAATAATACCGAAAACATGAGACAAATTACGCCAACAAACCCGTCTTTTGAACTCTTAAAGTTCGGGACCCAATGTATCCAACGGGTAATCGTCCCATACAAATTCACAGTCAGTAACAGTCTGCTAAGAGTGTTAGTCTGTGTGTTGAAATTTCAATCCTCTAATCTCAAATGTATGTTGTTGATAAAAATTCCTTCTTATTTTTTTTGCAAAGCAATTTTATCTACGTTTTCTCAGCTCATTATAATAAGACAAAGCAGTCCGCCTTTCAATTGAGCATGGGGAATAGAGATTGAAGATTTTAGAATTAATCCCACCTTATGTAATAATGCTGTATTTTGATTGGATGAGAAACATCGTATTTTTCACCAATTTCTATATATTGTGATTTTCTTTTCTCTGCCGGGGTATTTGCCATAAGGGAATTCCATGTTCCGGGGTATTTGCTAGCAAATACCATGGCTGATGGAAAATACCCTAGCAAATACCATGGCAGATGGGGAATACCATGTCTAAAAATAACTCAATGAATTGTTTTTATTCTAATATGACAAATGCATGGTCATTCTAAATATATGGTTTCAGATGAAATATTTAGGATAAAAAGCATCATTATTGAATTTGGACCGAATGACGTAAAAATTCCGAGAATAACGTCATAAATAAAACTCAACGGAAAGGAATTGTCAACCGGTCACATTAAACTGGAATCCACTTGTAAATACACTTCACTGAAACTGATGAACAAAGTGAAGTAGTCAGCTGAGAAGCAACTTATTATCATAAAAAGGGAGATATAAATACAGGCAGTGACTGTACATAAAAAAATGATAAGAAATGATTACTAGTATACGGTCAATGCAATTTGACTGCGCATTTAGCACAGCTGCAGTGTATACAAAAATTATACATTCAAGTCGAAATTTCATATGATACCTGATTACAATAAACTTTCTGAGGTGGAACATTCGATGGAATTAAACAATTATATCATCCTTACAAGGAGTATTTGCCAAAAATACCGGTTTCGAGGTAACCAAATTTCCCTCGCCTTACGGCTCTGGAAATTTGTACCTCTCAACCGGTATTTTTGGCAAATACCCTTTGTAAGCATGATATATTTGTATAAAATATTTGTAAGTTTAATGAATTCACCTCTGGTTGAATATCTATCATTTCGGTTAAGTCAAACATCTTTACAACCCGTCTGCTTGTCGTTTTATGTAAGAATTTTCTTAAAGTTTAAGTATCCAGTTTAGAAATTGAAGATTTTCTACGCCCGCTATGGAGAAGAACTGATTTGTATTTTTTAAAACTCTTCCTTAGTGACGATGAATGGATTGACAAACTAATATATATATCTTAATTACATGGCATTTACTTGGACCTTGTCATCAGTCTGACAAATGAAAATTAAAACAATTATCAAGAAACTGAGACAGTTAATCATAAATGCAGTACGTGTACATTTCATTTATATATTTTACATGTTATTATCATACATCTTAAAGCCATATATTTCATGTAAATAGTATAAATTAATTTTAACATGGGACAGTGCAGTAACAACACAATATAATAGCCAACCATACAAATTTCTCTGTTAATGAAATAGGGACGGACACCAACCGATTATAAATTTAAGGACTCTACGTAAAAGCTACTTATCGAGTGTGACGAGGTAACGCATGGTTAATACCAGAAGGACAGTCAAACTCATAGATCGGAAACAAACTGACACCGCCATATGGCCAAAAAGGGAAAGAGACAAACTGACAAATAATAGTACACAAGACACCACATAGAAAACTAAAGACTAAGCAACACGAACCCCACTAAAGGCTGGGAATGATTACAGGTGCTTCGGAAGGTTGAGCAGATCATGCTTTACATGTTGCACCCGTCGTGTTGCTCATGTTATTACAAACCCGGTAAATAGTATATTTATATAGGTCACGTTCGTTAAAAGGTAAGAGGATAGGATTTATGACATAAGGAACATATCCGACCTCATCTGTGAAACGATTATTTCATAACGGTCAATGAACTCGTGATGACGTCCGTAAAATTTTAAAAGGGATGATTTCAACTTCATCATTTTGAACTCTTGGTTTAGTAGCTTCCTTTTGAGAGGCAACCATCTATCAAGAAGTCATGATAGAATATACAAGCTCCGGGAATATCGTATCATTTGAGAGATATATACTCCGTATGCAGGAGCTGCTTGAATGTTGCTACATAGAAATGAAAAGTTCACCATTGAAAAGCTGAAATTATAAAAAGAAAAAAAACATTACATAATAGAAATGGTAAGCATTGTTTGGGATGAAAAGGGATTGAATCATTAAGTAGATTTTGAATTTGCTTGAAGCAGTTGTTAACATTTTCATTTTGGGTATAATAGATTACATAACATTTAGGCATGGTGTTTTTTTCTTAATCTCTTTGCTGGTATAACGGGTTGAATTTGTGTAAACTTTACTAAATCTATATTTTTTCTTCTTTTGAACTTTTGAAAATCTACTGATACAGGTGGTTTACAACTATAAATAACAGTTGCAAAGCTTGTTAGAATTTAATGGCATACGTTCAGGTTTTTTCTTCTTTTAAATTTCGAGATATTCCCCACAGATTAGATGTTGGTGTTGGTGTCATATTGAAGTCCTTAATTACTGTGTTTGGAATAAAAATTAGATTGATATTAATTTAATAGTGTATACTATTAGAGACTTTTTACTATGTTCACGATTGTTTCCTGACTTGAGCATGTCCTTTGAATCATAAATGCTGTCCTTTTACCGTTTTCTAAACATCCCTGTACATTCATTATAATCTCATTTTTTTTAATTTTTTTTACATTTCTGATAGAGTATAAGGATTACTACATTTGAATAACCAAAATAAATACACTTGTTATGATGTTCTTAAGTTATATTTTACTGATATGATATACAACATTATAGTTGAATACACTGCTGAACATTGTTCAAAATCTATATTGGCCGATGCCACTGCTGATGAACGTTTCGTCCCCGATGGTATCACCAGCATAGTAGTCAGCACTTCGGTGTTGACATTAATATCAATTATGTGATCATGATATAAATTTTCTGTTGACAAATGTATGATATTTTCAAAATACTAAAGACATTCTTATACCAGACATATGTCACTGTTGGACAGCACTCCGATGTTCACATGAATATCAATTATGTGGTAATGTTATAAATTTCCTGTTTACAAATTTATAAACTTTTCGAAATACTAAGGATTTATTTTTATCCAAGGCATAGATTACCTAAGTCGTATTTGGCACAACTTTGTGGAATTTTGGTCCTAAATGCTCTTTAACTTTGTACTTCTTTTGCTTAATAACTATTTTTATCTGAGCGTCACTGATGAGTCTTGCGTAGACGAAACGCGCGTCTGGCGTATTAAATTATAATCCTGGTACTTTTGATAACTATACAGGTTATCTTCTGTATATTGTAATATTTCTGTCTTGTAGTTTGTCATTAAAAACTTTCCTGTCTGTTTTTACTCTATATAATTACTTTAAATAACAAATGCCAGTTGTTGTCGGTTCAAATATATTTGATATATATATTAATAGTGTACTAGTGTATTCCAAAAATACGTACAAGAAGTGCTAATAATAATATGGTATAGATTTATTTTTAATACTGATTCATCTTTGTTTCCCTTTATATAGATATTTTGCAAACCAGGTAGAGCAGTATCGGTTTACATGGAAATTCCATTACAATAAATTTAAAACCTCTCCTTTTTCTTTATATCTATATTTACATATTTGTATAACGTTAATGTATATGTATATCAAAATTGTGTAAGGTAAGATATTGTATTTCTTTATAAAAATTATATGTTGTATAATAATTATAATTAGTATAGTAAATAACACTGTAATGGCGCACGTTTCGAAAACATGTACAAAGTATTTATAGGAGTTATGAGTATGTCTTATGTGACTACAAATAAACATAAAAAAGATAAATTTAAGCAAAATATGCGTCATAAAATAGGTTTTTATATTAAAAGTTCGTTTGCAATGTTTAAAGCTCAAAATCCATTTAAACGTTCCACCCTTTTCCAACTTTCCAATGACCCCCACAATGCAAATTCATTATCTGTACCACGGTAAGAAATAACTCAATATATATTTGTTTAATAAATTTACCAAGGAAAATGTAGACGTAAATCGCCAACAATTCTATTTTTCGCGTAATTTCTTTTCCCTAGGTGAATCTATGTTAGTTTAAAAAGAACAATCAATTATGATTTAATGTAATATTCAATCTTTATATATAATATAATATAATATTGCAGTCATGCATACAAAGACCAAGTTTTTAAACTACAGGATTGAAACACAATAGTAAATTAGGTGGATATCGTCTTTCTACCTACATGTCATTTAAATCAATATCTTTTCACAACATATGTATTGATAAAGGTTTTTTTACACAAATTTATGAATTACAATAACTACATAATTTATTCAGCACTTGAAATTTACTGTTAAGTATTTAACTGTACACAATAAACATATTTGAGCTTACTATTCATAAACAAGTTGGGTTTTTTTTTTCATAAAGGAGACGTTGTTTTGAGTGTGTGTAGTTTCATTTTACATGCTATACATTTTAAACTGTTAGACTTTTCGACATGCAAATATTATACAGTCGATACCATCTTAAGCCTTTATCATGTCATTTACATATATTCAAATATAGATTGTTGAATTATTTCACTGTATATCCGTTCATTCTCGTTATTTGTTAAATTGGTGATCATTAAGTATCTATTGAATTTTGCGATTCATACTGATTGTACTAATATCTTGTTAAATGTTCTATACATACAAGAATCTAATTTAAGGCATGACTAGTTCACCGATGTTACAAACAATCGAACAAAAGAAACAAATTACGGCAACAAACACATCTCATGAAATGTTAAGATTCAGGATCCGATGTATAGACAGGATAAGCGTCCCATGCATAAATAACGTACCATACAATATCAAGGTCAGTAACATTGTCATAGTTGGGAATATTAGTCTGCGTCTTGAAATTTCAATCCACTAAACTCAAATGTATGTTGCTGATAGAAATTCAATCTTATTTTTTTGCAAAGCTATTTGCATCTACGTTTTCCACCTTGATGTCAATAACAAGTGGAGAGAGGCTGATTTGTACTTTTCTAAAACTCTTCCTTAGTGACAATTAATGGATTGAAATACTAATATCAACATCTTAATTACATGGCATTTATTTTGACCTTGCCATCATTCTGACAAATGAACATTGGTATAATCATCTGGAAATTGCGACAGTTAATCATAAATTCTGAACGTGTACATTTCAGTTATATATTTGATATGTTATAATCATTCATTTTAAAGTCGTATATTTCATTTTAAGAATATAAATTATTTTTAATAGCAATTACAATGAGAAAATGAGAAAGCATGAACGCTACTTGCACAGCTTTAACTACAGTGAAAATTCTTTTTCTGATCTTCTTCATTACAAAATGTGCAGGAGGTAATGTAGACTTTTAATTTTTTTTTTTAAACAAAGATGAGTTATTGGTTTCTTAGAATAAAATGTTAAGCAGTAATTTTTTAACATGACCAAATTGCGGCATGGTCAGATATACAAAATGATTACACATGGTGAATTTACTTCAAACATTGAGTTTAAGTCAAATGTAAATTTGATTTGGCAAAACTACAGAACCCCAAGTGAAATACAAAATAAAAAGTTATCTATCTAATGGTAATACCAGATGCTCAAACACAACAAGCGAATGGCAACAACTGTCATATTGTCAAAAAATGTCTAGCAAACTGTATACATGTACTACCTGGCATTATACATAACTGCCTCAAATAGTAAAAAAATAATTGTATATAATTCATTGTTAAGATCAAAACAAAGAAATCACTATCAGCTTTAAGAAATTATAAAAAATGTATGTAAAATAAAAACATGAACGATACAAGTACATTGTGACAATAATCAAATGCCTCTGCATGCTGGAAGTTAATTTAAAAATTACTGTCTTGAAATTATTCCCAACTTCGATTTTAGTTGATTACCTCTAATATAAAACATATAATCAGCAAAAATTCAACATTAAATCTAATATAACTTTTTCGTTGACTACAGATTCAACAGTCTCTTCGATGCTTAGCGGAACAACAGGTAACATCATATTGGTACTTGTTTACAAAAATGTTACTTTATATCAAGTCAATAGATAATAGTTGGTTGTTTCCCATGGTTTTATTTAGTTTCCTTGTTGGTTTTTATGTAATCGGTAATTTTCCATCTGATAACACGTGATTATACATGGCTAACACCATAATATTTATACAGAGCTATTCATATATTTTTGTTTTGTTAAAACTATCATTTCCCCTGTTGGAGTATTTTTGTCTTACATGTTTCTGCATCATTTACGTAATTACAATGAATATTTAGATCATAGATAGATTAATTGTATCTTTATTCATACCTTCCCAGTGGCGGATCCAGAATATTTCTATTTGGTGGTGTGGGGTGACTGTCTAAGAGGTCGTGCTTCCCTATATAGTATAAAAAAGGGGTCCACTACCCCCGTCAAAACCATCTAAATGTGCCTATGCTTCCTTACACCACACCTAAAATGATCTTTAAATAATAATTTGTTGTGTATGTGCCATACATCTTATTACGTGTTATTTATCGGGACTTTCTATAAGTTAAATATAATTTTAAAACTTTACATTTTTTAAAAACATCAAAACAAAAAGTATCTAAGACAGTGTGTGTTTAACAAATTGAAAATTAAGATGTGGAGTAAAAAATTCATCTGTATCATTATATTACTGTCTTTTCTGTACATTTTGCTTACTTTCTGTAGGCCAGCCGTGTACCACACTTCAGTTTCAATGTGTCGACGACGGATCATGTATCGATATAAAATTAAGATGTGACAACGGTAAAGAGTGCGGAGATTTATCTGATGAGGAGGGTTGTGAGTAATATAAGCATAATACATCTGCATTACAAATATATACATTGATAACTTGTTTTCTACATATTATGAAAAATTAGGGGTAAATAATTCACGTTCCACTATTGCCACATGTCTTGTTTCCCAACGTAAAAAACTAGCTTGTTTGCCAAAAAAAAGGTAAGGGAGACAGGATTTTTTTCCCAGAAAAGTAGATATCATGTTTCTTTCAACAATACACAAGTTAAATGTTGTTTTTGCTGTTGAGTCTTGACATGAATTTGATAAATTGTTGCTTTTTATTGTTTTCATCAAACAGCGTAAACACACAGAAGTCGTCTACATCTTCTACCCAAAATGTATATGTCCTAATACCTTGAAATGTATCTCAAAACCTATGTTTCATAAATGAATGGTGTAAGAGAATTTGGGACTCCGTAAATATTTTATATTTGGCAAGTGATTAATTGTTAATTTAAAGATCAAACTTATTCTGTTTAAAAAGACATTGTAAACAACAACAAAAAACGTTGATACACATAGAAAAATCTGTTATACTCAAATTATCATGATATCTTATTTTCTTTAATTGTTAATATTTTCGTTATGTTTGGTGGACGTGTTTTTTTTTAAAACAAATATTCAATCGACATTGCTATGGGAACCAACTAAAACAAATGAACGCTCTTTTTCCTGATTGCTTTAATCATATGACGCAATCACCATATTTAAGCTTCTCAAGAAGATGAAAATAAGCAAAGAATTGTTATTAAAATTACATTTTCCCATACATTTTACCAAATAAGACAACACATACCTTTATGACAACGAATGATATCAGCTTTCCGATTGTGAGCATTCTATTTCTGTGTAAAAAAAACATTCCATCAGCGCCTGCATATATAATGTGCATGCTTGTTTATTTCATTCCACTATATGTTTTGAAGATTTCGTTTCCCATTATAGTGGATCAATTGCTGACTAAGTTTCAAATTGGTAAACTTAAAATCGTCCTTTAGAAAATTCAACGAACGCAATTAGGAGTTGACTGACTGCTATCGAATGTGTCCTTTAATTTGAAGATTACATGTTAACTGATCGTTAAGGAATATCAGTGTCCTTCCAACGATTTTAAATTAGGAAATGGGAAAGTTACTACGTTTATTTGGCAACATCAGAAAATATTTTGTCAAAATATTCTTGTTTGTATTTTTTTTTATTTGTGCCTTGATACATCTTTATGTGTATCATATACTGGTATTGAATTGCATTTCTTTAAAAGATTTTCAAATATGACATTTGGTAGAGCTAGATTGTTCTACCTGAACGTAGACAAAATGCTATTAGCGTGCATTTATATTTTTAGGTCCTAATATAACAATTTGCCCAGAGGCTTTACATCTATGTTCCAATGGACAATGTGTGACAACTGGGGCAAGATGTAATGGACGTAATGACTGTTCAGATGGTTCTGATGAGAGTTCTTGTGTTTGTGGCTACTACAGAATCAGATACTACTTCGAGACAATCGTCATTTCCAACAGAAACAACACAATCGCTAGTACCATTAGAAACAACACGATCATCCGTACCGACAGAAACAACGCCGTCATTATTACCGACCGACACAACAGCCTCTACATTACCGACAGAGACAACACAATCGTCAGTACCAACAGAGACAACACAATCGTCATTTCAAACAGAGACAACACAATCGTCATTTCAAACTGAAACAACACAATCGTCCGTACCAACAGAAACACCACAATCGTCAGTACCAACAGATACAACACCATCGTCATTACCAACAGAAACAACTCAATCGTCCGTACCTACAGAAACAACTCAATCGTCATTACAAACAGAAAAAACACAATCGTCCGTACCAACAGAAACAACACAATCGTCATTACCAACAGAAACAACACAATTGTCATTACCAACAGAAACAACTCAATCGTCAGTTCCAACAGAAACAACACAATCGTCCGTACCAACAGAGACAACACAATCGTTCGTACCAACAGAAACAACACAATCGTCAGTACCTACAGAAACAATACAATCGTCAGTACCTACAGAAACAACACAATCGTCATTACTAACAGAAACAACACAATCGTCATTACCTACAGAAACAACACAATCGTCAGTACCAACAGAAACAACACAATCGTCATTACCAACAGAGACAACACAATCGTCAGTTTCAACAGAAACAACACAATCGTCCGTACCAACAGAGACAACACAATCGTCCGTACCAACAGAGACAACTCAATCGTCATTACCAACAGAAACAACACAATCGTCCGTACCAACAGAAACAACACAATCGTCAGAACCAACAGAGACAACACAATCGTCAGTTTCAACAATAACAACACAATCGTCCGTACCAACAGAGACAACACAATCGTCCGTACCAACAGAGACAACACAATCGTCCGTACCAACAGAGACAACTCAATCGTCATTACCAACAGAGACAACACAATCGTCCGTACCAACAGAGACAACACAATCGTCCGTACCAACAGAGACAACACAATCGTCAGTACCTACAGAAACAACACAATCGTCATTACCAACAGAAACAACACAATCGTCATTACCTACAGAAACAACACAATCGTCAGTACCAACAGAAACAACACAATCGTCAGAACCAACAGAGACAACACAATCGTCAGTTTCAACAATAACAACACAATCGTCCGTACCAACAGAGACAACACAATCGTCCGTACCAACAGAGACAACACAATCGTCCGTACCAACAGAGACAACTCAATCGTCATTACCAACAGAGACAAAACACAATCGTCAGTACCTACAGAAACAACACAATCGTCATTACCAACAGAAACAACACAATCGTCATTACCTACAGAAACAACTCAATCGTCAGTTCCAACAGAAACAACACAATCGTCCGTACCAACAAAGACAACACAATCGTCAGTACCAACAGATACAACACAATCGTCATTACCAACAGAAACAACACAATCGTCAGTACCAACAGAAACAACACAATCGTCATTACCAACAGAAACAACACAATCGTTAGTACCTACAGAAACAACACAATCGTCAGTACCAACAGAAACAACACAATCGTCTGTTCCAACAGAAACAACACACTCGTCAGTACCTACAGAGACAACACACTCGTCAGTACCTACAGAGACAACACAATCGTCATTACCAACAGAGACAACTCAATCGTCATTACCAACAGAGAAAACACAATCGTCAGTACCAACAGAGACAACACAATCGTCTGTACCAACAGAGACAACACAATCGTCAGTACCTACAAAGACAACACAATCGTCCGTACCAACAGAAACAACACAATCGTCCGTACCAACAGAAACAACACAATCGTCATTATCAACAGATACAACACAATCGTCATTACCAGCAGAAACAACCCAATCGTCATTACCAACTGAGACAACACAATCGTCCGTACCAACAGAAACAACACAATCGTCCGTACCAACAGAGACAACACAATCGTCATTACCAACAGAGACAACCCAATCGTCTGTACCAACAGAGACAACACAATCGTCAGAACCAACAGAAACAACACAATCGTCAATACCAACAGAGACAACCCAATCGTCTGTACCAACAGAGACTACACAATCGTCCGTACCAACAGAGACAACACCATCGTCCGTACCAACAGAGACAACACCATCGTCATTACCAACAGAAACAACACAATCGTCAGTACCAACAGAGACAACACAATCGTCCGTACAAACAGAAACAACCCAATCGTCATTACCAACAGAAACAACCCAATCGTCTGTACCAACAGAGACAACACAATCGTCAGTACCAACAGAAACAACACAATCGTCAGTACCTACAGAAACAACACAATCGTCAGTACCAACAGAAACAACACAAACAACAGTACAAACAGAGACAACACAATCGTCTGTACCAACAGAAACAACCCAATCGTCATTACCAACAGAGACAACACAATCGTCTGTACCAACAGTCACATCACAATCGTCAGTATCAACAGAAACAACGCAAACATCGTCACCAACAGACACAACACAATCGGCATTACCAACAGAAACAACACAATCGTCAGGAACAACAGTAACAACACAAACATCGTCAGCAACAGAAACAACAGCACAAACAACAGAAACAACACAAACAACACAAACAACAGTATCAACTGATTCAACTCAAACGTCAGTACCAACAGAAACAAAACAAACAACAGTACCAACCGAAACAACACAATCATCCGTTCTAACAGAGACAACACAAACGGTACCAAGAGAGACACAAATATGGTCTAAAACTACAGAAACGACAACGTCCAAAAAAGGGGATCTTCCAGATGAGAAAAGTGACCCAGGTAAAATTTTGAATATTAAATGTAAATGTGTTTTGATGCATACAAAAAAATAGACTTTTTATATCCTTATGTTTAGTACTACTACATAAGATCACAAACACGTATTATACGTAATTGTTGTCTTAAATTATTGTTGAAACATGTTTTTAAACACTGTTTTCGTTAAATCTTTACCATGATGACATTTGATCTAAATATTACGCTTGAATCTAAATGCAAAGAACTTGAGTGTTCATAAAACATGTAAAACAAACATTCCGAATCTGCATCTGTTTCATAAATAAGCATTACGATGTAATTTTTTGAAACACCAATCTATCATTAACATCCAAGGGACAAGGACGTAATCAAAAACTGATTACTTTACAACCTTCATCATCGGCAAAACAATTACGTGAATCACTGAGTTAAGAAAAAATGCTTTCGAGTATTCCTCATCTTTAGGGCTTCCTAGGATTTACTATTTACATTAAATGAAAAAATAAGGAAGATATATAGAAACTCTAATTATGAATGTATACGCGAAATTGATGTTAGCTAATCAATAGAGAGTATTATAATGAAACATAGTATGTACATGTAATGTTATTCTTGTGGTTTGTTTTTGTTATAGTTTAAATGATGTATATACATCATCTGTACCCTCGCTGCATATATCTCAAACTGTTAAAACATATTTCCTAAAGAGTGAGATTATAAATAGCAACATTTTACTCATCGCAATATACTTTAGTTAGATAACAGGGAGACCAAAGGTACATTTGAACTCAAATGTCAGTTAGATAATTGATGGTTTAGCCTAAAGATTAACGTGTTATTGATTTCATTTTACAGATACTGTTTTCTTACAAATAGTAATTCCTATACTTGCTTTTATGCTGATCGCACTGATGGTGTTTGTGTTAGTCCATATATCCTCCGGGATTAGGTAAGAACTTACACATTGAATGCGCATAGTGAATGAATATTAAAAAACAGGTCTTTCTCATGCGTCCGATTCGGTTTTCTGAAAGAACTTGATTAAAAGCCGAATATTTGAAAGCCAATAAGGCTAACAGAAGAACCAAAACGGTTGATGAGATATATAACCAAAAGGAACCCAAGTTAATAACTAAACCAATCTAGAGTAACATTGCCTGAAAAAGTAGAAACAAAGATTCCACAACTGCAACAAGTGTATTACGACATTTTTCCACTCGAGACAGTTAGATTTTAATATTTAAAGCGCGAGGCTTGCCAAGCTTTTTAAATAATTTTGAAAAATCTAACTGTTGAGAGTAGAGAAATGTCGTAATACACGAGTTGCAGTGGTGGAATCTGTTTATCTAATGATTTGTATGCCTCCTTTATAAATATTTAAGAAAAATTGTGTACGTTTGATGTGACGTAATCATGCATTGTCGCCTTTTTTCATGACGTCACAATAAAAAAAATCAGAAGAACAACAAGAAAATTTTATGTCACAATTAAATTTCAACTAATCATTTGCCGAGAACAGATTTTTCACTAGTGAGGAGAAATATTTTTCTCACACCGGTCAGGAAAATAAATCCAGTTAATATCTGCTAAAGGGTGGTGGATGGTCCTTTCTGAGGGTTGTAAAATATATACATCTTAGGGGTGAAATATTGTGTTTTTTCCTCTGACACGTACACTTATACGCAAAAATGTTTGAGGGTCTTGCAGCAGTAGATAATTAAAAATAATTACATCTTAGGGGTTACAAAAAATACCTTTTTCAGATCCTAGGGTGCTTTGTAATGTAGACAGTTTCGTATCGTGCATTATCTGGTATTGTATTTAAAATTCTAATGGGTACAATCCTTGCAGTAAAAAATTCTGATAGGTCAATTTTCCCCATGAAAGCCCATCCACCCAATATGAACAGAAAATCTGATAGGTCTTAATTTAAAGATCTCATAGGTAGTTTATCATGATGTTTTTTTCTGATAGGTATGAAAAAAATCTCCCCATCCATCCACACCTGTCAGAAATTAACTTGAATGGCCCAATGTGAAAATAGCACAGGAATTAGAGAACTTCATTTCTTAATCATTTCTTAATTCATGAACGGAAAAAAATGGAAAGATGTTTTTTTCTATTTGATGTTTGATGGACATGATATCAATTTTGTTATGATATTATTACACACGTCTTTTGTCATGGTTGATAAATGCCCTTTTACGGGACGTATTATGGAATACCATTGTCGGTTCGTCGTCAACATGACAAGCAATTATAACTCAAACACGCTTTAACTTTAGTGAATTGTCATTTGACATGAGCTCCTTTCCTATTTTTATAAATTTCAGATTTACATTCCCGTCTCTTGAAGATGTTTTACTCGGTTTAAGATTGTAACCCGGATTTGTTTTCGATCAATCGGTTTATGGCTTTCGAACAAAGATATACTTCTGTTGCCTTTATTTATGGTGTTTTAATCAATAAAAAAGGGGAATTTTCCTGTTTTTGGACAATACCCCAGAATTGTTTTAAACGGTCTTCATGAAAATTTGGTAAATCATTTATATCTATTAATGAAAGCTCCCGTAAGATTTTACATTTCTGATATATGATATTTTACCCATACATGGGGTGATTTCTCAGTTTTCAGACATTAAGCAGAATGCTCTTTGAGCAGTTTTCATGGAACTTTAATACATTTTTGTAACTGGTTTATAGATATCAAAATTTCTGATATGACATTGATTTATGGAACTATTTAAAAAGCAGTATCTAAGTATCTTTTATATGCCCTAGTTTTTAACATTTTTTTCAGAAATAGTGGAACAAATGGAAAATGTAGTTCTATAGAGATGGGAAGTATATGGTCACGAGCTGATGACCCTGTCATAATTAATGACTCATTTTGGACACCAAATGGTGTAACGTCAATACGTTCTAAATCGCTGCCTTTGCATGAAACGATTAAAGTTTGTAATCTTTCGTCGTAAGTATTATCACACACATACATTATACATGTGTGTTTCATTATAAATTATGATTGGCTAACACCAATCTCGTGTAATTCTGAAATTTATTTCCAAATGAAATGTAACTTTCACGATGACACGAGCATATATATTCATTGCAGGTTTATTGTTTCTCAAAGTTTTTAGAGGAAAAACAATGTCTTCTTTTGTAACATATCCCTTACAGAACTGAAATGTTTGCAGCAGGCCTGCAGCATACTTGCTGCAGGTCTGCTGCAAACAAAAAGCTTGCAGGAACCCTTTGAATAATGTTTGCAGAAGTTTGCAGCTAGCTGCGAACCTCCTGCAAACATTGCAGCTTTTTGCTGCAAGCTTGCGGCAAGTTTGCAGAAACTTTTATGTTTGCAGTAAGATTGCAGGAAACTCTAGAGTTTAAGGGATGTTCGCAGCTAGATTGCAGGAATCTTTGACAATTCTATATGTTTGCAAGAGCATTGCAAGAATTACGTAAAACGAATGAGCATGCCCATTGGTAACTTCCTGGAAGATACAGATTTGAAATTTGAAAATGCTGAAGGTGTTTGAGTCATGTTATCATACAATGTATTAGTATTCAGGGAGTATTTTAGGTTGGAAATTAAAAGAAAAGTTTTCAAAGACATTTGTTGTAAGTATTGATTCTTCATAGACGTGTAAATATATGAAATTCGTCCCCTCGATAAATACCTGCATGAAGTTTTGAAAAACATTTTCAAACATGTAACAACTGTACAGTACACTCAAGAATGTTTGGAGATTATAACTTATTTTAAAATATTGTGTTGTTATAATTCAAGTTGAGTTATGTGAAAATATTAATTAAAAAGCAGTATATATGCACAAAATAAAAATTAAAAAGCAGTATATATGCACAAAATAAATTTCAAATAAACCTTTTTTCGTATTTTAGAGATGCATGCAATTCATTTTAGCACGTACTTGAACAACAAGAAATCTTTAAATTATTTTTTAAAGGAATAAACCTTTGCTATGATAATTATGCAAATGATAAATTATTCGAATTATTGTATGTATGTATGTAACCAAACTTTTAAGAATTTACTGTGTAATAAAGATAATGTGATGTGTGTACACAACATGACTTAATTGATTAATATTGTATAATCATTTATGTAGTTCCTGCAAGTTTGCAGCAAACACGCAGGAGAAAAATTAATTTAAATATAAATGTTTGCAGCAGGTCTGCAGCAAACACGCAGCAGGTCTGCTGCAAACACGCAGGAGAAATATTAATTTGCATAAAAATGTTTGCAGCAGGTCTGCTGCAAACACGCAGGAGAAAGATTAATTTGCATAAAAATGTTTGCAGCAGGTCTGCCGCGACCACTCATTTGCATATAAATGTTTGCAGCAGGTCTGCAGCAAACACTCATTTGCATGGTAAATTGTTTGCAGCAGACCTGCAGCGTATTTGCAGCAAACACGCTGCAAACACAGACTCTATGTTCGCTGCAAGTCTGCAGCAAGTTCGCAGCAGACCTGCAGCAACTATTTGCAGGAGGCTGATTTTTTCGGTAAGGGATATGCTTAACATATGCCATAGGTAAAATCTCTTTGTGCTTACTGTGCTGGAATCTGGATAATGCACAACTAATGTATCATTCATTAACTACAAAATGTACCTCAGATATTATGCAAAATTCTGTTTGGTACTCTTACCAATTTGGGAGAATCCTGGATTTTGACAGGCGTGAAATTACATAATATTAAAAAGAAATGTCACCGAGTGTAGCGAGACTCCAATCAATTCTGATTTTTAGTGTAAAACTGTGAAAAAGAACGTGTTTATCATTCCTTAAACAAGGACATAAAATATTTTATGATATTTTGTGTACAATGTCAATCTCAAATCAGTGTTTAATTCTAGAATATCCAAATAAATAAAACCTAATTTGAATTAGTTTTGTGCTCAAAGGAATACATTGCGATTTATGAATATGGTTGATTGATTGCTGATTGTTTGACGTTCAGTGGCAAATATTCCACGCATGTTCAGGACGATTTTGAATATGTATTCCTATTCAAAAGTGATAATTTGTAGATCGAATGAAATGAGTATCATATTTAAATTTTGCGTCAAAACAAGGGAGTGAAGGAGGGATTAACTGCTGATCAATCTGTCTTTGTTTAGATGGACATGTCTTCAAAAATAAAACAGAAGAAAGAGAAATGGGGTGAGAGGGGATAGTTGAAGATTAAAAAGTGAAATTCGATGTTTTTACTTTATCTAACATTTAAACTTTAGCTACTAATATCTGTCATATCTTGTTTATATTTCTCTAAGCATATCATTGAGGGAGAACACAAGCAAATAATCTTTACTCGATTACCCGCTTAACTTATGATTTTTCATACACCGATTTAAAAATATACAATACTTAACTAAAACTGTAGGAGATGTAGTAGGTAATACGTCAATTAGACAGCATACATGACATTTGATACACGACTAAGAATAAACGATGCACGCACGATACACGGAACGATGAATGGTGTGCGCACGATTGGTACACGCACGATACACACACGATACACGCATGCAACACGTACGATACACGATGAACGCACGGAATAATGGTCAGTTTGAATTTTAGAAGGTCTGTACAAATGACAAAAACAACTAATAACATCTAGCTGGTAAAATACGTAAAAGGTAAAATATATAGTTTTGAACAAGAGTTATTTAAAAAAATATCTACACAATAGGTCGAATTTTAAATCGTCACTAATCTATATAAAAATTGTGAATAAATTAAAAAGAAACGATAAAAAAAAAGAATCTACCTTTAAATTGTAATTCTTCAAATGATATAACAATTAAGAAAAAAGCTGCAATGAAAAAAAGAAAATAATTTAAGCGTAGTTCTACCTTTCTTTACTCTACATGAAACTTTACTAGGAGCCGGGGATATTTGAATATCGTCCGCATATTTCCAAAACGTTCACGTTAATTAGTGATGGGGTCAAGGGCACAGCTCAGGATGACCCTTTAACCCGAGCTTCTACGTCGTCCGGGTTAATAAGAGTCACCCGAGCCATTCAGATTGAATAATATATACTGACTTGCAATAGCTTGGTCAAAAACTTTACTTTATTGCATACTGCTATATATACATATCTTTCTTGAGTGTTTTAAATAATTTAAAAATGCGTTTGGATGTTATCATATTTTTATTGTGCATATTCTCAAGTTACGTGAAAACCTTTTTTTTAGATTTGGTCCTGAAAATAGAGAATCAGAATCGACTATGTAAAGCAATAGTGATGAACATAGAGAACAACAAAGTGCTGGTTTTGATTTCCGACTGTGATTCTACAGGACCACAACTGCACTTTTATGTCTCTGTTATAATGTGTCTTTATCAGTTATAAATGGTGAAAATGAGGCGAAACCATTTCGATTAAAGAATGTAAGAATAGAACATGTAAAGCATTAGGGCAAAAAGCAGCAATAACACTGAACTTTGGATACTTGAAACATATCACACCATGTCAGTGAATTTTAGTCCAGCTTTTGATATAGTAGAATATGTAGCTTATTTGTGACTAAAAAAAAGGTGAAATGTATAAGTCGACAATAAGACAACCAAACAATGCCCACTTTTAATATAAAGACTTTGAAAATATAGTTGACTATGGAATGATGATATGTAATGATATTTTAGCATGAGACTAAACCATAAGTAAATAAACAAGAGTGCACACGCTGAAATGTCTCGTCTTCTTTACTAATCATTCATTTGATATTATGTTGATAGTTCAAAGATATAAAGTTTAACTTCAACTTTCACATAAACTTAACATGATCCAAGAAAATGATGTCAAGGTCATATACACCGTCCAAACAATAAATACATGTCCACCTTACAATTATTCAATACACTAAATACATTTGACCTATTGCTTAAAGTTTCTAAGAATTGATCAATGAACCATGAAAATGAGGTCAATATCAGATGTACCATGCCAGGCAGACACGTACAGCTTACAACTCTTCCATACAACAAATAAAGTTGATTTATTGCTTATAGTTTAAGAAAAACATACCAAAACACAAAAACTTAACTGACCATTACACCGTGAAAATAAGGTCAAGGTAGAATAAAACTTGTGAGACTGACAAGTATTATCATAAAATATTTCCATACACAAAATAATGTTGACCTATTGCATATGGTATATGCAAAAAAAGACCAAAACCTCAAAAACTTAACTTTGACCACTGATCCATTAAATTGAGGTCAAGGTCAGATGACACCTGCTAGCTAGACATGTACACTTTACAATCGGTCCATACATCAAATATAGTAGTCCTATAGCATTCAGTATAAGAAAAACAGACCAAAACGCAAAAACTTTATTGTTACCACTGAACCATAAAAACGAGGTCAAGGTCAGAGGACACAGTTTGGCAGTCTAAATCACAGTCGTTTCACATATAATGAATAGCTTGTTAGATGTAAGTCATCCATCGGAAAACTGACCCAGCTTGGTTTAAGAAAACTCATTAGAAAGAAAAACCGTTTACTCTCAAAAGGCTTAAGCTAAGCGGATTAACCGATCCGCGGATTGGAATAAATTTAGAAAAATTAGAAATAAAGTGACGACTTCAATAAGACAAGCTCGCGAACAATATCAAAATAATCTCATACAAAAATTGTCAAATAGTAACTTATCGGCAAGAACTTGGTGTGTTTTGACTTATGGAATATTCATATTGAATATATATAATATATTATATAGTTAAACGTGCATATAATAGAATACATATCCTTAGGAAGATGCGTTTAATACTGAATAGGTTCACTTGTAGAAAAAATGCATTTTTCATATATTCGACCAATATTAGAGTACGGGGATGTCATTTGCGATAATCAAACACAATACTTGATTGTTCAAATTGAAGCTATGAGAATTGTTACATGTGGAAATCAATTAACTTCGATACAGAGGCTTTATGAGGAAACGGGTTGGGAAACACTTTCAGAAAGAAGGGAAAAACATAAGCTCACTATGTTTTATAAAATGGTGAATAAGGAAACTCCAGATTATTTACAAAACTTGGTACCAAATCAAATAGTTAATTTACATAACCATTTCACTCGTCAGACTCAAAATACTTCGGAAATTCGTACAAGATCTAATCTATACTCCGATTATTTCCTTCCTTCGTCTATTAAATTGTGGAATAAGTTACCAGACCAAACGAAAAATTCTACGACTTTAAGCATTTTTAAAAGTCGTAAAAGAAACCCAAATAATAAATGCCCTAATTTTTACTACACTGGTACAAGAATGGGTAAAATATTGCATGCCAGGTTAAGGATGAATAGTAGTTCTCTAATAAAATTAACAGTACCAATTTTTCTTGCACCAGATGCGCATTTCGATAATTCACGTCTCTTCAATGATGCTTGTGGCCAAAATATTTGAAATCCAAAGCTTATATAAAAGATGAAGAGCTATAATTCAAAAGGTCCAAAAAGTATAGCCAAACCCGTGAAAGGAATCAAAGCTTTGCATGACGGAGATACATTTCTTAATTTATCACAATTTCTAATATTTTGTAACAGCAAATTTTAATAACACAAAAAATCCGTATTTTCATGCCAGTACCGAAGTACTGGCTACTGGGCTGGTGATACCCTCGGGGACTAATAGTCCACCAGCAGATGCATCGACCCAGTGGTAGTAATAAAATTAACGGTACCAATTTTCTTGCACCAGATGCTCATTTCGACAATACATGTCTCTTTAGTGATGCTCGTGACCAAAATATTTGAAATCCAAAGCTTAATTATAAAAGATGAAGAGCTATAATCCAAAAGGTCCAAAAAGTATAGCCAAATCCGTGAAAGGAATCAGAGCTTTGCATGAGGGAGATACATTTCTTAATTTATCATAATTTCTAATATTTTGTAACAGCCAATTTTGATAACACAAAAAAATCCGTATTTTCATGCCAGTACCGAAGTACTCTAAATGAACATTTGTTCAAACGAATCTAGTAGATTCTTCAAACTGTTCATGTGGATTGATCGAGTCTACAGCTCATTTCTTATTGCATTGTAGAAAATATGACTAATTGCGTAATGATATTATTTCTCAATTAATTATCCAGTCACACTAAACACGAATTTACTTTTATTTGGATCACAAGCTCTAAATATAAACCAAAATAAAGATATTTTTGGAAAAGTACAAAAATTCTTACTTAAGTGCAAGAGATTTACTGGATGAATTGTTATTTACTATTTTCACAAAGGTGCATTTCATCTAAACATGTGTATAGTATTTCAGTGTAGCTTTCTTTTTCTTTCTTTTTTTTCCTTCTTTTGTTGTATTTATTTTCATTATTTTATTTTAGAACTCTTTTTTTTCTCCTTTCTTATTCAGTTATATATTTACTTATTTATTCTTGTTCCATATCATTGTAATATTGCATGCTATAAGTTATGTAATAGTTAACTGAAGTTGGTATTTCAAGGAAACGGATTAATATAAGCTATATATAGCTTGTTTCTGAATCCTGTTATTATTGTGTATTTTGTATGATTATATATATGTATAGATGATGAATAAATATGTTTAAGCTAAGGCATTCAGGTGCATAAGTCTGGAAAAATGACTATAATGAATTGTAGTTCTCTCGTTTAAGATGTTTTACATTGTCATTGCGCGCACTATCATAGCTGACTATGTGGTATGGGCTTTTCTCATTGTTGAAGGCCGTACAGTGACCTATAGTTGTTAATTATTGTGTCATTTTGGTCTGTTGTGGAAAGTTGTCTCATTGGCAATCATACCACATCTTCTTTTTTATAATGAAGACTTTTTCCAAACTTTCGAACTGATATTTTATCATATTAGGAAGTAACTAAAAAAGGTAACGTTAGTGGTTCAACCTGGTCTTTTAGATGCTGTTTTGATCCCATATTCAAATTAGAGGATTGTGTATTTTGCTTCAAACATGTTGTTGGCCTAAAGCGTATTTGAGGTCTGGAATTTTTGTGTACGTTTTACTTAAAATATCTCAATTTAGTGGCACAAACTGTTTAACTGCATGTAACTATTGCGGAATATCTCATTTACAGATGACGTCATCCTTTTCTAGGACTGGTATAATTAATATAGTGATTAGAACTAGTGAAATTGTTGACCTCATAAAAACTATAAATCCTAAAAAAGCGTTAGGCCCGGATGTCATTTATAGTCATAAGATGCTTCAAATTTGTCCCGAAAAATTGCAATTCTATTATGTATTATATTTAATAAATCCTTGCAGCAGTGCAAATATCCTTCCAGCTGGAAAAATTCAAATGTTATAGCCTTATTTAATCAAAGAGCTGATAGCTCTGAAGTGGAAGAAGGTGAATAAAAGGTAACTTGAATTACCATAAAAGCAGCCCCACTTACCCAGGCTGCTTTGTTCCATTATCGTTAAAATGTTTTTCTTCAAACAAGAAAAGGTCATAAGTACATGGATTTCCCATCCGTACAATCATTTTCTATGTTCAGTTGACTATGAAAATTAGGTAAAATCTTTAATTTGGCAGTAATTAAGAAGATCATATCAAGAGGAACACATGTGTACTAAGTTTCAAGTTGATTGAATTTCAACTTCATCAAAAACTACCTCGACCATAAACTTTATAACCTGAAGCAGGACGGACGGACAGACTAGAAAACATATTGCCCATAAATGGAGCATAAAAATAGTAAGACTTGTTACATACCTGCCAACTTTTGAAAGTTCCCATATGGGTTTTTACTGCACAACAATTTTAAAGGTTACAATTTTTAGCGACGTATTTTGCAAGATCTGGATTGTCTAGAAAAAGTGTCATATTTGTATGATGAACTTACATGCCTTTTCCTTAAGTCTGTTTGCATGATTCTAGTTATATATTAAATCGGTAGAAAAAATATACATGAAGCTAGCAGACCAGGGTTTATTTTCCAGATTAAGAATATTAGATGCTTGTTGAAATTTCCAATTTTGAATTATGCACAAAGATGGACCTTTAACAGGTTGGGAACAACACTCCAAATGAGGGTAACCTAACTGGAAGATCATCACAACCCACTGTAAAAAATGAACACAAAATAGAATTTTTCAATAAAATGCTGAAAATAGGCTTTAAAGTATTAAAATGCATTGCAAAAAACAAATATTTCATTAAATAAATTTAAGTAGAATATTCCTATGATATTCCTTTTCATATTGGATACAAATTTTATTGAGTCTACTGCAGACACTTTGAAGTCAAAGTGTTTCAACTGAGGTACTACACAGGCGTCAAAAGGCGTCATTATGGAGTAAAGGGGGTGGCGTCAAAAAGTGTCATTATGGAGGAAAGGGTTAAGTACTGAATGGTCAAAACATCATGTTTTTTTATCGACATAAATGTAACCAAATGATGTAGAAATTGTGTTTTTTCTTCAAATTTCCATCAAATTGTAATGTTTATAGTTCCATTATTGCCTCTCTATTTGAATAAAATAAAATAATAAGAAGAATCTGTTTCTTGTTTTGTTTTGTTTTGTTTTTGACAAATGATTGTTCACTGCTAGCAAATGAATCATTATATTTATATATCTTATCTGTATATATTTTTGATCATGTCTTCATCTCCTTATTATTTGTAAATGTGTAGACAAATAAGAAAGAAATAAGCTCCACATGTATATTTGCAACATCGTAAATTATTAAAAAAACATTCTGTTGTAAACAAAATTTAATCCTTGAAAGGAGGTCTAGATTGCTAAAATAATTTATAAATTTTAATTTTTTTATTTGTCCAAAATCATTTAAATTCATTTAATCAACATCCTTTTATGATTATTTGATTAAAATATTAATCATTTATAGTCTTTTTACAATTTACATTTTTAAAAGCAAAATAACTGAAAACAGGATAAAACAAAGGGAAGTAACAAAAAAGTATTTCAATATTCCCAATACACATCGTTTTGATAACACAACGGCAGTTAGCCGGAGGTAAACATCGTTGATTACCAGTATGTTTGACACCCAAGCTGTCAAGTGAAGCCATATAATTATACATCTTCTTTGATGTTCAGGTAAAATTTAACACAGGTGTCAATTACACCCGTACAGTAGTAAGAAATGATCAAATATGGCGTCTGAAAAATTTCATACACGGGAGTTTTTTCTCCTAAACGGGAGGTTCACATGTATGTTACGAAGGGCATCTAATTCACATGACAAAGGAAAACCATGAATAAAGACAACACTTTATATATCCTTTTTATTTATATAAAAACAAAATCTTCTTGTCTGCAGGATTGCAAATTCGTAACTTCAAGGGCGAACTTGTAAACAGGGCGAGTTGTCCCGATACCAAATTCACGCATGCGTAATACAAATATCTACAGTTAAAACATCATGTTACAAGTAAACAAAATAACGTTCATGTGGATGAGATGAAATCTAATAATTTACATAAATAAAAGGGTCATATTTACGATAGTGATTGTTTTACAATCATAATTTACAAATTAAATGATTCAGATGCCTAATCATGTGTAAAAATCGGTGTCAGGAATCTAAGTTGTTTTGAAATTGTAATACACGAAATGAATGCGGCATACGGAGACTCAATGCCAATGGTCAGCCCCTTAAGTCTTCAGAAGACTTGACGTCTTCTTCCACTAAAAAGGGGGATAGTTCAATACCTTCCAATTATAGACCTATATCACTCATTAGTTGCATAGGCAAAGTCATGGAACGTGTTGTATATAAATATGTCTACAACGCCACTTACAAAGATTTAAATTAATTTATGAGTATCAATCGGGTTTTCTTCCTAAATGTTCAACGGTTCACCAACTGTTAGAAATATATAATTGCATATTGAACTCACTTGAAAATAAAGAAATAAGTTTTTCGTTTTTTGCGATTTCTCCAGAGCTTTTGATAAAGTTTGGCATCATGGTTTATTACATAAAATGAGGTCCTTTATTGCTTGCTGTTTGATGTGAACCCAGGCTCTGTGTTGAAGACTGTAACAGTATATTGATCTATAATGGTTTACTTTTATAAATTGTGTCTTGAATGTAGAGTTGTCTCATTGGCACTCATACTACCTCTTTCTATATCTATGAATAGAACAGTTCACACTGGCCCTTTCAGTTGGGTCTTGATCACCTCAAAAAGGTGAAATAAACCAGTCTAGAACAGGAAACATGGGCTACTGGATAAAATGACATCAGAGCTGGGAATTAGAGCCAAGATTCATTGATTCAGAAGTATTTTCATCCGTACCTAAATGTACAATAGGTAGCATGTTTTTAATTTGTTTTACATTATCAATGTCAGATCTTGTCAATCTTGACGTCATGGTTATTTATTTAAGTTGCATGTTTTACAATCATATGTTCTTTATACTGATCTCCATAATTATTAACTGCTATTTCAGATTTTGTTCTTTTATTTTCATATTCAAGAAAAATGTGAAGGGACAGATATAACAATAAAGAATACTGGTACTAAACATTTGTATTTTCTTACTGTTATTTGTTTGGGGATTTTATGAAAGCCATGATGACATCAATTGTTTCACATTTTTAACTATTTGGTATGATCCTTGTTTTCAAAATTTCAATAGGGAACATACTTTATATAATTGTTTAAATAAACCAATTGGTTTATTTAAACAATTATATTTGGTATGAGTTTTGTTCACTGTTTCACATTTTTAACTATTTGGTGTGGAATTTGCTTATTGTTTGAAGGCCATGGCCATGTATTTGTTTCACATTTTTACTTTTTGTTATGGAATTTGCTCATTGTTTGAAGGTCGTGCAATTGTTTCACATTTTTACTATTTGTTACGGAATTAGCTCATTGTTTGAAGGCCATTTATTTTCTCACATTCTTTACTATTTTGTATTGAGTTTTCTCATTGTTTGAAGGCATGTTTCACATATTTTACTATTTGATATGAAATTTGCTCATTGTTTGAAGGCCATATAATTATTTTACATTTTTTACCATTTAATACGGAATCGGCTTATTGTTTGAAGGCCATGGCCATATATTGGTTTCACATCTTTTACTATTTGCTATGGAATTTGTTCCTTGTTTGGAGGCCATGTTTTTGTTTCACATTTTAAACTATTTGGTATGGATTTTGCTCATTGTTTGAAGGCCATTGTGACCATTACTTGATCACATCTTTGATCTTTATGAACAGTTTTCTCCTTTCACATCAAATGTACTTTCTTTTAGTTTAGTTCTCAATTTTACAAAATGAGTAGTCACAACATTTCTGTGGATGTCATTTGCCATTATGAAGATAACACAGATAACACAGAGAGATTTTTTTTTAAAAGTTTATTAGACTAGGTCAGAAAAATAATAAATTTTAATTTATACTCAAAAGTATAAAATTGATCATGGTATTTGATCAAATACTTATAAAAAGCATCACATAGTCTATTGATTTAAGTTTTTGATTTCTGAGCCATACATGAAAAATGAAATAAAAATAAATAAAAAATGTATAAAAATATATCCATGTAAAAATATATCTATGTAAAAATATATCTATGCAAAATCATATATTGCTGTAGTAAATGAATATGAAAAATTTTCTGCAGTATATGCATATGAAAAGGATAAAAATGAATAATATCTGTCCATGTTCCATATCCATTGTCTATTTATGTGAATCAGTTGAAGTCAAATTCCTCACAGAATTGGTGTCATTGTTCCATCATACATTGATATATCACCAGAGTCTTTTATGGACGTCTGACTGTCACTGACACTATGTAGAGATAGACTTCTTAATGACTGACCATCCTCCAACCCATTAGAGGGAGGTGTCATGTGACCTGATGGCACTGGTGATCCATTGGAGGGAGGTGTCATGTGACCTGATGGCACTGGTGATCCATTGGAGGGAGGTGTCATGTGACCTGAGGGCACTGGTGATCCATTGGAGGGAGGTGTCATTTGACCTGAGGGCACTGGTGATCCATTGGAGGGAGGAGTAATGTGACCTGATGGCACTGGTGATCCATTGGAGGGAGGTGTCATGTGACCTGATGACACTGGTGATCCATTAGTCATGTGACCTGATGATCCATTGGAGGGAGGTGTCATGTGACCTGATGGGACTGGTGATCCACTGGACACAGACAGAGCCCAACAGACAGTATTCTTGGACTTTGTTGTGGAAGTACCACTTTCAGATAACGAACCATCCTCTGATCCATTAGAAGGAGGTGTTATTTGATCAGACGTCACTGGTGATCCACTGGAAACAGATGGAGCCCACTGGACATTATTCTTGGACTTTGGTGTAGAAGTTTTACTTTCAGATGACCGCACATCCTCAGATCCATTAGAGGGAGGTCTAATTTGACCTGATGGCACTGGTGATCTACTGGATACAGAGGGAGCCCATTGGACAGTATTCTTGGACTTCGTTGTAGAAGAACCCGATCCTGAGGACCCTGGTTTAGGTCCATTATCTAACATGGCGTTAAGGTCTGCTGCCAGACCAGAGTCAACTACTTCACATGGATGTGGTGCTATCTTAGAACCAGAACTTGCTATCAGAGGATAAAATGAAGATACATGACTTTTCTCATTGGTGCAATCACTTTTTGATGAAGATTCCTGAAATGTAAAATAAAAATGTCTTACTTTTTGTTGGAGAGATTCAGCAGTATATAAAGATAAACAACCCAAATGAAACAATTCTGAATACAAAATAGATCTTTGATACAAGCCTAATACATCAATAATCTGGTATCTCAAGAATGACAAAATCCCTACTTATCTTAAATTCTTGTGATAAGTTCTCATATGACCGTAAAGTTTCAACATTATTACAAAAGATTCATGTTTAACAAATAAATTCCATACTGTGGATTAATTTATTTTTCGTGGAAACCAGTTTTTGTGGGCAGACAGGTAATTGAAATATGTAATTGTAATTGACCACAATTAGTTTCTCAATAAATTAAATGTATTGTGGAATAAAGCATTTTTTAATTACAAGTAATTGAAAATAATTAATTACATAGTTAAAACTGTCTGTAATTGATGAGACCAGTAAACTGTGACTTGGATGGAGACCCGGGGATGGAGAGTTGTCTCATTGGCACTCATAATAAATATTCTTATATCTACAAAGTATTGTTGATAAATAAACAAAACATCAACTTACCGTTTATCTGGATTTTTAAAATCTGCAAAAAAAAGAAAATTGAGATTAATTATATTGCAAATTTAAGCACTTTTAAAGTTCAACTGAAGATACTTATTATAAATCTATTTTATTCTAAAGAACTGTTACAATGAAATAAAGAAAATTATTATCTAGAGGTTAATTTATTTTTTACTGCAAATAATTATAATATTAATATATTTTAATGTTGAAGAAAAATATGATAATTGTATACAGAGAAGTAATATAACAATTATGATAATGAATAAATTGGAATGAAAACAAAATCCATGATTCGTTATATTCACCATAAGATATACAATAGATGTGTATACTTGTCACACCATATCCTACTTTAAGATAATCTTTGAGAAATTATGTCTCGTTTTTAATATTTGTCATGCCATATTAAAGAAAATTCTAGAGAAATTATGCAAATGTTACATTAATTTGTATTTCAATAATCTTAATACTGATGACTATTTACACATATAATACACATACCAAATGAAGGGTTTTCAGCTGCAAACCAATCAGAATCATCCATGAAATCTGCAAGTGAGGCTTGTGACCCACATGAGTTGATTGTGTCTTCACTTTGACATAAGATGTACTTCTCAATCCAGGGTATGTGGTGCCTGAAAGGGAATTTTGGTATTATTAATAAGTAAAGGCCATCAAAAGCATATGCATCAATGTATAATTAATAAATACTTCACAAATAAAAAAAATATCACTGTCTCAGGGTTGATACTGGTTTGATGTATTGAAAAAAATAAAAAATAATATTCTCTATTACAACTTTTATAAATAGCATAACCTAACCTTTAAAATATTTATACTCTCTATATTATAACTTTAAACAGCATGACATAACCCTTCAAATAATAATTCAAAGGTCATATCTTTTATAGGAGATAATCCCACAATCAGATAATGGGAGATAACTCCTTCAAACAAATAATGGGAGATAACTCCACCAAACTATAAATAGACTTACTCTCTTCTTTTCCATCTGTAGACTAACAACAGTACTGTCCCAACAATTAATAACACACCAATGAGGATCAAAGCAATCATCCATCCACGTAACTGACAGATTGGATTATTTTCTGGACATGCACACTGATAATAATTCTGGTAATTATAACAAACAAATGGGTCTGGACAAGGGGAGCTACTACACTCGTTAAAATCTTCTTCACAATGGATACCACTCCAACCATTGACACATAAACAGTTGTAGTTGATATCAAAACTTTATGAAGCTCTACGGTAGTGTTCACATGGATAGGATATTGCACTGTCGTTCTTTGCTGAAAAAATAAAATATTTAATTTTGAGAAGATGCAGTATTGTCATACACAAAAAAAAACCTGTTCAAGAATTTGCACTAAATTAAATCTAAATTTAAAAGAACCATCTTTTGAAAGTATTTCAAACTTGATCATATAATAACTATTAACAATACTAATTACTATTATACTGGCAGAAATAAGAATCCTTTGAATTCCCACATTGTTCACATAAATATTTTGGCAAACTTACGTTGACATTCTCCCTCATTGCGACATGGTGACTCCATCACTGTAAATTGTATGGTGACTAGACGTGATAAGGCACTATTAGTATCTGAGAAGTACACTTTAGCCTGATCGTAGCCGGAGAAGGAATAATTCTGTATGTAGGTTAATGTCATATAGTTCCATTCATGTTCGTTAACTGGCTTCAATAGTGGGAGGTCACATGGCAACATAAAACTGTCCTGTAAATTATAAATATCATCAATTTAGTGAAAAAACATGTTTTATTAAAAAAATCGTTATGTATAACTACAAGAGTAAAGAGATAAAAACAAAGTATAGAGCTGATTCGATTATTGGGATGAAGAAACAAGAGCAATGCTCTTATAACAAGAATGTGTCCCAAGTACACAGATGCCCCATCTGCACTATCATTTTCTATGTTCAGTGGACCATAAAAATGGGATAAAATCTCTAATTTGAAATTAAAATTAGAAAGATCATATCATAGGGAACATTTTTACTAAATTTCAAATTGATTGGACTTCAACTTCATCAAAAACTACATCGACCAAAAACTTTAACCTGAAGCGGGACAAACAGACAGACAAACGGACGAACAGACAGAAGGACGCAGAGACCAGAAAACATAATGCCCATAAATGGGGCATATAAATGGGGCATATAAATGGGGCATAACAATCTGTCTCCCTAATGATAAATTTATTATGCATACATTTGTACACTGTAAGTTTCTGCATTCCTAAATTAATGTGTTGTTTGGTCACTTGTTGAATATTTCTCTATATCTGAATTCTTCAATTAACTTTTCTATGAATAATCACAAAATTTTAGATAGGCCCCATACATGTTGATTTATGGATTTAAAACATATGTATACTGGGGTGGATTTCATAGTCAAATTGCTGCATGCTTGTACATGAATAACCATTTAATAAAAGCATAAGCACCTTAGAACTTTTTTTTCTCCATAAAATCTTTGTATACAGACAAAAATGTGTTTGTAATGTAAAATTTGAAGGTCTGTGTTTCACAAAGAAATCTTTGATATAAAAACCCTTAAAAGTCAGGAAGATTTCTGCTTTCATACAATCATAGCTATTATAACTTAGAGTACATAAATAAGAGTTTAAGGTGGTACCTAACACTGCAGGGAGATAACTCTGTAATATCAGCTGAACTTTTTAATTAAGTTGCCTTGTTAAGACAATATAAAGCTTCACAATGATCAAAATTAGTGTTTGTCAAACTGCTATATAACCAGTGTAACTTTTCTGATAAAACGCTTGGTTCAAATATTTTGATTTTTTTATATTTTTGTAAAAGGGTCAAAGTAAATAATTTGTCAAAATTTTATGAAAACTAAACGAGCCAGATTAATTTTAGTAAAAGTGTTGGGTACCACCTTAAACAATTTCCCCATCACTACTGAAGTAAACTTACAGTTCTTTCTGTAACATTGGGACATGGGTTAGCAATGGTGGGTTTACTGGTTGAATTGTCTGTAATATTCATAACTCCACTGACTGATTCCTGGACATTAAGCTGTAATGTATCCCCCATCTCTACATCATAAGCTCCTAGTAAAGCATACCAGGAAGGGGACCAGATATGTTTATTCCAATCATTCTTCTGTTCCAGATAAACCTGTAATTGATCAATCATTTTCAGTTAAATGGACTTTTGACCTATATATAGCAATTGAATTCAAAAACTGTAGTATTATTTCACAGCTGTTTTAGACACAAGGCCATATAAAGAGATAACATCTTTATAAAATAAATTGCAGATTATTAAGAATAAAGCAAATCAATAAATGATTTGCAGCGTTTTTAAAGAAACTAGGTTCCCATTCTTTAGCTGTAACAAAACCATGAAAACAAAAGGACACTACGATTACATGGTAACAAGACTGGGTTACTGAGGGGAGTTAACTTACCAAAACTGGTTCTGTAGGATCTAATGGTAGCTGTGAGACTCCCAATAAAGTCAGGAAGATATTAGGTGGGTCTGCTATATCTGTTACATTTACAGTTAGCCATACTGTTACATTATTGGGTGGAATAACTGAATCAGTTAGAACTTCCTGTAGAATGACCGGAAATGTCTGAATACCATTACAGTCCTGACAAGGTGTGAACAGCAGTCTTGAAAAGAGAAAAAAAGAATCAATACCACAATATCTCTCGCGTATGTGTATAGAAGGATACAGAATTAAACAAAATACATGTACATGACTTGATTATTTAAGAAGTAAAATTACTTAGAAAATATTTTTTGGGATACCATATAATTTGTAATATGTAAAATCCTTGATTCCTGGAACTTCAGTTTCAACATTAAGAGATCTAGATTAACCAAATATTTGTTGAATGGAAATACTGGATAAGATTATACTGTACTGAGTCAGGAATATGACAGTTGTTATCCATTCATTTGATGAGTTTGAGCTTTTGAAATTGCCAGTTTTTGTGATTTAACTTTATACTGCCAGTATCATCATTAAATGAACTTACATTCCATCAGTAGATAGGATAGGTGTTCCCAATGTATAATTAGTGTAGTTAACATCCAGATAGAACTCTATTGTATCTTCCTCATCATCTGCAGCCTCCAACTGGTATTGTATTGTACCTAAAATATACAAATCACTCATACTTATAGTCTTTCTAACTGTGTATTAAGGTGGTACCCAACACTTTCACTTAAAAATTAATTTGGCTCGTTTTTATTTTCATAAAATTTTAAAAGTATTTACTTCGACCTTTTGACAAAAATATAAAAATTTCAAAAAATTTTAACCAACAGTTTTGTAAGAAAAAATACACTGGTTACATAGCAGTTTGATAAACATTTATTTTGATTATTGAGAAGCTTAATATTCCCCTAACATCACAACGTAATTAAAACACTTAGCTGATTTTACAGAGTTATCTCCCTGTAGTGTTAGGTACCACCTTAAGAACAAGTAAAATATCATATGTCATTTACGATCGAATTTAAAAAAAATTAAAAATGATCAAACTGGACTGGTATTAACATAGAAGGAGCACCATAAGGGTAATATTTGTACACAATGTTTTAGATGATTACCCCTCAGAATGATTTTTTTCTTCTCTAAACATTTTTGTGTCACATGACTTACCTGCATCTTCTGACATGTAGATAACATCAGGTACTGTAAGATGGGGCTCTGAATTTGTTATGGAGGCTTTGACATTAGCCAGAGAGAACATGGTCTCATGTTTGAAGTACGGTTCATTGACTGCCCCTTCTGTTAAATCTCTCCACGTGTTGCATACCTGTAAACATGGTAGAAAATATACAACATAGTCCAGGAAAATATTACTACTCTATAAATCGCAGACAAAATCTTGTTAGAATAATCCAAATTAAGACTTATATATAATTATGAAAGAAAATTGTACTCTAAAAGTAAAACACAGAAATTTCCATTGAAATCATATTCGCTATTTGCAGTAAAAATGGAGATATTTGTCAAAAGTTCAACCTCAAAAAGAGGACTTTATGAATGCCAGAAATATAATTACCTTGACAGTAACAGTCCCATCGTTATTGAAGACCTCAGTATCTGTCTCATTACAGGTTCTACTAGACTCCTCCCACACTTGTCTCACTGAATAATACAAATTAAGAATTCATTATTGAAAAATAGAAACAGGAGAGGAGAGAGTGGTTCCCCTTGTTTCATTCCAAGAAAAACTTACAAGCGCATCAGATAAGCCGTTTAAATTAAAAGAGAATAAATAAGACCATATAGTTCTCATTGTTGTTTATTTAGATTTGTATATACACTTTCTTATAGACAACAGGAAGCTGAGTAAAACAATAGAACAGGCTGAAATAAATATATATTTCAGAATTGTTTAATGCACAATGTCTAGTGGCAAATATTTTAGGGTGAGATTTAAATGAATTAAATTAAAGTATCTATAAAGTATCAGAAAGGTGGGAACCTGTTCTACACAATCATATCTCATTTTACCTGGATTCCAGTGTGTCAGTATAGTCCTATTGCCAGTATCATGGGGTCCGGGCCCAGCAGCATCACTGTAGGTCATCACAAGTGGTCCAGGCATCAAAATATGGCCCACAGATACAAAAGCAAAGGCAAATTCATTTCCATACAGTCTACAACAGAAAATAACAATTATACAGTAAATAAACTCCTTTCAGGAGAAAAGCTGATTGAGATATGTTTAACTGTTATTTGTACCATCAGCCAAACACAACCAATTTGGGTTTCAAATTATATAAAATTTACAATGTATACTAAACAACAAAAGGGGCAAACCATCTTTATTGATTGATTGAAATGAGTCAAAATTTGACACCATTTCTAGAGTCATAAACACCAAATGTTTTGAAATGAAAATTTCTTTAACTTAATTTCTGCGATCCAAAAACATCCAATATTCTCAACTTTCAGTTCGACAATCATACCTTCCAAGCAGAGTTCTATCCACTAAATCAGTTGTAGTAGATGGGTCGACAATATAAGGTACAAAGTCTGGTGATGCTGCTGAGTCATAGGTTGCAGTCAGCTCAGATGGTGTCAGGATTGTAAATGTTGTACTATGTCCTGAAGCCAAATCTACAATGAAAAACAAGAAATGATCATAATAACGCAATACTGTCTATATGTGTACTGATCCAAGAAGTCAAATTTACAATGAAGATCAAGAAATAATTAAAATATTGTTATACTGTCTATATAATAAAATGTACAAGCATAACTTTTATGACATTATTGTATGATTCATTGATTGTTGGTGTTTAAAGCTACTTTTATAACTCTGGTAAAGGTGAAGATTTAAAATGTGTCTTTTAAATTTAATTTACATTTGTAAATAAAGCCACTTTCAGAAATCCTGTTAAAGGGAAGATTTGAATATGTAGCTTTTTTGAACTTGCATTTTTTTTTATTTGGAACAATGTAACTGTTATTCCAGAAAATATCAAGAGTGCAGACAATACATTTATTTAGAAAACCTAGATTGACTTTTATATTTGCTATGATTATCAGAGGTTTCAATTGTTACATCAAATATTTCTCCTTATAAATCTTGTCAATACTTACTGCTTGGAGTAACAATGACTAAATCATCTCCAACAGCTCTCTTCTTCCTCCTACGAGAATCTGAATTGACTGATATTGTAATGGCCATTCCATTCAGTGATGTTTCTAGATCAGTATTTTCATTGGTTATTATCACACTTCCCATTGTCTTGTTAACACATTTCATGGCCTCATTACATAACCTCATCATCATAAAAATGGTCCGTCCTGGCTCCATGTTGAAGGCGTTATTGTCACTGGAGAGGCGTTCTTTGTCAGAAATGGCTGGATCCTGCACAGGGTTTAATTCAGATAACCGTCTCATGTTTTCACCGTTAACTTTCACCCATCCATCTTCAATCATGATAGTCCCAGAAACATTGTATCCTATCCAGGTACATGGGAAAATGTCATCTTTCATTTCATCAGTACCACAGCACAAATCTGTAATGTTTAAGATAACCATTACAGTACAAAAAGTGTAAATTCAGAAATTATTGTGTGTATTTATTATTGTGATTTTTAGTGATTTATAGACATAAATGTGAAATTAATTATTGTGTTTTCCTGATAATCTGTATAGATTGTATGTATCAAATATGAAAATGTGACTTCTTATTTCTGTGGATTCATTTATTTTCGTGGGTACCAATTTTCGTGGATTGATGAAAACTTGCATATTCGTGGATATGTAAATGCGTTGTTTTCTCAAATTCTGCATACATTCCTTTAGAAAATCAGTATTTCGTTGAACATTTAAATTCGTGGTTCCCCTGTACCCACGAAAATTGGTATCCAACGAATATTAATGAATCCACAGTATTGCATTATAATTACTAATTACACAGTCTAATTATTCGCATTAAACCTGGCAATAATTTCTGAATTAAATGTAGTATTTGACATCAGCCATAGCTGTAGTATATCTACAAGGATATTTCTCAATAAAAATTTAGGAAAGTTGAAGTTTTAGATCCTACAATCTAATTCTATTAATCAATGATTCAACATACAATTTGAACTCAATAATTATGCCATGATGAAACGGTTTACAGGTCATAAATAAAAATGATAAAAATGACTTTCAAGGTTTAGAAAATCAAAGTACGGCTCAAAGATAGGGAGGAGAAAAAAACTCACTGATAGTACTATTTTACAATGTAAAAGACTTAATTTTGTTGGAAATCAAATGCTAGCAAAGACTGGAAACAATCAAATAATATTGACTTAAATATATATAAAAATGAAGAAGTGGTATGATTGCTTATAGGACAACACCCCACTAGAAACCAAATGACACAGGAATTTACTACTATAGGTCACTGTATAGCCTTCAACAATGAGCAATGCCCATACAGCATAGTCAGCTATAATAGACCCCAAAATCACAATGTACAAACATACATACCATATCTATCAACTGTCTCGTCATGACTAAGTGTAAATTCCACCCCTAGTTTGGTTGGATCTGTACTCTGCAATGAATCTGTTGGAGTGACATCAGCTGATAATTGGGTAGCCCCAGGTATAGTGGTATTCAAATCATCTACTGGTGGCTCGAGAAGTACAGTTACACCTAAAAAGTAAATAAAACAGGGTTAACATTCAAAGTTTCCATTAATTATAATATTGATTGATTGAATGATGGTGTTTTAATGCCACTTTTAAGCACCAGATTTGGGCTATATCATGGCAGTCAGTTTTTATGCGTGGAGGGAGCCAGAGTGCTCTGAGAAAACAAACAACTTCTGATGGGAGAATGAAAATCCTAGTCAATAAAAATTTGAGTTTTGGCCTTAGAAGGCAGCCATGAATAACTTAGATTTTCCAACTTTTTCTCTTCACCTTTTTAATACCATTTCTCATCAAATCTTTTTCCCATAAATTTGGAACTTTTCCCCTGTCTAACCTATTTAAATATATCATTAATTTTCTTCTACAACTCTTCCTTCCTAAACCATTGCAGTTTCATCTAGAAATGTGACTTCTATTCCCATAAATCATTATTTGTCCTCAATACAAATAATCTGACTATTCTCAAAACTTGTCTAGCCAAAACAATTTAGCCGTTATTTTATAAATGGAATACTGTGTTATATACCTTTAGTAGCATTATGGCGTTGAGTCTGTCCAGCACCATTCTCACAGATCAGGGACACATAGTATGTCCCATTCTGTTCCAAGATGCCTTCAAATGTACTGTTAATGGCAGTTTGATTAGTACCAATAGACTCAAATTCCTGTAACTCTTGTCCACCAACTGTGGTACCTATTGCCCACCAATTTTCCTTAAAAACAAATGAACAAAATATTAATATATAATGTTAAATTTTCAACTATTGTTAGTGTCAATATGATCACTGCAAATTAAGAAATTATTGTGAGCTTTTTATAATGGCGAAAAATGCAACAGGGTTATAATCGCAATAATTCAAACTCGAATTTTGACACTTTAATAAATATGAATTAAACAGATTTTTTCTCGATATTGCAAAAATAAAAATTGCATTTTAGTCTTGAAGGACAAAATCACAACAACAAAAGCACACAACAAATTCTGAATTTACAGTAAGATTTTCTGTGATTTATCAAATAATCTTGATCCTGTTTCGTCAGACTTTTTAAAAATAGTTCCTGACTTTACAATTTTCTACTGTTTTGTGTCAATGACAATAAGAGGTTTTGGAACCTATGTAGGATTGGAATCAAGTCCACCTTTCACTTTTATACATGCTTCACACAATGGTTGGCAACAAATTAAACACACCTCCTTTAAAGCGGGCATGAGGAGGGATGGACCTTTATCAGGACTCTGGGATTAGGTGTTTTTAAACTCTGAATTGCTGGAATGATCCTTTCGGGATAGCGAATAACAATTATACGGATGTCGGATTTAAATTTATTGAAATTCCTGACCTCAGGATTTCAAGTTTTTCTTGATCAGGACCCTTTCTTTATTGTGGTTTTGGATCCCTGATATCTGACAGGAGTAAACTCCCCTTGATCTATATCAACATAGATATCTGCGCCACTCTGACCCCACTCAGATATATGTACTAACCACAATATCACTCTCTTCATCAAAACATCTCCAGAATGCCTTGATAGTGTTGTTGGATCCCTGATATCTGACAGGAGTAAACTCCCCTTGATCTATATCAACATAGATATCTCCGCCCATTACATCAGGATCAAATACTGGTGGCGTATCATCAATGTAAAATCCGTCTGAAGACACAACTGTGCTTACACCAGAACCCAGCACAGCTTTCACTGAAATTAATCAATTATTTTTTTAATGAGTCATTCAGTGTAGGTAAAAAAATAAAAAAACCCAAAAAAATGTAAAATAGATTGAATGTTTTATTCAAGCAATTTATGTAATTACAGATTATCAATTGAAGAGTTAAAAGTGCTTAGATGAGATGTAGTTGAGAAACATCCATGAGTTTGAAAGACAATTATTGACCTTTGTACCGCTGTTTTTCCTAGGCAATATCAATGAAGTAGGCATCTGAGGTCACAGATTCTGTACCTACTTTACTGTGAAAAATATCACTGGAATAGCATAATATTCAAAATTTTAGCAAAAAAAATATCCAGGGAAAAATTAGGAAAATAGTGATAGTTTATGTTACAACCCATTACTTTAACACAGTAAATAAATAAGAATGTGTCCCCAGTACACGAATGCCCCATCTGCACGATCATTTTCAATGTTCAGTGGACCGTGAAAACAGGGTGAAAATCTCTAATTTGGCATTGAAATTAGAAAGATCACATCATAGGGAACATGTATTCTACATTTCAAGTTGACCAAAAAATTTAACCTAAGGCAGGACAAAGGGACGAA
This sequence comes from Mytilus edulis, assembly GCA_019925275.1. Taxonomy (NCBI): domain Eukaryota; kingdom Metazoa; phylum Mollusca; class Bivalvia; order Mytilida; family Mytilidae; genus Mytilus; species Mytilus edulis. The sequence goes on along the minus strand of CM034360.1, from coordinate 589,546 downwards.
CGGTTGAACGGACGGACAGACCAGTAAACATAATGCCCATAAATGGGGCATAAAAAAAATTAATATGTATAGACTGTACTTGGTTTTTACCTGTGATATAATAATCTATTGTTTTAGTCTGGTTATCCTCCATTCTTGTAGCAGGTAGAGTAAAGTTGTCAAGCATAAACTGGTATAACACATGTTCATCAGCATCACATGTTGAATTACAGTTGTAATTTGAACATAAGTTATAACACGGGATACATGGTGATATCATTTCTTTATAAGGAACAACCTCTGTGCCTAATATCGTACTTCCAATACCAATTTCGTATTTGATTATTGGATTTGTTCCACCACGGAATGGAGCACCATATCTGCAATGTGCACCTGGTTCAGGAGGTAAAACAACATTACGGAAGAATGCCTTGGTGGAATAGGGATTAAAACTGTCAACAACTGGTGGTAGATAATTATTTTTAGGGAATACATGGAAGACTAGATCTGTATCTGTACTCAGACCACGTATACCACATATTTTACTCCAGGATATGCCATCCACATACAAATAGAAGCACAATGATGGCTGCAAAAAGAAGAGGAAATAATTAAAGCCTACAAAACATATATCAAAGCCACTGTAATGATGAGGTAAAAGGCAATGCATTTAATGTTAAGGAAAATACATTCAAATAATTGAGAACAGATTGCTTTTATTAGAAGCTCATGCTAGAAAAAGACTCAGTCAGATTTACAAAGTCAATTTCCATCCATCTAATTTAAATACAACACAGTCATGCTCTATATACAGAGCAGGTGGATTCAATCTCTCCATACAAGTATTTCTTAAAAAGGCTAAAAGTACTCATGCCTAATATGTTCAACCCCGCCACATTATGTATGTATGTGCCTGTCCCAAGTCAGGAGCCTATAATTCAGTGGTTGTCGTTTGTTTATGTGTTACATATTTGTTATTTGTTCATTTTTTTTACATAAATAAGGCCGTTAGTTTTCTCGTTTGAATTGTTTTACATTGTCTTATGGGGGCCTTTTATAGCTGACTATGCGGTATGGGCTTTGCTCATTGTTGAAGGCTGTACCGTGACCTATAGTTGTTAATGTTTGTGTCATTTTGGTCTTTTGTGGATAGTTGTCTCATTGGCAATCATACCACATCTTCTTTTTTATATCATAACTAATAAGAATAACCAGTCAAAATAACTGCTCATTAACATTATTTTTACAAACTTACATTCACAGCTTCATCAGCTTCAAAGTCAATAGCAATCTTATAAGTATGGAATTCAGCTGAGGGGTCAAAATTAAGGACATCTTCTACCATTTGTGGTGGTAATGTGTCATTGAAGTCTCTACACCAAGTTAAAACATGTGGGTCATCACCTATAAACAAAATCAACTCATGTTATTACATGTATATCAATTTATTTTTTCAAAAATCATACAGAAATGAAATGTCACATGTCCTATAAAATTTTAATGTAACAGTTTGTTTGCAGGTTGAAAAAAGAATGTGTCCATAGTACATAGATGCCCCAATGGCACTATTATTTTCTGTGTTTAGTGGATTGTGAAATTGGGGTTAAACTCTTAATTTGTCATTAAAATTAGAAAGATCATATCATAAGGAACATTTATACTAGTAGGTTTCAAGTTGATTGGACTTCAACTTCATAAAAAAACTACCTCTACCAAAATTTTAAACCTGAAGCGGGACTGACGGACCAACAAAGGAACAGATGAAGGGACGCACAGAACAGAAAACATAATGCCTATAAATTGAGCATAAAAAGTTTGCAAGTTGAAAAAAATTAATGTGATCACATGTAAACAAAAATTTAAAACTGATACTAGATCGACTAACAGATGGAAGGATAAAAATAAGTATATTTTACCTGCAAAGATTTCAATACCACACGAGGCTCTAGCCGGCTGTATAGATAAGTCAATGAGTGAGGTGACAGCTCCACCTGCTGGGTTTTCTACCACTTGGTACGGAGATGATGTTTTATTAATAACAACAGGAGGAGCTTCAGTTGATGGTGCCACTATTGAATCGTTACCAAATTTCTCCGCTAAATATGCTGTACAGTTACAATAAGTACAGGTCTAAAAATAGAAAATAATGTCAAATATGAATCATTTGGTTAAGGGAGAGCTCTATGAAAGGTTAAATTATATGGCATAGGAAATTTCCTTAAAATAATAAAGAATTATGTAACCAGTTCATTTACTTAGACAAATATACTTTTCTGATGATATTAATTTTGTTTGAAAAATGATAAGTTAGTGATGGTCAAACAACAGAGTTAAAGGTATACAAATTATTTCAAAAACATTTTCCATTTTCAATGTTCATCATACTAGCTCTTAATATAAATGGGGGAATTATTTCCCCTGAAGCCTTACTCATATTTAAAGGAATACTTACTGCAGGAATAGGATTCTGAAAACAGCAATAACAGACAGTAGCAGACCAGTCAGCCTCTGGAACATGATCATATGGCATAATTTCACCCTCTGGTCCATCCCATAACATCACAGATGTGGCAGCCATACCTTCACCACTGGCAGCCTTTATTTCAAACTGTAATTTTAAAAATTTACAAGTTATCAAATTGAGAATGGAAATAGGGACATGCAAAAGAGACAACAACCTCACCAAAGAGCAGAAAACAGATAACATGTTTATAATTGATGTGGCGATATTGAAGCTACTTATATCATTATTTACAAAATTTCCTGCTGAAATTTTATCATCAAATTTATTCTATGACATAGTTTTGTATTCATATATGGTGTCAATTTATCATTAACTAGAACATTTTGTTTTATTTCAGATCTAAAAACAAAATAAATTGTTATGTATTATTCTATAGTCAATTTGTTGTCAACATAATGGAATCATTATGTCACTGGCATACAAGTGAAAGGTTTAGCTAGCTATAAAACCAGGTATAATCCACCATTTTCTTCATGAGTAAATGCTTGTACCAAGTGAGGAATATGACAGTTGTTTGATGTTTTGAGCTTTAGAATTTGCAATTTGGTTATGGACTTTGTTTTAAAATTTTCCACTGAATTTAGCATTATTGTTATTTTACTTCTTTTTGGTACTATATATAAATGAATCCATCCAAAAATGAATGGATTTTTTTTTTATTGTTTTAAGCTTACCTCCCATTCTCCTCCTCTTTCATAGTCAGCTTTTCGATAGTATCCTCCAGAATACATTATATCCAAATTAGTATCTCTAGCCAACTTGATCCAAAGTTCGTCATCTAAGATCTCTTTTCCAAGATTTTCTGTACGCATCTTAATGGGCCAGTCCTCTCCTTTAGGATCTCTGAAGCCTATTTGTTGAAGGACCTTCCAGTTGGAATCGTTTACAATTGATACAAGACGAGTTGGACAGGCTGCTCCTAATGGAGTTGCCAAATGCAAAATAGATCCTGGAATATTTATAGAGAAGATGTACTATTTTACCAATACCAATAAAGTAATTTAGCTCCTACAAAATTGAAATCTTTTTGTTTCTATAACCAGAAATGATAATTTAGAATTTTACATTTTAAGGATGTAAAGGATTTCTAATGATCACTACAATCTATTGACGATGTCAACATTTCTTAAAACACTTAAAATATCAAATAAAGCCAGTTGAGTTGAAATTTTAAGGTGGATCTTTAACTTTGAATGCCTGACATTGAGCAATAATATATGTGTTTTTTAATTTTGTAACAACCAGTTTTTCCGAAGAAAATTGTGTTATGTTTTCCCTGATTTCAAACATTGTATATCTGTATTGCATCAAAGATAATTCTCCTTTTGCTTTATCTAACCTTTAGCACTGCTGGGAGAATTAAACCAAACTTGATCTTTCTTGAAATCCCAGCCATCAACAACTTTTCCAGGAGTTGGTTTTGTCATGTCTAATAATATTGGTACTGATTCATCTGTTATGGAGAGACCTGCTCCGTTTGTGATGATAAACTTCACAGCTAGTGGTTCTGATTTCTGTAGTAAAAAAATAGTATAAATGTCAAAAAATTTTTTTACTTTCAATCTTGAAATTCTTTAATAACACAATTCCATTAGTTCAATGTAGTTAAGTATTGTAAATTAGAAAACTATCCACAATAATCATAGAATCTGCTGTAAATTTTCAGAAATTCAGGATGACACTTGATCATTCCACCCCTCATTTATAATTAATAGAATAATACAGAAGAAATTCTCACAACACAATAACTTACATTAAGAACTAGATCTATGAAGCTGTAATCTGTATAATTATTGGACAAGGTAATCCAGCTAACGACCATCTCAGACTCAGCATCTACTGAACAGGATTTATTTCTCCACAGTGATACTTCATATGAGGCTATATCAGATATATTGTCAACATATCCTTCCCAATACACATATAGTGAGGTATTGGATTGGGTGTAGGTCACGGCCTGAAATGTAAAAAAAACAAGTTCAATAGTTATGTTTTCACTGAGAACATTGGGAAAAAAAATCATGCTTAAATACAGGGAATCTGCTTTAAAAATATTGTTTTTTGACCAATGAACTGATAAAATACAGAACATATAAAGTCGATATTACCAAAATTCTTTTGACTAAATAAATGGAATGAATATTATTTTTTTTTGTCGCAATACTTGCGTCAATGGTCCTTTCCATAAATATTTTTAAGAACAAACCTTAAATTGATTGTGATAGACTCCCCTTATTTATTTTTGATAAAACGCTGCTTGAAAAATGTAAGAATTTTACATAAAGAGTCAGTCATGTTAACTAGTTACCTTTGTTTTCATTGTAATGTATAAATCTGATGATATTTGACATCAGATGTAATATAGGGCATAATTTAGCAATGCATCTACACCCTAACAATTCATAATTGATTTGAAATCACATTAGTCCCTGTTGATAAATATAAGTGCTGCCATAAAAATACAAACCATATCATAATAAGGTCCAGTTTTTATCCTGCCCATGTCCGGTGGTGTGATGTCCACTATAAACTCATGCATGGTCATTCCACAAGCTCCAGATTTATCAGTACCTGTTAAAGAGAAAATAAGAGATTAAAATAAATGTGGACACAGAGCAATGTCTTGTCTGTGTGATCTATTTTTCTCAATCTATATTCTTTATCAATTGTGGACACAGAAATATGTCTTGTCTGTGTGATATATTTTTCTCAATATTTATCAATTGTTTGCACAACTGAAATTTGAAACAGCATCAGTCTCTTCCATGAAAGGTTAGACAATAATGAAATTATTACATGGAATTTTCAGTTTTAACCTCACTTTTTGGGGGATTTCCTTTTTGAAATTAACCTTGGAATTCTGTTTTTGCTGAAACCTTTTCACTTAATAATCGATTAATTTAATGGACCGACAGGTGCAATCCATCAACAGTCTTAATGCTGTCATCAAAGCACCAATTTTCAACGTGCATCAAGCAGACTATTTATATTCTTACTCTGAACATGCACGATAGATATAAAATGGTGTTAAGACTTACCCATAGCATACACATAATAGGTAGCTCCCTGTGTCAGATTGAGACCTCTGATTGTTGTGACAGTGTACTTGTTTATATTGGAGACATCATATTCTGTAAATAATTGCTTCTTCTCATCAACTGTAGCTTTACCACCATCAATCTGTGTAAAATGGAAGATATTTAAAAAATCTTGCCTTTAAGAATGGATGAGATAAATAGAGTATGTGCTAATATTGTAAACAAAGGACTGGATTTACCTGGAGATTAAGACATATAAGTTAGGAATCTGATGTTCAGTAGTTGTCTTTTGTTGATGTGGTTCAGAAATGTTTCTCGTTTCCTATAAAGATAATAGACCAGTTGGTTTCCCATTTGAATGGTTCTACACTAGTAACTTTTGGAAACCTTTATAGCTTGCTGTTCAGTGTAAGGCAAGGCTCCATGTTGAAAACAGTACTTTGAACAGTAGTGGTTTACTTTTACAAATTCTGACTTGTCTCATTGGCACTCATATCACATCTTTTTATAACGATATAGATAGTTTTGTTACTATATTGCAATTGGTATGCTAAACAATAGTGCTGATTTTGATAAATACAGAAAATTTTGGGCCAATTTTCTACTTTTTGGACAACCTGTTTGACTTGAAAAAAATATGATAGCCTCTAATTAATTTGTTCATTAATTTTATACACTCAAGGCTTGAACCATTTTAGGTTGGTGTCATATCCTTTTTATTCACAAAAAGACTGAGATATTAATAATGAATAACTTACATATGGTTTACAGTTAGTATTATTGGCGTCAGAGTTGTTTGACAAAGCTACATAGTACATCATGATATCTAAATTGGAAGTAAATCCTTCAAACTGAATGTCTAAATATGTGTCTGTAGCATAGAATTCCTCCATCACAAAGACTCCACCTGTAATCTGTTAAAAAATAACATGACATTCAACATCCACGAATTCCCATCAATTAAATGTCATTAATATAATGATTATTTATTTATGCAAGAGTAAGAATACTCAATGGGCTATTCGCCCTTATTTATATAATATAATTTAGAACTGCTTAATCAATCCAAAAACTGTTAAAAAATAACATGACATTCAACATCCACGAATTCCCATCAATTAAATGTCATTAATATAATGATTATTTATTTATGCAAGAGTAAGAATACTCAATGGGCTATTCGCCCTTATTTATATAATATAATTTAGAACTGCTTAATCAATCCTACATTAATTTAATGTTTCGGCGGCTAAGTATTTATAATTGTATTACTATATTGTTTGAAATAAAGTTAGATTCCAATTAGATTAAGCAGTTCTAAATTATATTATATAAATAAGGGCGAATAGCCCATTGAGTATTCTTACTCTTGCATAAATAAATAATCATTATATTAATGACATTTAATTGATGGGAATTCGTGGATGTTGAATGTCATGTTATTTTTTAACAGTTTTTGGATTGATTAAGCAGTTCTAAATTATATTATATAAATAAGGGCGAATAGCCCATTGAGTATTCTTACTCTTGCATAAATAAATAATCATTATATTAATGACATTTAATTGATGGGAATTCGTGGATGTTGAATGTCATGTTATTTTTTAACAGACTAATTATCCATCTTTATCGGTCGTCCCACTGTCTATATCACTCTGCTCAGCTCTTAATATTATTCTGTATCATGTCTTTGTGACGTCAAATACGTTGACCCGGCCTTAATAACTTTGACCCGGACATATCAGCGCATCATAATGTTTGAACCGACGTTAATAACTTTGACCCGAACTTATCAAGTCATCTTTTGTGTGCTGGTGAAACTAAGAAAACACTTCTGAAACACGCAAATATAGCCCGATAAATCGATTATCAGATTATCTGCATATTGATATTGTAAAATATCAGCTGCTTGACATAATATGAAGGCTTTTTGATCTCGTTCGCTACGCTCACTCAACAAAAGCTTCATATTATGTCTTGCAGCTGATATTTAACGATATCATCATGCAGATAACCTGATAATTGGTACGTATCATATATAAATAAATTGAAAATATGCAAAACATCAATACATAAAATAATCTAAAGAAAAATTTCACATGCAAAAAATATTAGACTTAGATTTGAAAGAAATAACAAATGTACTCACTCAATTTCAATAACTCTATCAATATGGAAATACTGTGTCGTCTCAAATGCAAAGGTGTAGAGTGAAAAGTCAAACTGGTACTTTTCTATACCAATGTCAAGTTTCTGTGTACAGGGATCCAGTTTGAGGTAGACATTGAAGTTTCTTTCAACAGTATTAGAATGGAGACAACATGATATACCGGTACAGGTGTCATACAAGTGACAAACACTATTACCTTCTAGAGTTGGTAGATCTACAGCTGATGTACATCCTGCAATACATAAATACATAATTTAATTTTGGATGTAATTCATCTTCTGATTGGCTGACAGAGTTTTGTTCATCTGCACATAGACATAATTTTGTCATGTGACCGTGACATCATCAACGTTTTTTTTCAAGATTTACTCCTGTTCAAAATAGATGTGGAAAAAAAACAAGTTACAAAATTTTCATTTTTGTTCTCTACATTTGGAATCCTTCTGAGATCACATTTAAGTTAAAAGCCTTTGTACATAAATGCATTCTTCATTAATTGTAAATCTTTCTATTTTCATGTAACACATGACATAGTACAGAATTTTTTAACATGTCTTTTGTGTTTTAAAATCATACTGAAACATACATCTTTTGATTCCAAGCAATGCATTCAAAAGCTTGTAAAAGTAGGGGGATATTACCACAATAAAAGCATTCTGTTGTTTCCAAGTAAAGATATGAAACAAAGACATTAATGTTGTTGTATTCATATTTTCCACTCTATATAAGCTGCAAATCGACGACAATTTTATCTAAAAAGATGAAAAGTATTAATTTACAAACATTTTTTTTCATGCTAATTTTAATAAAAAAAAAATTAAGTGTCAAATTCAGTCTTTTTAACTTTATAATGCAACAAATATGTTTAGTTGTCCTACATAACTAAACACCTTTTAGTTTACATTAATTACCTTCGTCTTTTGTCCAGCCTTTAGTTGGCAATGTATAAAAAGGGTCAGACATTTGACACTGATCAGCTGTTGTTTTCAGCAGACTGGCTACTCCCAGGTATTCCAAGAGTTGTGAGGATACTAATGAGTTCAGTGGCATACTTGTGGAATATCCTTGTCCAGTTAGGTAGGAATTCAAATTGAAACCTAAAAAGAATTCAAATGGATTTTTTTCTTCAATTCAAACAGTTTTAGGAGTCAATGTAAAAATACTAAACTACCCCTCTCATAGTACATTAATGACAACTTGAAATTGAGGTTTAGTTGTTTTAATTGCACTTTTCCTAAGGGATGTGGGAACAGAAATAATACATTTTTTCATTACAATATTGCTCAAGTACCGGTATAAAACAAAACATCTGGTGTTATCAAAAAATAACATTATATCAAATTATTGCATTGTTTTCATGAAAATCACAAACTACAGCTTTCTTTACATCTTTTAGTTTGAATTCTGTTTTACCAAATCAAGTCCAAAAAGATGTGTCTAATGTAATATTCTCCACATCATTATACAAACCTGGTATAGCATATCCTCCCGTCCAGTCACATGGTTGTTTAGGTATCTTTACTCCATCAAATACAGTGTAAGTATAACGGCAGTCTCCTACAGTCTCAAAACATATACTGATGGTCATGTACAACAAGTAAACCTTTTCAGCTGTCAACTCCTCTGCTTTGTACCTAGAATAAAAAATAATATAATTTGAATGATAAACAACATAAAGATTTTATTTTTTCTTAAGGTGGTACCAAATACTACATGGAGATAACTCTGTAAAGTCAGCTAAACGTTTTAATTAGGTTGTGTTGTAAAAGGAATATTAGGCTTCTCAATGATCAGAATTGGTGTTTGTCAAACTGCTACATACCCAGTGTAATTTTTCTGACAAAATGGTTGGTTCAAATTTTATTTAAATTTTTATATTTTTGTTAAAGGGTCAAAGTAAATACTTTGACAAAATTTAATGAAAATTAAACGAGCCAAATCAATTTTAGTGAAAGTGTTGGGTACCACCTTAAAGTACATGACTGTTCAACTTTATACATTTTAATGACTCTCTAGTGCTAAAAATGAGGTAAAGTTTACAACTTTAGAAACAAAAAAAACATTAAACATATATTTTTTGTTTAAATTTTTTCATTTTCTACATTTGATCGAATAAAATGTTTGTTTTATGTATATCATCACCAAACACTTACTGAAGTCTGAGTAGATTGCCTAAAGTGACCGTCTGCCAGCTGCCTTGTGTAAATTCCAGTAATGTAACATTGATATTTCTTTTCTCCAGTCCAATACTGACAGAGTAGCTGCATGGATCCACCAAGACAAAGGCTTCCAACTTTCTCCCAAGATAACCAATGTTTGAACAGCACTGGGCACCAGTACAGTAACTTGGTAACCTGCATCGTGTGTAGGCTGGTAACTGTGGTAGTGTTATAAGTTCTCCACAAGCTGGAAAGTAATTTGTTGAAAATGATGTTACAAATTAATGTTAATAATTATGAACATCATGTGGAAAATAGTTAATGCATATTAGACCCATGTAAATGTGATATAAATAGGATCCCTGCTTTCAACAAGACTAACATACTGAGTCAAATTTTCAAAGTGGTAGTTCACAATTCACAATTTGCAAGGTATATGTAATTGCCTGCAATAATGTCTGTCATCCTACCTGGACCCATAATCATGACTCCAAGTAGATGAGTCTTTGCTTCAACATGTTAAATTAAAATGGAAAATGGAAACGGGAAATGTGTCAGAGACAACAACCTGACCAAAGAGCAGAAAACAGCAGAAGGCCACCAATGGGTCTTCATCATGCTATTACATGCATTTAGATTTTTCTGTCCATTGCATCCAAACTATAGTATGCATTGGTTTCATTATTGTTTTTTTATTAACAAGATTTCTGTCAATTAACATAAAAGAAAATAAGAATTTGTAGCAGATTTATTTCTTGTCGCTGATTTCTTAACTCCATGTTAAGGTATAGCAAGAGATTACTTTCATGATGAAAAAAAAACTTTACCTGTTGAATCCCATCCATTAGAAAGAGCTCCAGAATAGCTTGACAATTCACACTGAGGTTCTTTTTGGAAACCTGCTATTCCTAATTCTTCCATCAGTAAGTCAACGGCCCAACTTGGTAGCTGATTGACATTTGTGTCAACATCCAACTCACTCATGTAAGACACCAATGAAAAATCTGTAAAATTCATCAATATATCAGTATAAGTACTACAATTAAGATTTAGGTATATGCATATAAATATTCAAATATGTTTAAAGTCTCACATAAATATTCAAATAAAATAAAAGTCTGGTATCTTTGATCAAAATACTTCTATAATTAGGGCTATTCCAGCAAAATGTATGAGTGGGTGGGTTGACACTTTTTTTGATACCCCATCACCCACAATTTAGATTTTTATTAGTACTAGAGTTGTATCAATGTGTCCATTCCTAACACACCCAGAAAGAAATAATATGAGGTGTCCAAACATCCAATACATTTCATTCAAGAAATAGTCTTTCAGGGCGTTTTATAGCTGACTATGCAGAATGGGCTTTCCTAAATGTTGAAGACTATTTGGTGACCTATAGTTGATAATTTCCGTGTTATTTGCTCTCTCATGGAGAGTTGTCTCATTTGCAATCATACCACATCTTCTTATCTATATTTTATTTATTTTCAGTTTTTTACCTACATCAAAGTTTTCCTTTAGTACTTACCAGGAATGGCATATGGCTGACTGTAGTTACATGAAGATTTGGGTAACTTGATATCAGTCAGTACTGTGTGTTGTACTGCACATGGTCCCGCAGCAGAATAGCATACCTCAATGTCAATATTAACTACAAACACTCTCTCACTCTGGTAATTCACTACTTTATATCTGAAAAACAGGTAAAAAAAAATTGAAACATACTGGATTTTGAAAGGAAGAAAGGTTTTACATTATATGCCCCATCATTAAGTCAAGCTGCATATAAAAAATAAATCCTTAAATGTTTTTTATTTCATTTTTTTTTTCAAATACTGCTATATCCCTTTCAGTAAGTAAGTATGCATGGATACATTTTGGATATTATTTGCCCTTTTTACTAAAAATTTGATTATCAAAATTAATAATGTTTTACATGTAGCATATCAAATAATAACTTCAATGTGTATAAAAAGAAGGTTTGGTATTAGGATTCAATCATCAATTAAAATAACCCCTATACACAAAATGACAGTTTAACAAAATAATCTTTTTTAGGAAGATGAAATGAAATCTTCAATTCAATGTAAATATTGTTCTTACTTAATATTAACAAGTCCTCCAAAAGAGAAAGTAACCTCTTGTGCATACTGGAAACTATACAGGGAAATAGTCCTGTTGAAATTCTCTACACCAACTGTAAACTCCTTACTACACACATCAAGGTCAGCATACACTCTGAAGGTCGTATCTAACTTGACAATGTCAACACAGCAGTCAATCTTAGTACAGCTGTCACCAAGGTTACATACAATACCAGAACCAGGCAAAGTAGTGAGTGTTGGTGCATTCTGACATCCTGTTAAGAAAATACATGACTGTTTAATTAGAGAAAGTAGTACTCTCACAAAAGACATTTTTGAAAATCAATGTATGTAGAATTATGAACAAACAATGCCTGCACTACCAATTTCATCAATATACTTTTGTCCATTTTTTATTAAGACAGTGAGCGAGTTGAAATATTTCTCATCTGAACTAAGATATAAAATTGAGAATGGAAATGGGGAATGTGCCAAAGAGACAACAACCCGACCATAGAAAAAAACAACAGCAGAAGGTCCACAACAGGTCTTCAATGTAGCGAGAAATTCCCGCACCCGGAGGCGTCCTTCAACTGGCCCCTAAACAAATATATACTAGTTCAGTGATAAGAGTTCAGTTTTCAAAGTTGCCTTGTTTATCAGATGCAGAAGATGGCACACACTGGCTAGTTTTTTATTTAGAAAAAGAGTTTGTTGCTATTTTTCTTACCTGAACTAATAGCCCAGCCTTCTGAGTTGATCGGTGTATAAGGTGCAACAGACGACACACATTGACTAGGCTGTATATAATCATCAAACTGTAAGAATCTTTCAAGTTCAACGACAATAAGTTCTGACAAAGGATTTGAGTCAGTATAACTGTTAGTTGATAGCCAGGTTGTCAAATCAAAACCTAAAATAATGAAAAACATAGTCAAATTTCTTCAAAAAAAGAAGAATATGTGTCTAAAAAATTAAACATAAAACTTGAATAATTTAAAAAGGAGAAAATATCTTACAGTTCTTTCTGATTGGAAAAAAATTATTCTTCATTGAAATTCTGTTTTTAAATTCCACAAATTTTAACCTCAAATGGCATTCCACAAGCAATGCTGGTATTACTGATAATTTAAGTCATATTTCAGATGAAAGATCTTAAGGAAATCTTTATATTATCTCTATTATGGTAGAACATTTTATAATTGAAAAGAAAATGAAATTTGTTATCAAATAGCAAGGAGAAGACACCATTTTTAACAAAACTTTTCTTACTTGGATTGCCAGAGAATGCAAATCCATTGTTCCAATTACAGGACTTCTTTGGTAGTTTGACATTATCTAATACTGTATGCCTAACATCACAACTGTCTCTGTCTGAAGTCTCCATACACAGACCCATGTCAACAGATACCAGGTACATTCCTTCACTTGTTAAATCATGGATCACATAGCTGGAAAATAAAATGAAAAAGAAAAATTAGTACCGCAAAAATAGGATAAAACTAAAACTGTAGAGCTGAAAAAATATTCAAAGTTTCTACATTTTGTTTGCCCCAAATATCTATTTATATCAGAGACATATATGTTTTACAGTAATAATAGGCTTTGTTGAATTCCATTCAGTAGATTACAAAATCCACAAAAACAATAGTCACCAAGATATGTGTCACCTTATTACCACATTAACAATTTTTTATGCTGCCATCACAAATATTAGCCTACTAAGTCGCAGTTATTGTCAGAGGCAAGGATAAAATAAAAGTTTCAATAAATAAATATTCTTGAAGCATTACATATATTTTATTTTGCACTAGATTAAACTTACTCCATTCTAAGTCCTCCTTGTAAGGCAAAGGATTGAGGTTTCCCCCACTGGAAATGTAACAAGGATACAGTAGCTTCCATTGTCTCAATGCCAAGAGTGATTTCATATGTACAGGGATCCAGTTTAACTGTGGACTGGATTTTCTTATCAATATACCCAATGTTAGAACACATGGTAACTGATGTGCAATCTGATTGGATGTTTAATGATACATCTGCTGGTAGAGTAATGAAGTCGTCGAGGTTACCACACTCTGAAAAACAAATATGTAGGAACTTTCTTGCATTCTAAGAATTGCATTAAAAGTGTTGCCTTTTTAACTATCTACATATTTTCAATTAATATTTTATTAAAAAAAAACAGAAAATATTTTTTTTTTTAATTTCTTATTTTTCTTTCTAGTGTTGAAATTAAACATGTAAATCAGGTCCCTTTAGTCCACATAAAAATTCTTTTTTGTTTATTTTTTCCATATCATTCAACAAGTAAAAATTACATACTTAAAACTATGCAAACACATCAGTGTCAAACATTTTTGCCTCAATCACTTTACAAGATTTACATACTTTTACATGAAGAATTGAGTTCCACACATATTTAAACCAGGCAAGGAAACTTGAAATCGAAAATTGAAGAACAATTGAAAATATAAACAAATATTCTGATAAAATCATGTGAACTGTAAGAAGATATAAGAAGATGTGGTATGAGTGCCAATGCGACAACTCTCCATCCAAGTAACAATTTGTAAAAGTAAACCATTATAGGGTAAGGTAGGAATGTTCTTACCATCATTGAGTCTGCCATTGGCTGTGGTGAAAGGTGAGACAGAGTGATCACATGGGGTTACTTGGAGGTAGTCACTGATTCCGGTATCTTTTAACAGTTAGGTTGTTGTTGCTGATGGTAATGGATCTACCTTAGCTTCATTCTCATCCAGTAAAAACTTGTCCAGTGAAAATGCTGTAAAACAAATATGCAAATTTATATGCATATGAGAATTGCAATAAAACTTATAGGTACATGAAATTCATCTTCATTCTTATTACATTTTAAAATACAGTAAATTCAGAAATGTTCGAAATATTTTCTATTATATTGCCAAAATTGCAACAGAATTGGTTTGGCAAAAATGAAAAGCTTGTATTTTAAATTTTGAAGGCTTTAATTGTATGCATTATTTTATGAATTTTTTTTACCATTTAAAAGGAATAAAATTGAGAATGGAAATGGACTACTACAAAGAGACAACAACTTATTATAATGACTTAAACATACCTGAATCAATGAAAGTTGAACCAGTGAAGCAATACTGTTTAGGAAGCTGTGTACCACTGAACACGGTCATTTCAAAGTCACATGACCCTGACGTTTCAAAACAGATCTGAATTGTCATATCCAGCTGGTATTTTCCTGCTGACTGAAGGTTTGTGATGGTATATCTGAAATATAATATAATATCATATCAATTCTTTTACCTTGCATTTTTTAAGTAATATCTTAAGGGAAAAATAGTTCTAAATGTTATAATGATAATTTTGACGACAAGACTCGTTTACAAGAAGGGCTTTTTTTTTTATCTTCTTCTGTACTATACATATGTCTAATTTCAATTAAGTCATTTATGATTTATTCCATCAAATCAATTATAAAATTCGCTATACAATATTAATTTATTTTTAAATTTTTATTGATTTTGCTCGGATATTTTTCTTCAATTTTTCATGCCTTATTTCCCAGATTTCTGTCTACTTACGTGAGTCTGACCACATTCATCAATGTCTTAGTCTACTTACGTGAGTCTGACAACATTCATCAATGTCTTAGTCTACTTACGTGAGTCTGACAACATTCATCAATGTCTTAGTCTACTTACGTGAGTCTGACAACATTCATCAATGTCTTAGTCTACTTACGTGAGTCTGACAACATTCATCAATGTCTTAGTCTCCTCAACTCCTACAATTAAACAGATCTTTATTAAAAGAGACTGTTGTCATCAGATATCATTTAAAATTATTGCACAATATATATTTTTAAATAATTCATAGTGATCAAACAACAACATACAATAAAATGACATAAAATCAATAAATCAAGTCATTCACCTTTAAAATTCTGGAGTACATTTATTAAATTTTCAGATATCAAATTTTTATTGACAAAAAAAGACTTAAAAATTCAAAACCCGTATTTTTTCCCTAGCTGCTAGTCCTTAGCTCAAAAAGGAAAAGATCTCAAATCGAAATGCTTTTAAATCTCTTTCATTCAAAAGATACAAACTTTACAAGAAGTTTAGGGAAGAGGCAACCCACAAATTCCAAGTGTCAGTATAATAAAATTTCTGTCACTAAATAAATGGCAGCAAACTTGCAATTAAACTATTTTAGAATATAAAGATTTTCTGAAAAATGATTCTTCAGCATAAAGTAATAAATTAGATTAAAATGTTGGAAAATAACATCATAAATAAGCAACTTCTTAAAATTTTTCTACACAAAACAATTAACTTACCAAATGCATATCCATTGAGATCTACTGTTTCTGTTACCCTTTCTATACCAAACTTTAGTTTGTGGCTACAGGGATCCAGATCAACAAAGGAATAGAAGCCTTGTTGTAAGAAGTTAGAGTACATACAACAATCTACAGCAGTACACTTATCATGGATGTTACACGCTGCATTGGCAGGAAGTGTTGGCAAGGTAACGTCTGATGTACAATCTGTGAAAAGTACATGTACCAACTTTAAAATTCATAATAAGCAAACACCAACATAAAACAAAATGACATAAATTGGACAATTGAAATTATCTTAATATTTTTTCTATTATAAAAGTAAACCTTTACCATCTCTTTTTGAAAATCTGAACTTTTGACGTCATACAACAATCACTTTTCTATTGTAACGTCAGATATTTTCTATTATGAGGTCAAAATTTTACAGGCCTTTTGTGATGTCCAGTTATGCGGATAAATAGTGATAAGGTGTATTATCATCTATGATGAATGAGGTCAACTATTCAGAGGAAAGGGAAAATCACACCTAAGACAAAGCACTGAAACATTACCTTTTTGCCACCTCTCTGCACTGATTGGTGAATAATTAGCCACTGTGCAAGGTGTTCCCAGAATATAGGAGTTTATTCCAAGTAAGTTAAACAAATCAGTCTTTTCCTCAGAAGAGAATGTCTGTCCAGATGTTTTACCAATACTGGTCAGGTGACTACCAAATGAAAAGCCTGAAAATATAAACAATAACACTTTAATATGTGTAGTGACAATGAAGTATAAAATACAATGCAATGATGTGTTTTAACTAACAGGTGATATACAGGAATATATGGAGTCTGAAAATGGATGACTTTTTGGTACCAAAAGCATACGATAAAACTTCTAAAAGAATTCATCTGTAACTGTTAAAAGTTAAGAATATTTTGTTTATCAAGTTCTTCTAAAACAGTATGATGGTTTTCCAAATCATTGACCTGTTCTATTTTTGTATAAAACTAGCAAAAAGTTTTGTTTAAACATATATTTTTTGTCAAAACACTTCCTTGGTAAATCAAAGGCACATTTATAATCAGGTCTATTTACCTGCTGTTGAATATGGCAGATCCCATGCACATTGTCTCCATGGTATGATAGCATCAGTGAAGGCATCCATTTCTATCTCACATAGTGAGGAACTGTTGAAACATATCTGGATCTTAAGGTTTACTCTGTATTGACGATCAACTGGGAATGTTTCTATTTTGTATCTGTAAGTCAAAAATATCGTAATGATGATAACTCAATGATCAATATACACCTTATCGTTCTCCATTACTGGACATCATAAAGGTTCCCATAAAGTTTTGACATCATACTACAAAATATCTGACGCCACAATGGAAAAATGATTGTTGTATGGCATCAAAAGTTCAAGCAGGGCAGATTCTCAGGTCAAAGCATGACTGATTTCCAAAAAGCTATAAGTCAGAATAGAAAATGTAATATTTCTAAAAATGGTGTAAATATCAACATTTTTATACAAATAGATTAAAAAAAATACTAGTTTAACTTTTTTAGTTGAAAAAGTTGATGATTAAATTGGAATTCTACTTACGTCAACCTTACAACTCCTTTCAAATTAAACTTTTTCTCCTCACCTGAAACAAAAAGCAAAATTCTGTAATCAGCAATTTTTTATTTTAAATTAAAATGATTTATTTTTGCAAATCATACAAAATATTAAATTAGTATGCTTGACCAATATTTCAAACAAGAAAGAAAACACCAGAAATTAAATGAAAGTTTTTATACAATTTTTATTTTATGATTTGTAAACAAACTTGTGGTAAAATATATGTATCGTATTCGGCCGTGTATAGTACGCATTTATGTATAGTCCGCAACCCCTTTTCATCCCCTTAAAATCGAGAAAAAAAGTTTCGTAAAAAAAAAAAAAAATTATTGTAAAAGTCTTGTTCACTGTAAAAATCCATGGAAAGAGACCTATTCTCCATGTATTTTATCAAAAAAAATAATTATGTTTTATTTATTTCATAAAAAAATGAAATGGTAGAGCTTTTCATCAGGTATTATGATGAAAAGCTCTACCATTTCATTTTTTTATATAAGTAGTTATTAATCAAAAGATTCATTTTAAAATCAACATTTGTCCAAGTATGTCCAAGCTGATATATAATATAACAGAAATAATTTGAATATTATGGAACAAAAGAAAAAAGAGATCAAACATTTATCTAAATTAATTAGCAGTAATCAAAATTTTAAAACTATTTAATCTTATATAATCTTTTCATTGATCATGTTGTTTTATTGCCTGGGATTATAATATTTAACACCTGTCAAAACTTGACATCTTTATTTAATTGCTACACACCACATACTTAATCCTTAATTACCTCTCTAGATTACCTATGCAGGATGTCACACCTTTACTTTGAATAATCAATTTTGAAGAGAAAAGTTAAAAAAGAATAAAAGAATAAGAATTAAATGAAGTATATATAATAAATGTCTCCAATATACATTGTTAATGCAGAAAAAAACGAAATTTAAAAAAAAAAAAAAAAAAAAATTTTTTTTTTTTATTAATTTCGAAAACCGTCTATAGTTGTGTATCGTCGGCACCCCTTGTACAAACTACATATTTAAGGGAAAAAAGTGCGGACTATACATGCCCAAATACGGTAAGTTTCATAATAAATTTTAACCCTTTCAACGCTATACACGGCATATGCCGCGATGACATACGCCGTCCGCCACTGCTATTCGCGGCATAAGCCGCCATGACAACAGATTTTTCATAAGGACTCTTAAACCATTCGGTTTTCATTCGGGTCCTCTCTAATTTTTCCTTGTATGAATCGAGGATATACAAGGTCTCATTTGCGCTTGAAATCCCGGCAATTTTTATTCTAAAATCATGCAGTAGAAGGAAAATTGAAGGAAAATAAAAACAAATATTTTGACAAATGCAAATGGCGGAAATCGGAAATGAAGCTGTAAATATGGAAATATTTCAGCATTTCTATGGCGAAACTGACAACGAGGATTAGTTAAAAGGTTTCTTGTTATCTCAATGTGCTTATTTCATTTAATTTGTGTGGGAAATATGATTTGATCAATCATTTCGAGACGTAGAAAAAAGGGGGGAAACGGACGTTGACTGAAAATTTTGAGGACGGAGCCACTTATTTGTGCCACGATTACATAATACGTTGTGTATGGTGCAATACGCTACGGAATCTAGCAACTGGTGTCTTTTTTATTATATGGCAGATAAAACAACAAAATAGATGAAGACTAAAAGTAGTTTTTTATTCCAAATTTAACACAAATGTAATAAATTACACCTTTTACCTGCTAATTACCTAAAAATGCAGGTAACCTTATAAAAATTTTACTGAAATAACTGCCCAACATTACAGTTCATACTCTCCTGAGCTTTTTCATGCAATAACTTTCTCTGCATCTCTTATAATAAACAAGAATGTGTCCATAGTACACGGATGCCCCACTCCCACTATCATTTTCTATGTTCATTGGACCGTGAAATTGGGGTCAAAACTTTAATTTGGAATTAAAATTAGAAAGATCATATCATAGGGAACATGTGTACTAAGTTTCAAGTTGATGTAACTTTAACTTCATCAAAAACTACCTTGACCAAAAACTTTAACCTGAACTTTGCACTATCATTTTCTATGTTCAGTGGACCATGAAATTGGGGTCAAAACTATAATTTGGCATTAAAATTAGAAAGATCATATCATGGGGCACATGTGTATTAAGTTTCAAGTTGATTGGACTTCAGCTTCATCAAAAACTATCTCGACCAAAAACTTTAACCGGACAGACGAACAGACGGACGGACGGACGGACGAACGGAGGCACAGACCAGAAAACATAATGCCCCTCTACTATCTTAGGTGGGGCATAAAAAGATACAGCAGTCTGAAAAGGAATATACTGTTCTAATGAATGAACACAAAAACAAGAGGCTGTCACAATGACAGCAAACCGGACTTATTAACATTTATTTGTGTCCTGGCAATATCACAAGAACCATAACTGATGAATGCTGAAAGTGAAAATCGTTAATATCAAATTTGACATCCATTTTGTAGTCAGTATCAACATATTAAAATTTAAAAAGCTTAGATTGAATGGTTCATTAGTAAATGCAACAACGTGAATGGAAACACCATTTTACGATCTTTCAAGAACCATAACTCCTGAACGGTAAAAGTCAAAATCGTCATTATTGAACTTGACCTCTATTTTGTCATCAGTAACAACATATAAAAATTTCAAAAGCTTCGGTTGAATGGTTTATGAGAAAATGCACGGACACGACTGGAAACACCATTTTTCAATCTTTCAAGAACCATAACTCCTGAACGGTAAAAGTTAAAATCGTCATTATTTAACTTGACCTCCATTTTGTCATCAGTAACAATATATTAAAATTTGGGAAGCTTTGGTAGAACAGTTCATGCGTATTTGCACGGACACGACTGGAAACTCCATTTTTCAATCTTTCAAGAACCATAACTCCTGAACCGTAAAAGTCAAAATCGTCATTATTGAAGTTGACCTCCATTATGTCATTAGTAACAACATATTAAAATTTGGGAAGCTTTGGTAGAACAGTTCATGCGTAAATGCACGAACACGACTGGAAACTCCATTTTTCAATCTTTCAAGAACCATAACTCCTGAACGGTAAAAGTCAAAATCGCCATTATTGAACTTGACCTTCATTTAGTTGTCAGTAACAACATATTAAAATTTTAAAAGCTTTGGTTGAACGGTTCATGAGTTAATGCACGGACAACATTTGATTGCCGCCCGCCCGCCCGCCCGACAGCCCGACAGCCCGACCGCCCGGCCGCCCGCCGTACATCCCCAAATCAATAACCGATATTTTTGTCACAAAAATCCAGTTAAAAATGCAGCAGCAGCAGCCATTTTTCTATTTTTTTGTGTAGCGTTGAAAGGGTTAAGTCTACAGTCAAAAGCTGGTCAAATACTCTCTCTCAGTAAATTATTATTATTAATTATTATCCCTAATCTTTCTACAGTAATTACAAAGATATGGTTTTTTTTATGAGGAATGCCATTAAAAAAGGTAATTACCAAAAATGGTTTCATCAGTCAAATTCAACTTTAGATTAAATCGTTCAATGCCAATTTTGCCAATGTTTGTACATGGATCTAGGTCAATGTATGTGTGGAATGGACGTCCAAGGAAATCAACATCAGAACAGAAATCTATAGCTGTACACACTTCACCAATGGATCCTACTGATGATGGATGGAGTGTTGCCATGGGAACATCTAGTGGACACGCTGTAAACATATACAAAATCAGGAATATATTAATATATCTTTTATAATTTATAATTTTTCTTTTTTTATTTCAAATTACAAACTGAAATTGTAAAGCTGACATTCTGCTTATCTTATGCAATACATTGAAGAAATAATTACAAAAAAGTTTTTCCATTTTATTATTAATTATTCTCTTTTTTGTTTACCTTTTAAACATGGCTGGTAGGTAATGGGTACTACATGTGCACCACCATTCCCCACTATTTTATAGGGTTTGTGCTAACACATCTTTGCTTTTTTTGTAGAATGGTGGTTTTTTTTATTCTTTTATTTGGTCATTATGTTTGTTTATGATATTGACTATGCCCCTTTATATTTTCTTACTTTTTTAATTTCAATTACTATGGATTTATTTATTTTCGTGGGTGCCAATTCTGGGGATTGAGGCAAATTTGCATTTTTGCAGATATTAGATTTCGAGGTTTAACCAATATTTGCATGCAAACCTATTTGTTTAGGGGCCAGCTGAAGGACGTCTCCAAGTGCAGGAATTTCTTGCTGCATTGAAGACCTGTCGGTGACCTTATGCTGTTGTCTGTTATATGGTTGGGTTGTTGTCTCTTTGATACATTCCCCATTTCCATTCTCAATTTTATTATTGACAATTTGTATTTCGTTGAACACTTAAATTTGTGGTTCAATAAAATCCCTTGATGCCCAACGAATAAAAAATGAATCCACAATATACATGTATATCAAACAGGGAGTAATAGTTATTTACCGTTTTTCCATCCCCCCACTGATGGACTGTAGTTGATGCCTGATGGTTGACATTGTGTGGGAGACATCATTTCACCAATCTCCAGGTCTTCCAGTAAGCTTGATGCCTTAACAGGGGTCAGTGGTGGTAAACTTGATGTTTGAGCAGGTTCCAGTGGTGATCCTTGTGGTATGTGCTGATAAGTATTGAAAGTATTGACACCTTCAGTATTGACATCTTCTTTAGCATACCAACTGTTTAAGTTGAAACCTAAACACAAAAGTATGTAGTTTATTATTTGTTAGAATATTATCATATCAGTACATGTCCAGAGGTTCAAAATTAAGTTATTTTATTTTATATATTATATAAATTGTATTATTAGTATTTAAAACTGTACCTCCTCAGTCAAATAGATAGGAGAGGGAAAAAAAGATTTTATATGTATATCTCTTTAAATATATATTTTTTTGACAAATTTATTTTAAAAATTTGTTTTGTTCTGTATTGTTATATAATTGATTGTAATGATTAATGTTTGTTCTTTGTGTGTGTGTTGATGACAATCTAGATTTTGGATTTTATATCAATATTTTATTTCTTTGACTTTGACTTAAACAAAATTTTCAATTCTAGTCTATTATGAGTTATGAGTATAATTGGTGAGAATTAATATAAATAATTGAAAAGTCCAAAATTTTAAATAAATGAAATTCTTTATTTCCTAATCACAGGCGGTCTTTCAGACATTTCGTATTTTGACACCTTCAATATTCACACTTTCTTACAACTATTTTTCACTCGGCTCACTCTGTTAATTTTTGCAAAAAATATATATGATCTACCAAAAAATTAATTATGACGTCTCAGGCATGGTTACATTTTTTCATGACGTCACAATAGAAATTTCAGAGGAATACAAGATAATTTGACTTCATAATTGAATTTTTACCTATGAAGAACTGAGATCAAACGAACCACATATTGATCAAATAAAAATAATCAACAAGTCAGGAAAGGGTTAAGTCTAGTAAGAATAAGAGAAACTGTCTTATCCCTCAGTTTTATCATTCCTCATCTATGGATTTTTAAAATCTCGTAGTAATTACCTGGTATAGCATAACTTGAATCGTAGTCACACACAGGAATGGGTAGAATCTGTCTCTTAAAGAGTTCAAAGGTAACATACTGTTCACTTCTGTCCAAGTACATGCTCATGTTCAGGTCAACATGGAAATACTCATCCGCTTCATTGTAGTCCCCAAGAAAACTGTAATACAAATTGGCCAATATCATAACTTTAGGGGCGAAAATAAAATATTTCCTTCTAACATAACTTCTTCTGTTCACACTTCTACTTGCTTCTCTTTTTTAATTTAGGGCTTTTTGCAGCACTTGTATTGGTGGCATATAACCCAAACAGATGTAATATATCTAGTACAATTTTTTTTTACCTTTTCAAATAGTTCCAAATTGAAGCAAGAATCAGATTTTTTTTGATTTTTTTTTGTAAGCAGTTCATTTTTTGTGGACAGCAGTTATTATCAGTGTTAAACTTACTCAAATATCAAGGCATCTAACAAATCTTTGCTATCTTTCTGTCTTATAAAATAAGATTTTTCAAAATAAATAACATTATTTTTTTATTTGATTCAATGTCATATTGTAAATAAAACTACACAATGACATTGTCATACCACAATACACTGATTTGTTGACTCTTTGGTGGGATGTTTTCTCTTCCATTTCCATTCTCAATTCTAATGAAGTGTATTGTTAATCTGTTTTAAATTGTCCTATATCAACAAACTAAAGAAATGTAGTGTTCCCTTTTAAATTGTAGAAGTAGATAATAACACAAGATTTCTTAAGGTGGTACCCAACACTTTGACTAAAATTAATTTGGCTTGTTTAATTTTCATAAAATTTTGACAAAATATTTACTTTGACCCTTTGAAAAAAATATATGAATTTGAACCAATCACTTTCACGGAAAAGTTTCCTTGGATTTATATATAAAGCAGTTTGACAAACACGATTTTTGATCATTTAGAAGCTTAATATTTTCGTAACCATAGAATGTGATTAAAATATTTAGCTGATTTTACAGAGTTAACTCCCTGTAGTGTTAGCTACCATCTTAAATTCAAGCTTGATTTTTGTAATGTTAAAACTTACCCCAGGTGTAGGTCAGAAAGTCCAAATCAATAAAAAGCTTTTCTATACCAATCTTGAATGACCTTTCACACCAATTGAGGTCAAAGTAAGCATGGAATGACTTCCTTAGTAGTGGTATATATAAACAGAAGTCGATGTAAGTACAGCGTGATGCAATGTGTCCTTTAGGTGTGGCTATAGATGATGGAGTCAGTGCTGTAAGGTTAACTAATCCTCCAAGACATTCTAAAATAACAAAGTAGTGGTTATATATAAAAATAACAAAGTAGTGGTTACATATCAAATAACAAAACAGTGGTTACATATCAAAATAACAAAGTAGTGGTTATAATAGTGGTTATACATCAAAATAACAAAGTAGTGGTTATATATTAAATAACAAAGTAGTGGTTATATATTAAATAACAAAGTAGTGGTTACAATCAAATAACATTGTTCAAATGTTGATAAAACATTGCTCTGTTAGATATCTTTGAATAAACTTGTCTCAAATAGTTAATATAGACCTTTAAGCACCTTCATTAATGAATAAGGGAAACTGCTAAAATTAATCAAATAGCCTCATTTTGAAAGCTTCCCATTTATTTGTAGACTAAGCTAATAAGACATTTTACCACATTATGTCTTAGTCTCATACATAGATGATGATGTGAATTAAACATTTTTGAACATGGCTTTTGGTCATATCTAATTTACTAAATACTTATAATAGCAGAAAAATTACATTTCTTCACAAAAATGATCTGTCTTCCTTTTTCAGTATAGTCTACATTTGTATATAATCAGCACTCTCTTTGTATCCCCGAAATGTTTGTATAATATTATTCATTTGTATATAATCAGCACTCTCTTTGTATCCCCGAAATGTTTGTATAATATTATTCATTTGTATATAATCAGCACTCTCTTTGTATCCCCGAAATGTTTGTATTATATTATTCATTTATCAAACAAATATACATAATCTGGAAAGGATTGAAGAATTTTTACTTTTTTTGCAGTTTTTGGGACAAACCTTAGCACTGTGCTTCTCCTTTAAAAGCTGAACTAAACTCTTAAAGTTTAAACCTACTCCTTTAAAGCTCAGTAGGAACACATAAAGTTGAAACCTACTCCTTTAAAATCTCAAAGTTTGTGTCATTAACTAACAAATACAGTTATTTCTTATTCTAATGCAACATTGTTTGTTATGTTCATTTTGACAGGAACATACCCGATTTTCATGGCATCAATTCCAAATTAGAGCTATGAAAATGTACGCCCAAATGCAGAGAACATATATGACAGATTATAAACGTATGATTTGACATTGTTTTCTGTCAGTTTCATTAGAATGGAGGTAACAATATAGTAATTTAAGCTCCTTCTGTGATTTGATGCCGTCAGAGCTTAAAAAACAATACAGTTATCTCCTCATTATAACCACCTTTCTAACACAGCACAACATATAAATAAACTTACCATCTCTCCAACCAACAGAATCTGATGGCTGAGATTGGTACATTGGACTGTTAATGTCACACTGTTGATCTTGTAGGTATTCAGCTATACCAAGTTTCTCTAAAATCTGCTTAACTACAATGTCTGTCAATTGGTTCTGGAGAGAAAGTCCTTGCTGCGCCAAGAAATCTGAGGCTGAGAAATTGTTAAAATTGATGCTCCAGTCGCAAAAGATTTTTGGAAGGTACAGGTCCTTGACAATTACTAAGGTTATGTCACATGCTTCTCCTTCTTCTAAACAGACACTGGCATTCATACTAACAATAAACTTCTTTTCTGCCTGTAGATCAATCACCATAAAACTACAAGAGAATTATCAAAAATAAAAAAAGCAGAATCATACTTAAAAATTCAAAATCATATATAGTTACCAGTGAAAACCATCAGCATTGTAAGAATAAAGACAATAACAATCAAAACCAAGGAGTAAACAAAGACTCAAAAAAACAAAGGACATTTACATCAACAGTTATAAATAATAAATAAGAAACAACACGAACTCCACTAAAAACACTAAAATTGCTAAGAAATTTGAAATTAAACAGAGAATCATTTAGTTATCTTGGTCAACAATGTAAATGTTTGTTCAAGTACAATTCTGGAAAATTGAATGGATAGGCGAACCCAAACTGTTTCTGGGTAAAGTTAATTTCCATTGAAATAAATAGAATTAAAAACAAGCAAGAAACTATAAAATTTAAAATGTGTAAGATTAATGCAGTAACATGAATATGAGTCACTAATGGTATAACTTAAATAATATAGCCATTTTAAATACTTAAATCTATAATACTCACTCTAAAAACATGATGTTGCCCAACTTAAGGTTTTTCACCATACCTGAAAAATGAAAATGCCATAAATTTCACATATATATATTATCATAAAAGCAGTAAAAACAATAAAGTATTAGGTACTCAGGCATAGATGCATGTTTCAAATACATGTTATGTGAAATTTTCTTTTAATTTTTTAATCATCAAAATCTACAAATTCTTCTTTTCTGATTTAGAGTGGGGTGCTCATTTTCGCCATATCTTTCCATGTTTTCTACAGTTTATGTTCAGGTCTATATGTTTTTGAAGTATACTGATATTTCTTTATGAAGATAACCTCAAATGCAAAACATTCCTAAGCTTGAAAACATGTTTGTTTGAAAATAATCATCTGTAAAGTTAGATTAAAAGGTGTTTGAAATTTCTTGAAGTTTTGTCAATGGGGGACACATATTCGCCGTTTTACACATCTATTTAAAACCAAATAAATGCAGCTTTATATAATATATATCATATAAATTTCATTATAGATGAACAGCAGACATTTCAAAGGTGTAAAAAACAGAAATTTAGGCCAATCAGTAAAAAATATGCTAAGAAAAAAATCTTTGAAAATCCTGTTTTTCATTCAGGAAAATGACCGAAATTCGTTGTCCGTTTTTCGATCTTTTGCAGTAAGTGCCGTAATTTTGTTTAAGTTTAAAAAATAATCATATTTGTTATGAAATTATAATTTATCGGCATATTTCTTCCATTTTAGCCATCCTTTGAAGTGTTTACACCTCAAAATCATAAAACGGCGAAAGTGTGTCCCCGGCGAATATGGGCCCCCCACTCTAGGTACAAATTGTGATGATGGACATTTGAAATGGTTTGTGAATGGATAAAGCACTTACAATCTTATACAATGTGAGTAAACAGAATATTATATTTATTAATGAAAATTGTAAAACCAAGATGGCATCTTTTTTGTATCATGTCAGGTAATTTTCAAGGGAGAGAATTCATCCAAAATTTTAAAACATGATCTGGGATTTTCCTGTTAAAACGAGAAAATAAATGATCTCCTACATCATCAATGTTGAGCCCTAATAAAACAAAACACTTACCACTATCAAAAGAAAAGAAGGCCTCATCCACGCCAAACCGATCTATTCCAGCTTTGATTCTGTACTGACAACCATCTAATAGTATGTAGAAGTGGAAGGACTTCTTTATAAACTCAATGTCCACACAACATTCTACACCTGTGCAATAATCTGGTATGTGGCATGTAACAGGGATGTTGTTAGGTATCTTTGGTAGTGTTATGTCTAATGGACATTCTAAAAAAAAAGATAAAATTGTATAAGACAAATATCAACAAGAAACTAGGCATGCATTTTTTTAAATAACATTCACCAACTGCTAGAATTATGTTTTGATTGAGAACATGTCAATTATGGTTCAATTTTTTCAATATCAAAGTTTTATAAAGGTAGCATAATAGAATAACACAACTTCAGTACCTATCTGACATAAATAGTTTTATTTCTGAACCACTCTGGCATTTTATCAAAACAGCAGAATTCCCAATGTGACTCGATGCTAAATATATAAAACCCTAAATATAGATACTGCTAAATTATGATTTTTCTATACTGTTAACTAAATACAAATAAAAAAGTTAGATATCAAAACTTTAGGATTATGAGAAGAAAATTAATAAAAAGTTGTTTAAAATCTGTTTGTGTTAAGATCAATCTTAAGAATCTGAGTTGTACCTTAATATAAAGCACAAAACGATTGATGTGAAAGCCTTTGAGGCATTCATTGGTAAAAGTCTACAGATAACTTGACACCAATCTTACCCCAACAACGGCTTGTTTTCAGATTGAGCATAGACTCAATCTTTGACCATAAAATGAACTGACCTTTATTCCATCCATCTGTTGAAGGAGAGTAAGGGACACTACTCCTGCTACAGGATGGTTCTTCCATGTACTGTTTGACACCGGTGGCTTCCATGAACAGATCTGAGACATATTCTGGCATAAAATCAAGAGCTTGGTCAACTTGTTTTTTCAAGAATTCAGTTGCAGATATGTCTGAAAGAGAATATGAATTATTCATTAAAATGGTGAAGTGAACAGACAGAATAATATTTTGATTTCTTTATGAAAATTTTATCAAAATAAATATTTTTCACTTGCAAGGTCATGATAATTATTTCATATGTTCTAATACTTCTAAATTGACAATACATCTTCTGTGGATTCCCTATTATTTGTATATATAAGGTACTGGTTTTCCTGAGATTTCACTGGTACAAGTTAGGTACAAATCTAAATTCAAGAATACATTTTCTATAGTATTATATGCAGAATGAAGTAAACATCGTCTTTTGCATTTGGTCATATAGAGCAAACATATTTTCAACAGGTTTACTTACTGCCTTAAGAGTTTTAGCTTGCTGTTTGATTTGAGCTAAGGCTCTGTGTTGAAGACTGAACTTTGATCTATAATGGTTTACTTTTATAAATTGTGACTTGGATGGAGAGTTGTCTCATTGGCACTCAGCCCAAATCTTCTTATATCTATTTTAATCATCAACAGTTTTACTTACCAGCTAAAGAGATGTTTGTCTCTAGATTACACAAAGGTTTTGGCAGCAGTACATCTTTCATAAGCTCCACTGTATAAAGGCATGCCTGTTTATTGTCTACACATAATGATACTCCAGCGTTTACTAGAAACATCTTGTCGGTCTTCAAATCATCAATTGTAAACCTTTAAATAAAGAATATCATAAATTGACAGTACAATAATGGTCACCACTCTAACTTATTTTTATTTAATGCTCTAAAAGTCACATGGTGGTTTTTTTTAAGAAATATGCCTTTAGATAAATTAACATATTAAGTACAGCTCTTTATAAGAACCAGGCAGAGTGCCATATACATGTGATATATGGGGGGTTCCAGATTTTATCTATAATTGGCCTAGTAGAAGCAATAAATGAATAAAGCTCAAAAAATAATTTTGAGTGTGAAAATATGAGTGGTTGCCATGGTAACGGACACACTATTTTTAGGTTGTTAAGCATTGTAAAATCATTAAAAAATCAGCTAAATCACCACATTTTAGAGCCTGATTATGAATAGAATCATGCATTTTTCATTAATGTTCATATGTAACATTTATACAACTTGGTTTAAGCTTCATTTTAGTGAAGATTGCATGTCAACCAAGTTTGTATATTTTTTGAAAATTTTTGTGAAAAAATGCATATTTTCAACATTTCTGAAATTGGGATTTTTTCGAAATTATCAAATTTTCTCAGGTGTTTTTAAAAAAAGTGCAAATGTGTACAGAATAGTTAGCACTGTAGTAATGAAGTTTGGATACTACTTTACCAAATTAAATAGAAAAATGCGTGGGATTTTTTTTAGTTTTATCACCATAGCAACCGATTTTTTCCTTGGAAACAGAGTTTTTATTTGCAGAATATTGCAGTTTTAGAGCTTAAATGTCCTGAATTGTTTTATAACCAATAAGAAAATACATAAAAGCCAACTCAAACTTTTAATTACTATCGTCAAGTGTTGTTGACTTCAATTGTTACCACGGAAACACATATTATCCATAGCAACATCAACTTAAAAACTGCAAAAATAGAAATTTATGTAAAAAATACATAAATAGAAGGTGTTTATTTTCAAATTGGAATATGGCTTCATTCTTTGCTTCACTCACAGTCTTGTCTGTGTTTTTTTCCTTCAGATTGTTCAATAAATGTAATATATAATGTAACATTGGAGTTGGAGGGGGGGGGAGGGGGTAGGGGGGTATGTTGATTTTTTAAAATGTTGCATACAAGTAGATACTTAAAAAGATAATTGCAATTGGTCGGACTTTGTTCCGAGTTCATCATCTGATTATCAATTTTTGGAAGTTAGCAGATGATGAACTTCATGGGTTTACAATAACTGGGCCAACCTGGCTTATGGCAAGGCAAGATAGATATGGCCCTAACAATTGTAAGAAAATTCTTAATTTCTTATGGCACACACCCGTCTAAGATGTTATTCCAGCATAAATCACAAAATTGTCCTGTAATATAATATTAACAAACCAATAATAGAATCATTTGGTCAAAGCATTTCTAAGCTGAAATTTAAGTGTGATGGACGGACAGATAGACGGACAGGCAAATTGAACACATTTTAAGTTGGCGGTGACTTAAAAAAATAAATAATAGTCAATTGTTGATCGCTAATATCAGAAGTCCAGTATAATGGAATCCTCTTTAAATATACATGTAGCTATTAACATATCATTAATAACTCCTTTGTTGTACTACTATCCCGCAATTAAAATTCTGGATCTCCGAGATAGACAAATAGAATACATCTGCTAAGTTGGAATTGTGCTAATCCCGGTAAAATAATTATGCTATTACCGGCAAGATTATCATATCAAAATTATCAAGCAAAATAATTGTATCAATTATGAATTATTCCTTACTATGCGTCGTTCTACATATATCTCATAAGTTCAAGATTCCGATAAAATCATATCTTGTTTTGTGTGTGTGTGTGTGTCAACAGGAAGGTTGGGATTAATTTTTGGAGTGTTGGTCACAACAGTTTAGGAATTAGGGGCCAAAAAGGGCCCAAATAAGCATTTTTTTTGGTTTTCGCACTATAACTTTAGTTTAAGTAAATAGAAATCTATGAAATTTTTACACAAGGTTTATGACCACAACAGGAAGGTTGGGATTGATTTTGGGAGTTGAGGTCCCAACAGTTTAGGAATAAGGGGCCAAAGAGGGGCCCAAATAAGCATTTTTCTTGGTTTTCGCACCCTAACTTCAGTATAAGTAAATAGAAATCTATGAAATTTAAACACAAGGTTTATGACCATTAAAGGAAGGTTGGGATTGATTTTGGGAGTTTTGGTCCAAACGGTTTCGGAATAAGGGGCCTAAAGGGTCCAAAATTAAACTTTGTTTGATTTCATCAAAAATTGAATAATTGGGGTTCTTTGATATGCCGAATCTAACTGTGTATGTAGATTCTTGGTCCCGTTTTCAAATTGATCTACATTAAGGTCCAAAGGGTCCAAAATTAAACTAAGTTTGATTTTAACAAAAATTGAATCCTTGGAGTTCTTTGATAATTATGCTGAATCTAAACATGTACTTAGATTTTTCATTATGGGCCCAGTTTTCAAGTTTGTCCAAATTGTGGTCCAAAATTTAACTTTGTTTGATATCAACAAAAATTGAATCCTTGTGGTTCTTTGATATGCTGAATCTTAACATGTACTTAGATTTTTGATTATAGGCCCAGTTTTCAAGTTGGTCCAAATTGGGGTTCAAAATTAAACTTTGTTTGATTTCAACAAAATTGTATATTTGGGTTTTTTTGATATATGCTTAATCTAATCATGCATTTAGATTTTTGATGTTTGGGACCGGTTATCAAATTAGTCCACATTGAGGTCTAAAGGGTCCAAAATTGTTATTATTAACTTTATTTGATTTCATAAAAAATTGAATTCTTGGGGTTCTTTGATATGCTGAATCTAACCATGTATTTTGATTTTGGATATTGGACCATAATAGGTAATGTCAAATTTAAAATTTAAAGCTTTTAAGGAGGCTCGAGGGTATTTCCGAAAAAAATCAAACATCTGTTTTTCATTACAAATTTTATTTATTTCCTTTTGTAGTTGTTACTTTATCATATGGTACAAAAATCATTCAAAACAATCAATTCGTGTTGGCCCCAGATGACTTTCAAAATGTATACATCATTGAAAAAGTTTCAAATTATCTCCCTTTGGTGGAAAAATGCAATTTTTTGGCTCTAAAATTGAAATATCTTTTTCAACTCATCGGTGACCTATCTTTTTTAATATAATTTCCATATAAGCTGTACTTAAACTAAATTATTGTAAAATTTTAGCGATTTCTGTAATAAATTTCTTTTTTTTATTTCGATATTACCTTTATTTCTCCTATTACTTCAACAGAAAAAAACCACTTTTACAAAAATGTATGCTTCTTTTGAAGGCAGATTGTGAGTGCAAATGAACGGTGACCCCACTTTTTTATTTTATTTTTCTATTAACTATAAGATAAAGTTCATTTATAGAAAAATATAAAGAAATCCTTTATAAATGATTTAGACCCGCGAACCCCCTTAAGTTTAAGTTCTGAGACCACATTCATTATGTGTCAGAAACCTTTGTTGTGTCAACTATTTAATCACAATCCAAATTCTGAGCTGTATCAAGCTTGAATGTTGTGTCCATACTTGCCCCAATGTTCAGGGTTCGAACTTTGCGGTCGTATAAAGCTGCTCCCTGCGGAGCATCTTGTTTTAGGTTCAAATTTAAAAAAAAATATTTTGCTATTCTCAACGTTTCTTTAACCTTTACGCCCCTATTTTCTGTATCTGTCTCTGTAACCTTTATAAAAGACTGCATTAATCCCGAGATTTGGAATGAAACCACTAAGCTGAGAATATTTGCATAAATACAAGATTAATAACAGTAATAATTTGAAGACAAATTCCACACATGGTCTTATTTAATTAAATGCAACACTAGAAACAGCGCAGTACATACCAATGTTATTTTTCTTTGTAATTATCAATGTTTTCTAGTCCCAACAAGTTGTAATCATTCATGAATACAAGACTTTAGCGTCCCATGTGTAAAAAAAGAATAAATTTCCGATGTCCCACGCGTTGTGCACACATTTGATCGATTCAAGGTACAATGGCAAAAACTAAAATAAACACTTTTATGGCCGCGCCGCAATTTGGGAGGGGGCGTTGTAGTAGGTTTAATTCATGTCCGTCAGTACATTAGTCGTCACAAAGTTGGTTTCTATTTTGCAATTAATGTTTGCCTCAATCAAATCTTATGAAACATGTATACATACACAATGCTTATTACCACAAACAGAGATCAAGTTTGAATGTTGTTGGTTAACTATAAAGAAATTTCTAAAAGTGACCATTTGATCTTAAGATGTGGTATAATTGTATATAAGACAATTCTCTACAAGATACCAATGATCATAAGATAGTATCCAGAAGTAAATTTTGTAAATATAAAATTCTATTTTTTTCCGTATTTTACTTATAAATGGACTTATTTTTTTCTACGGGGAAACATTACATTTACTCTGTGGTTAAAGTTTTTAGAATTTTAATAACTTTCTCAAACTATCCTGGGCATGCTGGGTTTGTACCAAACTTGGACAGAAGCTTATTTATGATCATAAGATAGTATCAAGAAGTAAATTTTGTTAAAAGATAAATCCATTTTTTCCGTATTTTACTTGTAAATGAACTTAGATTTTCTTCCAGTTAACATGACATACAGTCTGCAGTAAAAGTTTTAAAAACATTTATTAGATTCATAAACTATCCTGGATTTTTACCAAACTTGGACAGAAGCTTCTTACAATCAAAAGATAGTATCAAGAGGAATATTTTTACCGATTGTTTTCCTCATTTCTGTTGAGCCTGCGATTTACAGCAAAAGTAGGCAAGACACTGGGTTCCGCAGAACCCTTACAAATTCATTCTTAAGGCATTCAAATGAATAAAACTTTCTTTTTTTTTCCCAAAATCTGACAAAAATCCCAAAACATGACAACTACAATGTACCTTAACTTAGCTCTGAAGCTAAAACTGCTTATATCGATGGTATATAAGAAATTTCTGAGAGAAAAAAAATGATTCTATTTATAATCAGGCTCGCCGACCAAACGTTATCTTTTCAAAAATCTTCATGTATGATATCTTTAAAAAAATGAACCTCCCCCCCCCTTTTTTACCTTCTAACCCCAATATTACATTATATATTACATTTATTGAAAAATCTGAAGGAAAAAAACCCAGACAAGACTGTCAGTGAAGCAAAGCATGCAGTCATGTTCCAATTTGAAAATAAACACCCTCTATTTATGTATTTTTTTACATAAATTTCTATTTATGCAGTTTCAGAGTGGATGTTGCTATGGTTAGTATGTTTTTCTGTGGTAACAATTGAAGTCAACAACACTTGATGATAGTAATTTAAAGTTTTTATGTATTTTCTTATTGGTTATGAAAAAATCCAAGACATTTAAGCTCTTAAACTGCAATATTCTGCAAATAAAACTCCGTTTCCAAGGAAAAAATCGGTTGCTATGGTGATAAAACTGAAGAAAATCCCACTCATTTTACTATTCAATTTGGTAAAGTAGTATCCAAACTTCATAACTACAGTGCTAACTATTTTGTACACATTTGCACTTTTTTGAAAAACACCAGAGAAAATTTGTTAATTTTGAAAAAATCCCAATTTCAGAAATGTTGAAAATATGCATTTTTTCGCAAAAATTTTCAAAAAAATTACAAATTTGGTTGACATGCAATCTTCATTAAAATGAAGCTTAAACCAAGTTCTATCAATGTTAGATTTGAACATTAATGAAAAATGCATGATTCTATTCATAAGCAGGCTCTGAATTGTGGTGATTTAGCTGTTTTTCGAAAGATTTTACCAAGCTTAACGACCAAAAAATAGAGTGTCCGTTACCATGACAACCACTCATATTTTCCGACTTAAATTTTTTTTTGGAGCAATATTCATTTACTGCTTCTACTAGGCCAATTATAGATAAAATCTGAAACCATCATGTATCGCACTCTGCCTGGTTCTTACAAAGAGCTGTACTTAAGTTGAAATCAAATCTTTTTCACTATAAAAAAATTAGACTACAAATCTGTAATAATAAATAACTCACTTCAAGCGAACAACATCAGACAGACTTATTATTTCCTCTGTTCCAAACTCATAGTTCAACAATGTCTTGTTGTATGGTAAATTTTCAATTCCAGCTAAAAACTGGTAATTACAAGCATCCAAACTGATGTAGAAATTAACAGTGAGATCAAAGTCAGCTATATCTAAACAGCATGTAACACCAGTACAGGTGTCCATGAGGCTACACCTTAGTGGTATGCTGGAACTTATTGGCTGTAACGGGTATGGAAGGGGCACAGGACACTCTGAAAATACAAATAATGTACAACTAATTATTGTATTTGTATTAACAAAAAGAAAAAACAAAAAATATAAAAAAAAACCTATAAACCAATCATTTTTTACAGATAAATTCAAGTATAAATAAAAAGAAAGATTAAGTATCTAAAATTGTTGAGAAAATAATTACTATATTAGCATTTTTATATTATGAAACACTTGTGAAGGCCTTGTGAAGTACTGTTGTTTCTCAGTCCTTGTGAAGTACTGTTGTTTCTCAGTCCTTGTGAAGTACTGTTGTTTCTCAGTCCTTGTGAAGTACTGTTGTTTCTCAGTCTTTGTTTCTATGGTCATATCACTTTTTCTAAGACTTTGGGTTTGAATGTCTCTTTGTCTGCCTCTCTTTAATAAGTATATTTCATTTTGTCTGCATCCAAAAATATACAAAATATATACATACCATTGGTCCATCCATTTACAGCTCCAGCAAATGGTGCCGCTGTGCGGCTACAAGATGGATCCTTCAGATATGGTGTCAGTCCCACAGCTTCCAGCATCTTGTCACGAGCTAGGCCCGTCACAGCTCCAGTAATACTATTCAGAGCTTTAAAGTCACTTAATGAGAAATCTGGAAAATTGTAAAAAGTTAAAATATTTCATTTCATTTTAAACAAGATTGTTATGAATTGTTTTAGGAATAGTATTTTTAATATAATATTCTTTATTAATTTAGCCTCTGGACCTAATCTATTCTACATAAATCTTATGAATGAAAGACTAGAACTCATCTCACCAAGGTTTGTTATTTTACAATCACATCCCAGTTTAGAAAGTTTGGTACTACCAAGGTTTGTTATTATCAAATCACATTCAAGTTTAGGAAGTTTTGTACTTACCAAGGTTTGTTTGTGTCCAATCAAAGACAAGTTTAGAAAGTTTTGTACTCACCAAGGTTTGTTTGTGTCCAATCACATTCAAGTTTAGGAAGTTTTGTACTCACAAAAGTTTGTTTGTGTCCAATCACATTTAAGTTTAGGAAGTTTGGTACTCACCAAGATTTGTTTGTGTCCAATCACATTCAAGTTTAGGAAGTTTGGTACTCACCAAGGTTTGTTTGTGTCCAATCACATTCAAGTTTAGAAAGTTTTGTACTCACCAAGGTTTGTTTGTGTCCAATCACATTCAAGTTTAGGAAGTTTGGTACTCACCAAGGTTTGTTTGTGTCCAATCACATTCAAGTTTAGAAAGTTTTATACTCACCAAGGTTTGTTTGTGTCCAATCACATTCAAGTTTAGGAAGTTTTGTTCTCACCAAGGTTTGTTTGTGTCCAATCACATTCAAGTTTAGGAAGTTTTGTACTCACCAAGGTTTGTTTGTGTCCAATCACATTCAAGTTTATAAAGGTTTGTACTCACCAAGGTTTGTTTGTGTCCAATCACATCCCAGTTTAGGAAGTTTGGTGTTTTCAAATACTGGTACAGAAACCAGACATGGTCCACTCTCCTCAAAACAAACACTTAAGTTCATGTTTAACATGTATTTCTTCTCAGCCTGCAAGTCATGAATTGTGTACCTGGGAAGAATAAAGTTTATTGTTTAACTCTGACTGACAATGTACTAATCATTATAGAATATTGTTACAAAATGAGGTTTAAACAGACAAATACAAGTGACAATTTCAGTCCCCTTTCGTCAAACCTTTTTTTTTTAGCAGTTCAAAACTAAAACTAAAACATAAAACTAACTATGCAATGTGACCTGCAGGATTCATTGTTGGTTTTTTTCTGCCTGAATATTCATGAAATATTTGCCACTGAATGTATAGGTTAAAACCAACAAACAATCAATAAATACAAATGTGTATCAGCTGCAATTAAATGATTACCTAATTCAAATTGATTTATATCTTAACTATATATACATATGGTTAAGATTGGGGCAAGTAAGGTTGATGAAATATTCAGACAAATTTAGACTGGTCGAATAAAAATCAGTACATAAAGTACAGATATAGGCCATTTCAGACTTTTACTGGTTTGTTGTGATATCGATCATAGGTATACTTACTCCATTTTAAGAACTTGTAATATTGACATTGTCTTCTTCTCACCTATTAAAAAAAAAATAATAAATAATAGTCTCAATATATATTACCCTGATTTGTGGCATGGTATCCCAAAGTGGCAAAACACAGTTAATGAGGCTTTAATATAAATACCTAACCAAAACCTACCTCCGCTTAAAGTTGATAAAAAGTTCTAAACTCTATTTTTTTCAAAGAGGAGTAATATATTTTTTCTTTTAAATTAGTTTATATCTATTATACATATATCTGAATACCACTAGATTGTAGATTTATTTCTTTTGAAAACCATGCATACCATTGGTATCCACTGAAGGGATCTCTACCTACAAAAAACTTAATAGAGCATTTGTTCAGAAGTTCTTCATATATCTATAATGTTCAAAGTCTCAATAAGCATAACATTCACTGCATTATTACAATAACATTTTGTTAATTTATATCACAATGTTTGGAAGTTCCTTATATGACAATTCCTCAACATAATAATATGGATATGAATTGATTGATTTTTCTGTGAAGCAATGAATCAGATATACTGCTATTCAATCTTGACTAGCAAACAACACAATTATTTAAACATTTTAACATACATACCCCATTTATAATCTAGTAAGGTGAAATTAAAGGCTCTTTTCTCGATACCGATACTCAGCTTCCAGTTACAAGCATCTAAGAAGGCGAAAATACGGAATGATTTTCCAATCTTTCCTACATCCACACAACAATCAATTCCCGTACAATAATCTGGTACATAACAACTGACTGTTCCTCTGATTTTCGGTAAAGTCATATCGTCAGATTTAGGGCAAGCTATAAATAAAAGAATATCATGTTTGGTTGAGTTACTGTGTTAATGATAATAACTAATGTGAATTCATCATTATTCTTTAGTACCAATTTTCTTGGATTTTGTAGAACCACGACATCGCATATCCACCAAAAAGCAAGGTTGACACAAATTCACGAAAACTGGTACCCACAAAAATAAAAGTATCCACAGTATTCATAATTACTAATATTTTCATTTCTTTGGATTTTTAAACAATCTTGTAACTTGTGCGACTAAAATAATAACAGATGTACCAGAAATGCACACTTGTAATCGTGTTTCTTGTTTCACATTTTTTTAATATAGATTAGAACATTGGTTTTCATCATTGAATTGTTTTTGGGGCCTCTTTATAGCTTGCTGTGTGGTGTGAGCCAAGGCTCCTTGTGGAAAAGAAGACCATAGTTTGACCTATAACTGTTTGGTTTTTTTTTAACAAATTCTGTCTTGGATGGATAATTAGTCTCATTGACACTCATACCACATCTTCTTGTATCTAATCAAAGGATACTGATACCTCCTTTTCTTTCGTCCAAAGAAGTTTCTGCATGAAGTCAGCTTCATGCAGGTAACATTGGTTACCATATGAATGCCATTTTTTAATTTTTGAAACACATGTCCTCCAAATGTAACGAATATGTTGTTGATCAAGAAATGACATCTTGATAATGTCATTTTTAGAGATTTTTTTGTTAGAATCAGAGTGATTTTATTCACTCCATCAAGTGAAAACATTTTTATTTTTCATTTTTCTGATCTTACCATCAGCCTTCCATCCATCGACAGCTCCAGAGTAAATTCCACTGAACCGGTCACAAGATGGGTTGTACAAGAACTGGGTTAGTCCAAAATCATCAAATAATTTATTGGCCAGAGCCGTGGACAGGGACTGTCCTGCTTCTAATCCTTTGTCCTTAACCCAGTCAACAAGGGAGTCTATAATGAAAATAAATAAATTCTTATAAATATTTCAATACATGTAATATATATACTCTTATATGTAGGTGTTCCTGTATATAGGAAGCTCTTACAAAGAAGAAGAAGTAGTCTGGGTACATAGACATTCAGAAATTCTCTACTGTAAACACATTTACTACAAACATGTAGCAGTATTTCCCTCGACCTTAAGGTGGTACCCAACCCCTTAACTAAAATTAATTTGACTCGTTTAATTTTCATAAACTTTTGACAAAGTATTTACTTTGACCCTTTGACAAATGCAAAAATATAAAAATTTCAACAAATTTGAACCAACCATTTTATCAGAAAAATTACACTGCTTATATAGTAGTTTGACAAACAGTAATTTTGATAATTGAGAAGCTTAATATTCCCTTAACAACACAACATAATTAAAACGTTTAGCTGATTTTACAGATATCTCCCTGTAGTGTTAGGTACCACATTAAAAGCTCAATCTACTGTCCAGATTGAGTACTTCTTTTAGTTATTTAGTAGATATGTAAATTACAATGTCAGGAGATTCTAATTTGATTTTAGCTATATGTTAATTTTCGAAGGAAAAAAACATGCTCAATTGTTAAAGATGCATAAACCCTATGCTGATACTGTATGTATATTTCAAAATAGTGTTCTCAACCACAAATAAAATGAATCATCCTGTTTTTAAGCTGTTAGGTTTCTGTCTCATTGATGAATACATCATATATCTCTTTATTCATCTTCTATCTCTTGTTATTCATAGCACTATGAGGGCCTCAGGGAAGATTAGTAATTGTAACTAACTGTGTTTACCCTCTTTAAATAAAGAATTTATTATTATTATTATTATATTCCATTTAAACAAAAAAGTAAAAAAAGTGTTTTTGGAAGAGTTTTTGCTTTGTTAAACATTGTCTCAGATGTTAGCTGGTTTTGCAAGGAATGTGTTACTGGCACAATTTTCGTACATGGCTCCATGTCTACCACTAAATTATACAACTGATGTTCCAGCGTATGACAAATATACTCTGTGAATGTGATTTATGGAAAATTATATCTAATAATATACATACTTGTATCGAGTGCCCATCCACTCATGTCCATGTCACAAAGAGGCTGCGGAAATTTCTGTTGTACCAAGATGTCAAAGTTGTGTTGACAGTCTATGTTCACATCCAAACATATAGACATGGACATATCCACTATCAGCTTCTTCTCATACAACAGTTGATCAATCGTAAACCTATCAACAGAATGCTTATCTTACAAACAAAGTATACATTGTAGTTTCATAAAATCTAATATATTTAACTTTTTTTCTTTATTGCATTAATATCAATTACTTGAAATATATTGCACTGTTTTTTTTTTTATGTACTTATAAATATTTGTTCTTGATACCGTAGAAACATTTATTTTCCTGGGGTTAAAATTTCGTGGTTTTGTTACTTGACAAGATTTCATGGGGATTCAATTCTGTGGTTTCCATTAAATGGAAGTAATATCATTTGAAGGTTAAATTTTTGTGGGGGTTTAATTTCGTGGGTATATTCTTTCCACGAAATAAACGAAATTAAATACTCCATGAAAACTTCTACTTGTACAGTATATATGTCATCAAAGTATTCTAATATCAATTCTGATTGGACAAATTTAGAAATCTCATGGATTCAATTCCACCGTGTATGTCATCAAAGTATTCTAATATCAATTCTGATTGGACAAATTTAGAAATCTCATGGATTCAATTCCACCGTGTATGTCATCAAAGTATTCTAATATCAATTCTGATTGGACAAATTTAGAAATCTCATGGATTCAATTCCACCGTGTATGTCATCAAAGTATTCTAATATCAATTCTGATTGGACAAATTTAGAAATCTCATGGATTCAATTCCACCGTGTATGTCATCAAAGTATTCTAATATCAATTCTGATTGGACAAATTTAGAAATCTCATGGATTCAATTCCACCGTGTATGTCATCAAAGTATTCTAATATCAATTCTGATTGGACAAATTTAGAAATCTCATGGATTCAATTCCACCGTGTATGTCATCAAAGTATTCTAATATCAATTCTGATTGGACAAATTTAGAAATCTCATGGATTCAATTCCACCGTGTATGTCATCAAAGTATTCTAATATCAATTCTGATTGGACAAATTTAGAAATCTCATGGATTCAATTCCACCGTGTATGTCATCAAAGTATTCTAATATCAATTCTGATTGGACAAATTTAGAAACCTCACTGTTTTATCCATCATGTATGTCATTAGAGTATACTTTTCATTTAAAGTCATAAATCCAGCTCGTAATCATAAGAACGTTGTTTACTATTTTCAGCAAAGGGAGATAATTTTATTTTGTTTAATCCTTTGAGGACAACTTACCTTATTTTGATCACATTCTGCAGTGGAACAACTATTTCTTTGCCTAATATAGGAATAATAAGAAAAAGATAGTTATGTATTGAAAGATGAGGTTAATATTTGACTACTCAGAAATATAATTCCAAGTTATAATTACCTTTCACAGAACATAAGAATTTTACAAGTTCATAATTTCATTTCATAATTTTCATTCATATCACACAAAATGAATTGCTTATCAATTTTGAATTTCTTTCTGCAACTTTTTTAAATGACAAATGATTGAATAAATATTGACAATTGACAAATTTGTATTTTATCAAACTTTAAATATAATTCACTTTCTTTACTTACCCCATAAATCACCAAAATCTAAGATTTTATATTCAAAGGTAAGTTTCTCTATTCCACCTCTGATGATGTAATTACAGGTATCAATATACAGGTAAGTATGTAACGAGATATCCAGGTAGTCATAATGGAAACAACAATCCAGTCCAGTACAATAGTCTGGGATGTAACAGTTCATGGGTACTGTTATATCAGGAGGACTGACTATGTCCAAGGGACAGGCTAAAACACAAAGATATTTCTTATTACTAATTTCATCACAAGAAAATATTTTTTTAATTTAACAATTCTTTTTTAAACACATTTAGTTTTTGATGAAAATATTTTTTTCAATACCTGTATAATGTGTGTTTGTAAATTTTCATACAAAGGAAAAATAACTGTGTATGAAAAAAAAAAAAAAAGTTTCGATTATTTTTTTAAAATTTCTATGTTTTTTTTAAATTTCTATGTTAATCTTGTCAAACAAATTAGTTACATATAGATTCTTTCATTGATACCAGAAGATTATCAGATCTATCCAATCGAAATAGTTGAATTATAGAATTCCAAA
Organism: Mytilus edulis; assembly: GCA_019925275.1. Classification (NCBI taxonomy): domain Eukaryota; kingdom Metazoa; phylum Mollusca; class Bivalvia; order Mytilida; family Mytilidae; genus Mytilus; species Mytilus edulis. The sequence goes on along the minus strand of CM034360.1, from coordinate 546,535 downwards.
GTCCTATCCTCAGAAGTTCTCTAATGATTTTCAATCAAACAATTATAAGAAATTCCACTTTGAGTGCCTTTGGTATTCTTCTGTATAGCATAATTTGATTCATCCAGTAAGCTGATAAAGTTTATGACCCTTAAACTCATCTAATCATCTTCTGAGATCATTGACAACCACATGTTGAATTTTTTTATACAATGGGTTCCAGAAAGGTTTAAGGTGGTACCTAACACTACAGGGAGATAACTCTGCAAAGTCAGCTAAATGTTTTAATTATGTTGTGTTGTAAAAGGAATATTAAGCTTCTCAATGATCAAAATTGGTGTTTGTCATACTGCTATATAACCAGTGTAACTTTTCTGATAAAATGGTTGGTTCAAAATTTTCAAAATTTTTATATTTTTGTTAAAGGAAAATTTTATGAAAATTAAACGAGCCAAATAAATTTTAGTGAAAGTGTTGGGTACCACCTTAAACTGATGAGGAATTAGAGAAATTTGCTTCTGTGTAAATATTCATGTCTTCCCATAATGTTTCAATATAAGTAAAAAAAAAAAAGAAAAAGAAAAAGAATAATAAAAATAATAAGAACTGAGCAAAAACAATAAGTCTCCAAACTTTGTTTGGGAGACTTAATAAGTATCTGTAAACTAGACACACTGTTTTTCCATCCGCCCACTGCAGGTAGATATTGATCAGCATTACGGGAACATCCTGGGTCATCCAACATCTCATCCAGGCCAAGCTGTTGAAGCAAAAGTTGGGCGACGTTCTTAGCTAAAAATCCAGTAAAGTTGGCCATGTCTATTCCTAACTGATCTCCCCAGTCAATGGCGGAGAAACCTGCAAAAAAATATCAATAAACTAAATAAAACAGGAATGTGTCCTTGGTACAAGGATGCCTTATTAGCGCTATCATTTTCTATGTTCAGTGAACCGTGAAACTGGGGTGAAAACTCTTATTTGGCATTAAAATTAGAAAGTTCATATCATAGGGAACATGTGTATTAAGTTTCAAATTGTTGGGACTTCAACTTCATCAAAAATTACCTTGACCAAAAACTTAAGGGAGTTCGCTTCTCAGTTTCAAAGTAATTAACTTTTCAAAACACAAGTTTATATTGAAAGGGCATTAATAAAGGAATCCAAAGAGCCAAAAAATATTTAGGTCACCGTGCTTGTTTTCGAAATATAAGCCATTGGAATTTTGGCGGGAAAATATTCTCTCATAAAAAATTTATAAGACTTTTACAGATGGCTTATCATTATACATGTAAAAGATTTACAAAAAGAAAAATAGGGGTCACTGGGCAAATTTTTTCAAGGCATTCAAATGGATAAAACCAGAGGATTCCGAAAATCTGACAAAAAATCCAATACATGACAAGCCAGCTTCCTTAAACCTGAGACGGGACATATGGACGAACAGACGAACGGGGGAATGAACGAACGGAAGGATGCACAGGCCAGAAAACATAATGCCCATAACTGGGGCATAAAAAAAAGGAAAAATTTAAATGTATTATAAACAATAAGTATATGCAACATAATTAAAAAAAAGTATCAAAAAGTAAAATCTCATAGAGATGTATGACTAGTATCCTAACTAAGTGGATGTAAATCATGTGATATACTGTCACAAATTGAGTACATGTATACTCAGAGGTAACAATTCGTGCTCCCAATGTATAAAGTCAAGTTATAAAAACCCAAATCATTACTTGAAACAAATGATGTAACTATTCTGTAATTTAAGCTTACGACTTACTAGACAAACTCATGGTAGCTGTCATGTCACAGAATGGCTGAGGGATTTCACTTCCAACCATCATGGGAAAGGTTAAGCATTGGTCTGCTATGCTTTCATCAAAACACACACTGGCTGTTAAATCAACAATGAATTTCTTCTCATTTGGTGGTTTCTTCATTATAAGTCTGTAAAAAAAAATATTGAATTCTTCTTAGTTATGGTTCTTTTGAAATATTTATGTATCAACTTTTTTCATTGGCTAAGATTTTACAATTAAATCCACAATTGACATATCTTGTTCAGCCATTTTCAGTTGCTTGGAATCACAAATACTCAATTAATATAATTTAATTGAAAATAAAACATAACCTACCTCATAAAATTAGATACGCAACATAATCATCTAACAATAGAGGGACAATTATGGTGCACAAGATGGTAACATCATACCTGCCAGTTTTCAAAATGTCCATGGGGGTTTTGCATGCAAGATGGCTGCCATACTCCTAAAAAAACCTTCAAGGGGGCCTTCAAATAGTGTAATGTTGTTTTTTTTGGCTTCTTCTTACTTTTATAAGCCTCAATTCATTGTAAAATTGAATGTTTTGTTAAAATTGTGGACATAATTGCTCTTTACAAATTTCAATTTGGGAGCCTCCATGGGGGAAATCCCCCACAAATAGTGACAGTTGGCAGGTATGTAACATTCAAAAAATTTGTAAAGATCAATTTTTAAATATGCAATACTTACTTTATCTTGACAATGTCTTCAATATTAAGCTCTGCAGGTTTTCCTGAAAGTAAATATCAGCAATTGATAATATAATATAATATATAGTTTATACAAGGACTACTGATCATGATATATCTAAAGTTATTTAAGAAATGACTGTAATATTTTTTCTGTCTATGAAGAAATAACATAAAAAAATTGGTGCACACTAAATAAAGCGCGTAGCCGTTTATTTAACTGTGTGCACCACATTTTTTATGTTATTTCCAATAGACAGAAAAATATTACAGTCATTTCTTATAATTTAATCTAAATTCCATTTGAAACCGTAGAAAACCAGGGAAAAACACTGATGACATCACGATCACATGACTAAATTATGTCTATGGGCTGATAACAAAATAACGTCAGCCAATCAGAAGACGTGTTACATAAAAAATTCAATTATTTAATTTTAATAAAATTAAATTCTTATTGGTGAAAACAAAAGCTTAAAACTGTAGAATTCCACAAGTTGTTTTTATGGGTTGAAAACAACCAAAATATAGTGAAGGTAATGAAATAATTGATCTAACTGATACATACCCCATTCATAACTGTCTATTCCACCTTCAAACAAAGACAGATTTTTGACAATATTATTGATACCAAATGATATACTGTATTCACATGTGTTGATGAGGAAATAAGGGTGAATGGTCAGCCCAATGAATGGTATCTCAGCACAACAATCTATTCCACTACAGGTGTCAGTTATCATACAGGTCATGGGACTGTCTATTTCTGGAAGCTTGGAAATACTTAAAAGACACACTGTAAAGAAATAGTAAAACAATTATAAATATCATCCTTCAAAAGGTACAATCAAGAATCTCCATTTCAAAAACTGAAGCATTGTAGGTAACTTTTAAAAGCATGCAGCATATCACTGCTTTTGGTTTAATATAAATCTTGTTGTCAAAAAAGTTTAGTACTTTTTCAATATTTCATGGGACGGACATATATTTTATTCATAAAAAGTAACTAAACTTCCATGTCAATCGGTCTCTGGTAGAGAGTTGTCTCAGTTGGCAATCATAGCACATCTTCCTAAATTTATATCCATAAATAAATTGATTACACTTACTATTATTCCATCCCACTACACTGGGATCATAAATACCACGTCTACGATCACATTTTGTTTTGAAGAAATCTGTCAGCCCCACCTGTTCTAGAAGATATTGTGCAGCCCCTGGGCCAGCTGTTGACCTGCTTCATACCCAACATCCTTGGCCAATTGAGAGAAAGAAATGTCTGAAAAATGAAGTGTGACAAAAATGATGGAATTTAACATCTTGAATGGCTTATTAAACTCAAAAAGTCAATTTTTGAAAGCATTTAATTATATTCTGAATCAATTCAGAGACAAAACTTGGTATATCAACTCTGAGAAAAGTGTGATGAATTTTTTTACTTTAAGAAATTCAAACAGGAACAAGGCATTTGTGGTGATTTAAGCTGGTTTTTAGACTGTATATATATGTAAATGAAAAAGAGTTGAAAATGGATTTTTCATTGATCATAAACAAAATCCCTTTAGAAATGAATGACTACTTACTACTGAGGATATTTGTTATATTTCTGGAACAGAGAGGTATTTGTTGATTCTTGAGTAGATGTAAACCATCAGGTGTGGGTGCACAGAATGGCTCGTTGTCATCAAATGGAATACAGATCGTCACTATAGTATCAATGATAAATCCTTCTCCGCCTCCCATCTTACTTATGGTGTACCTAACAACAGATATAGTTTGAATATATATGTTGGTTTATAATGAACCAAGACTGTTACAGAGTAGCCTTTAACATTGACTCATATACTCTTTTTACCATTTCAATATTATTTCAAACTCTGCTAAAATTATAATGTATACACTCTTATTTTCTATCTCAACTTATATATATAATGCTGATGCAACACTTTTACACAGTTCGTTCATGATACTACCATGAGAATTGTAGGTGCAAGGGCATTTGATTTTTTGACTACATGTATACATCTTAAACAGCATTATATCTTATGTTAATAACAATACATTGAACTACATGAGTGTAAATTAACTAGATTAGTGTAAATATCTGTTTTGATTGTATTGTAATTTGTATGTGAGGGCCTCAGGGAAGATTAGTTTATTGTAACTAACTGAGTTTGCCCTCTTTAAATAAAGAATTTATTATTATTATTATTATTATTATTCATGATGTTCATTTTCCACATTTTATTTACATTTTCTAGGGGCATAACTCTTCTAAAATATTAAATTAGCTATGGGTAATGCTGATGATACTTGAAATAATTTGTCTGGGCTGTTTCAGGAACAAACCTTCAAAATACCATATGACAGGTATCAAAAGTATACAAAATACCATATGACAGGTATCAAAAGTATACAAATTACCACATGACAGGTATCAAAAGTATACAAAATACCACATGACAGGTATCAAAAGTATACAAAATACCACATGACAGGTATCAAAAGTATACAAAATACCACATGACAGGTATCAAAAGTATACAAAATACCACATGACAGGTATCAAAAGTATACAAAATACCACATGACAGACAGGTATCAAAAGTATACAAAATAACCAAATAGTCAAACTTATACATGTAGTAAAATTTAATGCTGTGATTTACTTTAATTGTACACTTTTACAAATCATAATGCTTATATACAAAAACTTACAAAATTTTGACTGGTGCTGGATCGCCTTCACCAATGGTCAGTTCTTTCTGTGTACCTATGAAATATAAGAAGATATCCATATACATCTACATATACAGAACAAATATATAAAACTGTGATATGTTCTTGACTTAAATAAAACTGTGATATGTTCTTGACTTAAGTCGAAATATGTTCTTCTTCTAAGTCAAATATGTTTTGCCCTAAGTCTAAATATCTTATCCTAAATATCGAAATGTTCTTATCCTAAGTCTAGATATGTTCTTGCTTTAAGTTTAGATATGTTCTTGCCTTTAGTCTAGATATGTTCTTGCTTTAAGTTTAGATATGTTCTTGCCTTTAGTCTAGATATGTTCTTGCTTTAAGTTTATATATGTTCTTGCCTTTAGTCTAGATATGTTCTTGCTTTAAGTTTAGATATGTTCTTGCTTTAAGTTTAGATATGTTCTTGCCTTTAGTCTAGATATGTTCTTGCTTTAAGTTTAGATATGTTCTTGCCTTTAGTCTAGATATGTTCTTGCTTTAAGTTTAGATATGTTCTTGCCTTTAGTCTAGATATGTTCTTGCTTTAAGTTTAGATATGTTCTTGCTTTAAGTTTAGATATGTTCTTGCCTTTAGTCTAGATATGTTCTTGCTTTAAGTTTAGATATGTTCTTGCCTTTAGTCTAGATATGTTCTTGCTTTAAGTTTAGATATGTTCTTGCCTTTAGTCTAGATATGTTCTTGCTTTAAGTTTAGATATGTTCTTGCCTTTAGTCTAGATATGTTCTTGCTTTAAGTTTAGATATGTTCTTGCTTTAAGTTTAGATATGTTCTTGCCTTTAGTCTAGATATGTTCTTGCCTTTAAGTTTAGATATGTTCTTGCCTTTAGTCTAGATATGTTCTTGCCTTTAGTCTAGATATGTTCTTGTCTTTAGTCTAGATATGTTCTTGCCTTTAGTCTAGATATGTTCTTGCTTTAAGTTTAGATATGTTCTTGCCTTTAGTCTAGATATGTTCTTGCCTTTAAGTTTAGATATGTTCTTGCCTTTAGTCTAGATATGTTCTTGCCTTTAGTCTAGATATGTTCTTGCCTTTAGTCTAGATATGTTCTTGCCTTTAGTCTAGATATGTTCTTGCTTTAAGTTTAGATATGTTCTTGCCTTTAGTCTAGATATGTTCTTGCTTTAAGTTTAGATATGTTCTTGCCTTTAAGTTTAGATATGTTCTTGCCTTTAGTCTAGATATGTTCTTGCCTTTAAGTTTAGATATGTTCTTGCCTTTAGTCTAGATATGTTCTTGCCTTTAGTCTAGATATGTTCTTGCTTTAAGTTTAGATATGTTCTTGCCTTTAGTCTAGATATGTTCTTGCTTTAAGTATAGATATGTTCTTGCCTTTAAGTTTAGATATGTTCTTGCCTTTAGTCTAGATATGTTCTTGCCTTTAAGTTTAGATATGTTCTTGCCTTTAGTCTAGATATGTTCTTGCCTTTAGTCTAGATATGTTCTTGCCTTTAGTCTAGATATGTTCTTGCTTTAAGTTTAGATATGTTCTTGCCTTTAGTCTAGATATGTTCTTGCTTTAAGTTTAGATATGTTCTTGCCTTTAAGTTTAGATATGTTCTTGCCTTTAGTCTAGATATGTTCTTGCCTTTAAGTTTAGATATGTTCTTGCCTTTAGTCTAGATATGTTCTTGCCTTTAGTCTAGATATGTTCTTGCCTTTAGTCTAGATATGATTTTATCCAGATTTTAGATAGTATGTTCTTATACAGAGTTAAGATATGTTCTTGTACTAAGTCAAGATGTGTTCTTGCCCCAAGTCTAAACATGTTTTTGCCCTGGTTATAAGGTGTAATATTTTTTTCACTGTAATCACATTAACATTTTCAATATCATGATAAAGAATCAAGCAATAATAATAAGAATAAATCTTACCCCAAGCATACTCAAAGAGAGTCTTCTTGTAAGTCCAGGTTCCAAACCCAACATCAATGGTGAAGTCACATGGACTCATTTTGAACCAGAATGGAACAGAATATGCTATCACTCTGCCTCCCAAAGCTGGTGGTAATGTAAACTTAACATCTATACAACAGTCCAATCCAAAACAATTCTCAGGCATCTCACAGGTTACAAGATGTTTTACTGAAGCTGGTAGATATGATTTGACATTGATATTCCATGGACAATCTAGATTTATAGAGAATAATATGTACAATTTAAAGAATTTCCTAAAGTTTAGCAATAATGTAACATTAAACATACATGTATATATTATCAAAAGAAGGTTCAATGAAAACTTGGTAGGTAACTTAAACTAGAAATTCTAATGCAAAATCTTTTGTATGTTCCTTCAAATTTTTGATTGGATAACCTTTAATTTTCATGGCATCAATTCACAATTGATGCTATGAAAACAAACGCACAAGTGCAGAAGATGTATGACAGATTTCAAATGTATTATTTGACGATGTTTTCTGTCAGTTTCATCAGAACTTTGAACAGTATAACTAACTAGATCATATATATGTTCCTGATCAGGACAAGTACAATTTTCATGAAATTTCTATTCAACTGCAAAAATTCAATCAACCTGATCGTACAGCAAAATCAACAAATCAAAATTATAAACAAACTTACGAAAAATCAAAAATATCTAGTCGAAATAAAAAAAAGATTTCAAAATAGATGTATGGTATGGAGAAAATTGGTAAAATTTAATGTTCCCACCATTTAGTGGGAGGGTATTAAAATGTTGTAAAACATCAACAACAACAAAATGATAACTTTACATACCTTTTGGTCCTGGAGGTACTGTACAGTCTCCTTTCTGGAATATAGTCTACAACACAAAATGGAAAAATAAATTTCATAAGTTTATATATAAATACATTTTTTGTTTTTCTAAATAAATTTATCATTTAAAGAAAATCTTAAGAGTTACTATGAAAATTAATATGAAATAAGAAACTATAGAAATTATAGAAAAATACGGACAAATTTCATTTAAAAAATAATTATGGATACTTACATCTAATTTCAACATCCTAAGAATAAGGTCAAAGGCCTCCGCTGTAATATCTCCTCCCACAGTTTTAGCAAAGTTTTTAATATCTCCACCACCTGACAAAACATGAAAACTAATAATAAAATGTCTGAGGGTTTTTTGTGTGATTGACCTGTAGTCTTTTTGACACATTAAACTCAATTTATTAATACATATTTTTTTACTACTTATTTGATGACAATTAATCCAGTAAAGGCGCTCTTAAATACAATATCAATAATATATTGATTTTCACCTTAATATATTGATTTTCACCTAAATATTGATTTTCATCTAACTAAATACTTTTTAAGGTTTATATTTGTTTTAAAAAAAATATTGTGATCATGTGACTAACCTGGTAATGTGATATTTTTATTGTTATCATGTGACTAACCTGGTAATGTGATATTTTTATTGTTATCATGTGACTAACTTGGTAATGTGATATGTTTATTGTGATCACGTGACTAACCTGGTAATGTGAATTCTTCATTGTAATCATGTGACTAACCTGGTAATGTTAATTCTTCATTGTAATCATGTGACTAACCTGGTAATGTGATATTTTTATTGTGATCATGTGACTAACCTGGTAATGTGAACTTATTATTGTGATCATGTGACTAACTTGGTAATGTGAAATTAACATTGTGATCATGTGACTAACCTGGTAATGTGAATTCTTCATTACAAAGAGGTATAGGAACTTCATAATCTTCTATAAAATACTTGTCAATTATACAGTCTTCTTCTAATATACAAATGCGGAGTCCAAAGTTCACGATGAATACTTTCTTTACATCAGCATCACGATCTATCTTAATCCTGCAACAGAAGGGGATTTTTTTTCAAATATTTTTTTTAAATATTCAGTTTAAAGTCATTTAACAATATGTTGAAAACAAAATATGTGTACCCTACAAAACATAATTACTGTAAATTCAGAAACTATTATGTGCATTTATAATGGCAATTTTGTCATTTTAGAACAAAATGCCATTTTAATTTTTGTGATATTGAGAAAAATCCTGTTAAGTTTCAAAATGCGAGTTTAAATTATTGCAATTATAACCATGTAGCATTATTCGAAACAAACGAAACCTTGCAATAATTTCTGAATTTACAGTATTTATAAGCACATGCTAATAATCATATTAAACTTGATCAACTGGGTATTTTTATTTTACCAATCAAATATACCAACTGATAAATTGTTTTTGTTATCTCTTAAAGTGTTCTTGAGTACTTAAAGTGTAATAAAAAATTAAAAAATGTTTACCTAAAATGTGTGACACATTCCCCATTTCCTTTCTCAATTTTATATTTTATTTGAATTTTTAAAGCAAGATGTATGTTGCCTACCATCTTTAATAAAAAAAATAAGGAGGTCTGCTTGTTTAAGAATTTGAAATCCCACAAAAGCACATAGTTTTTTTTTAATAAATACTTACATCACTTTTATCTCCGGTGTTATTTCAAGTACTTCTTCTTTTCCTGAAAAAATAAATTATAAAATTAAACTTTTTAATGAGTAAATAAACAGTGAATTGTGAATTATTGTATATGCACGAGCAACTTAAATCAAAAATGAAATTTGAAGAGGATATTAGATATGAACAAAAATGAAACTGGATTTTATCCAGTCTCAACCTCTTAAAATTAACAATTTTAAATTAAGCTTCCTCTCACAAACCATCCTGCTTATGTTAAAAAAACGTTTGTGTTGTCCTTAAATGCAGATATAACGGTAGTAACAAGATAGTGTGTGGTGCAACACTTTATGAAAAAGCCCTGGTCTAAATAAAAGCCTTCGAAAATTTTCTTTGGGGTAACACTACAACATCATTACAACTTACCCCATTCATAAGAAATGAGGATGAACTGCCGTTCCCATTTCTCAAAACCAGCATAAAGGATGAATTTACAAGGATCCAGTTCGATATAGGCCTTCAATGCTTTGGTGTAGTCTATAGCTTCGATGGTTATATCTGCACAGGCATCAAATCTCATACAGTTTGGAGACTGTTGGTAGTACAGATTTTTCTTCAGGGAGGGTCAGTTATAGCAGGAAGAATTAGGGTTTTATCTGTCAGTGCATTGTAACAGCCTGAAAAATAAAAATAATACTTTATAATATATAGTGTTGATGTGTATTAGACTATGTTGTGACGGTGACTTTGTCTACATGATATATAGTGTTGATGTGTATTAGACTATGTTGTGACTGTGACTTTGTCTACATGATATATAGTGTTGATGTGTATTAGACTATGTTGTGACTGTGACTTTGTCTACATGATATATAGTGTTGATGTGTATTAGACTATGTTGTGACTGTGACTTTGTCTACATGATATATAGTGTTGATGTGTATTAGACTATGTTGTGACTGTGACTTTGTCTACATGATATATAGTGTTGATGTGTATTAGACTATGTTGTGACTGTGACTTTGTCTACATGATATATAGTGTTGATGTGTATTAGACTATGTTGTGACTGTGACTTTGTCTACATGATATATAGTGTTGATGTGTATTAGACTATGTTGTGACTGTGACTTTGTCTACATGATATATAGTGTTGATGTGTATTAGACTATGTTGTGACTGTGACTTTGTCTACATGATATATAGTGTTGATGTGTATTAGACTATGTTGTGACTGTGACTTTATAATATATAGTGTTGATGTGTATTAGACTATGTTGTGACTGTGACTTTGTCTACATGATATATAGTGTTGATGTGTATTATACTATGTTGTGACTGTGACTTTGTCTACATGATATATAGTGTTGATGTGTATTAGACTATGTTGTGACTGTGACTTTGTCTACATGATATATAGTGTTGATGTGTATTAGACTATGTTGTGACTGTGACTTTGTCTACATGATATATAGTGTTGATGTGTATTAGACTATGTTGTGACTGTGACTTTGTCTACATGATATATAGTGTTGATGTGTATTAGACTATGTTGTGACTGTGACTTTATAATATATAGTGTTGATGTGTATTAGACTATGTTGTGACTGTGACTTTGTCTACATGATATATAGTGTTGATGTGTATTATACTATGTTGTGACTGTGACTTTGTCTACATGATATATAGTGTTGATGTGTATTAGACTATGTTGTGACTGTGACTTTGTCTACATGATATATAGTGTTGATGTGTATTAGACTATGTTGTGACTGTGACTTTGTCTACATGATATATAGTGTTGATGTGTATTAGACTATGTTGTGACTGTGACTTTATAATATATAGTGTTGATGTGTATTAGACTATGTTGTGACGGTGACTTTGTCTACATGAAAATATAGTGTTGATGTGTATTAGACTATGTTGTGACTGTGACTTTGTCTACATGATATATAGTGTTGATGTGTATTAGACTATGTTGTGACTGTGACTTTGTCTACATGATATATAGTGTTGATGTGTATTAGACTATGTTGTGACTGTGACTTTGTCTACATGATATATAGTGTTGATGTGTATTAGACTATGTTGTGACTGTGACTTTATAATATATAGTGTTGATGTGTATTAGACTATGTTGTGACTGTGACTTTGTCTACATGATATATAGTGTTGATGTGTATTAGACTATGTTGTGACTGTGACTTTGTCTACATGATATATAGTGTTGATGTGTATTAGACTATGTTGTGACTGTGACTTTGTCTACATGATATATAGTGTTGATGTGTATTAGACTATGTTGTGACTGTGACTTTGTCTACATGATATATAGTGTTGATGTGTATTAGACTATGTTGTGACTGTGACTTTGTCTACATGTCCATCATTGTAATACAATATAAATGTTGTATCCCGTATTTTAACGTGGTGTGAGAGTGACGTGAGAGGAGATACGAGTTTGTTTACGAATTAATAGGATAGCTGAAATGGTTTGAAATGTTGAAGTGTATGCCGTGTGTTTTGTATTTTATGTAAAGTCTTTATAATATAAACAGTGTGAATAGATTGTGATACATTTTCTACAAAGATTATGTTTATTGATAAATCAGAAACTCTCAAAATTCTACATTTACAACAGACATGACAAGGAAAATTACAACTTTTTTTCGCTTATGTCTTTAACATGTATTAACCTTTATCGTGCGCTTAGTTCAAGTTTTAAATGCAGCAAGATGAAAACAAATTCATTTAATTTTCAAAGTCCATGATAGCATATTAATGGTAGAAGTGCTCAAATAAAAAAAATACACAGCTGAAATATCAATTCAAAGGGGTGTCTGAAAAATTCAGTGAGATCCATATACAACGATTTAAGATATATACTTACTTCTATCATACAGCTCATATCTGTTATTCAGATCAAGTCTTGTACCAATGGTGCTTAGATCTGCATCAATCATCTTCCCTTTCAGTATTGCCAATGTCATATTTTCTGGTCTAGGGCATGGTCCAGTGGCAGTAAGTAAATCCTACAAAGATATATATTATACTGTAGTGGGATAGACTGGCTAATCGTGAAATTTGATTGGTTCCTTGACAGGGGATATGGGCTCATATTGCCTGTCTGTACCTTATATTTTCTTTGATTGGTTCCTTGACAGGGGATATGGGCTCATATTGCCTGTCTGTACCTCATATTTTCTTTGCTTGATGCATCAGGGGATATAAAAGTGAATATCCAGATTTTTATAGAATGTAAATATTATTTTTACACATCATATATTTTTTCTGCTGGTAAAATTAAAACTTTACTTTTACTTTGATCTTACTGACTTGATAATATCCTTTCTCAGCACAGTTGTGATATAAAAATTATTGCTAGAAACTAGGGGTGCACATGCTATTGTCAATGAAATTAACATAGGTAAAATAGTGATAAACAGTTTATATCGATCATCTCAACTTGATTGCTTTTCTCAATTACCCCATACTGGCTCAATCTAGAAAATCAATCTCGTTGAGATGATCAAGGATGTCTGTAATCATTTTATTATCAGTCCAAAAGATTTGGATCTAATGATATCCCAACCTAATACATAATTTCTCCAAAAAAAAGAAAACTTACTGCGGGTAAACCCAGAGCAGCCAATGCTTCTTCGGCTAGATTGCCTGCTATCTCCTTAGCTGCCTTCTTGCCTGCCTGTTTCAGTCTTTCCATCACAGCTTCCTTGTTAAAGTAGGTTGCAAAGTTTACTGTAATTATAAAATAAAACAATAAATAAGCATGAAAAAGGACACATGATAAAACTGTTAATGCACTGGTTCAGTGTAAAATAAGTTGACAATTTATTCAAGTAACACAAAATAAAATTTTAATCCCAAATTTTACCAGGTATTATCCTTAAAAGCAATTTTTCATTTAGTATCCTCTTTATTTTTTTGCTTTCTCTTTATCATTGACTTGAATGTGAAATGACTTACTGTCAGGCCATGTATAAGTTCCATCTGGATAACATATAGGCAATGGTAAAACAGCTTGATCCAGGAGGTTGATTTTAACGAAACAATTCTCTTCATCAGGGTAAAAACCAGGTTCACAAAGACCACCTCCAAATGTTATAACAGTTTCCAAGTCTGTCTTTTCTATCTTCAAGCTACATATATATAAAAATTATATTATCATTGTTTTATTTCATTTAATAAAAATAATGTTCTTTAATTTATATTCCAAAAAAAAATTCTGCCATAGACACTAAGCTGTAATTGAACTCTAGTGGGTCATGACTTAAGATTCAAGACTCTAATTCAAATGGCAGAACATCATTTTTTGGGGAAACTTAGGCTCATTTAAAAAACAGTAATGCTATATTTTATGACAATGTTAAATAAATCTTTTTGCTTTTTCTTTCCATGCAGGCAAAGCCCCAAAAAAAAAATTTAGGCAAAAATTTCTGCAATTTCTGCAATTTCGAGCTTTAAAATAATTTCAAAAAGAAGATGACTTCTTAACAGAAGTTGACTAATTAAAAATAATTTTAAATTTGAATAAAATAAAACTTACAAGACGACAATTTCCAGATCCCCAATTACTGGAATGGGGAAGATAATACCAGTATTTATTATTTTCTCTATACCTGAAAAAGGAAGTCATACATGTACATCATAATAAAAAGGAAGTCATACATGTACATCATAATAAAAAGGAAGTCATACATGTACATCATAACAAAACTGCTAACATCTCTACTATACACCAGTACATGAAGTCATTTACACTATATACTGTTTTTCGTGTTACCTATGCTTGCAGTGACTACTAATAAATGACTTTTCTGAGAATGTATGTTGACCTTCAAATGAAATTGACCTCTGTATCACTTTTCTGAATTTATTGAGTTGTTGAATTGTTGTTTCATTGATTTACTGCATACATCTCTTTTTGGCATGTGGAACAGGATTTACTTACCCTTCCAGAGCACCTGAAATTAGTTTTGATGGGTTTCTTCTTGCTAAGTCTTTAGATTTATATGTGGTGTTATATGTATTGCTGTTTGACTTATCTTTTTATTTTTGCCATGGAATTGTCAGTTTGTTTTGGACTTATGAGTTTAAATATCCCTTTGGTATCTATCGCCTCTTTAATATAATCAAAGAGCAGATTGCTCTGAGGGATACGATTGCCGTTGTTTCATTGACACATGACTGTATACATGTACATGCAGCTGGATAATATTATTTTCAAAACTAATTCAACTGCACATTTAAAATAGTTACAAAATAGCCAATCACGGATAAAAGTGTATGAACAATGTAATCAGGTCTGTTTTATTTTTATACTATCAATTCCAAGTTTACTTTCCACAGCAGTCACTGAGACTGAGACTGAGAGAAGGTATTTCACTTCGTATCTTATCACCTATTTTCCTACGTTAATTCTAGGAGGAACCCCATTCCTAACTCTTTAAATATTTAATTTCCTTTGGGTCAGTGATCATGACTCCTTTCCGTACACATTTTTGGTTTAAAATGCGATCGTTTTTTAATATAATACGACGTTTATTGACAGAACGAGCTAATACTCGACGTGTTGTATTGAGACCGTTGTTTTGATTCAGAATTCACGGAAGTCTTCTGGAAGGGAGACAACTCGAAACGATAATATGGAAGACTCCATTTCGCCTGAAGGGGTGTTCTACGATGAGGACTAATTTATTTTAATTTAAATGATGCATATGATTTAAAATTATGCAACAACAATAACCTTCAATAGCAGACATACTTAGAAAAGATCCTATGAGTTATAGATTAATTAATTGAGTGGAGTATCCAGAGCAACCATTCAATCCAAAACCCCTTGAAGTCAAGAAAACTATACGCATGCGCATAATTTCCAAAACAAACCCTGGAGCAGGAACGTACAAATGTAAATTAAATGTTTATTAAACGACCTAGATGGTTCTCTATTTCTTTATGGAAGTACAATCTCAAATATCAGTTTCATAACGGTAACATATAAGAAAAACTCCACTTCAATTCTTAAATGACAGAAATAGATTTATCGGAATTCAGAGAACTCTCGCATTTTATCAAAACTGGGAATTCCCTCTGACGTGTTTCTAAATTTATAAAAATACTAAATATAAATACTGCTTAATTCTGATTTTCCGTGTTGTTTAAAACACGCATATAAGTCAAGGAAATTATCAAACATGAAGATTATGAAAAGAACATTATAGGAAAGTTGTTTAAGTTCAATCCCTTTGTTAGTTTTTACCTTTTAAAGCAAGACAATCATAAGAATCTGAGATGTTCCTTAATGTTTAGAATAAAACGATTGACGTGAGGGCAATGCTCTGAGCCACCGGTATAAGTCTACAGATTGCTTGAAAGCAATCGTATCCCAATAAAAAACTGTGTAACGTGACAAAAACAAAATTAGTGGCTAAACTGCTAACAGCTTTAACATACCATCAAAATCAACTTGTGGAAGCTGTATTTCATCCTTAAACACATCAAAGCCGTATCTGAACTTGAAAGTACATGGGTTAAAATTAGCATACGCTTTGACCACTCTGAGGAACATGGATATTTTGACATTCATGCAGCATTCCACAGCCATACAATCACTGGAGAAGAGGCAGTATACTTTCTTTGGCAATGTGAAAGCCATCAGTGGGCATTCTACAAAAAAAGAAGTACTCAAATTATATAACAAAAGTGCAATCTCTGAAATATCAAACCTTCTTTACTGACCATTGCTTTTACATTGATAGTCCTAAATATAAGGTTATACTACAAGTATCCCTTCTTTACTGACCATTGCTTTTACATTGATAGTCCTAAATATAAAGTTATACAACAAATATCCCTTCTTTACTGACCATTGCTTTTACATTGATAGTCCTAAATATAAAGTTATACTACAAGTATGCCTTCTTTACTGACCATTGCTTTTACATTGATAGTCCTAAATATAAAGTTATACGACAAGTATCCCTTCTTTACTGACCATTGCTTTTACATTGATAGTCCTAAATATAAAGTTATACTACAAGTATGCCTTCTTTACTGACCATTGCTTTTACATTGATAGTCCTAAAGATAAAGTTATACTACAAGTATCCCTTCTTTACTGACCATGCTTTTACATTGATAGTCCTAAATATAAAGTTATACTACAAGTATGCCTTCTTTACTGACCATTGCTTTTACATTGATAGTCCTAAATATAAAGTTATACTACAAGTATGCCTTCTTTACTGACCATTGCTTTTACATTGATAGTCCTAAATATAAAGTTATACTACGAGTATCCCTTCTTTACTGACCATTGCTTTTACATTGATAGTCCTAAATATAAAGTTATACGACAAGTATCCCTTCTTTACTGACCATTGCTTTTACATTGATAGTCCTAAATATAAAGTTATACTACAAGTATGCCTTCTTTACTGACCATTGCTTTTACATTGATAGTCCTAAATATAAAGTTATACACAAGTATCCCTTCTTTACTGACCATTGCTTTTACATTGATAGTCCTAAATATAAAGTTATACTACAAGTATCCTTCTTTACTGACCATTGCTTTTACATTGATAGTCCTAAATATAAAGTTATACTACAGTATCCCTTCTTTACTGACCATTGCTTTTACATTGATAGTCCTAAATATAAAGTTATACTACGAGTATCCCTTCTTTACTGACCATTGCTTTTACATTGATAGTCCTAAATATAAAGTTATACTACAAGTATCCCTTCTTTACTGACCATTGCTTTTACATTGATAGTCCTAAATATAAAGTTATACATACAAGTATCCCTTCTTTACTGACCATTGCTTTTACATTGATAGTCCTAAATATAAAGTTATACACAAGTATCCCTTCTTTACTGACCATTGCTTTTACATTGATAGTCCTAAATATAAAGTTATACTACAAGTATCCCTTCTTTACTGACCATTGCTTTTACATTGATAGTCCTAAATATAAAGTTATACTACAAGTATCCCTTCTTTACTGACCATTGCTTTTAACATTGATAGTCCTAAATATAAAGTTATACTACAAGTATCCCTTCTTTACTGACCATTGCTTTTACATTGATAGTCCTAAATATAAAGTTATACTACAAGTATCCTTCTTTACTGACCATTGCTTTTACATTGATAGTCCTAAATAAAGTTATACTACAAGTATCCCTTCTTTCTGACCATTGCTTTTACATTGATAGTCCTAAATATAAAGTTATACTACAGTATCCTTCTTACTGACCATTGCTTTTACATTGATAGTCCTAAATATAAAGTTTACACAGTATCCTTCTTTATGACCATTGCTTTTACATGATAGTCCTAAATATAAAGTTATATACAAGTATCCTTCTTTACTGACCATTGCTTTTACATTGATAGTCCTAAATATAAAGTTATACACAAGTATCCTTCTTTACTGACCATTGCTTTTACATTGATAGTCCTAAATATAAAGTTATACTACAGTATCCTTCTTACTGACCATTGCTTTTACATTGATAGTCCTAAATATAAAGTTATACACAAGTATCCTTCTTTACTGACCATTGCTTTTACATTGATAGTCCTAAATATAAAGTTATACAAGTATCCTTCTTTATGACCATTGCTTTACATTGATAGTCCTAAATATAAGTTATACTACAAGTATCCTTCTTTACTGACCATTGCTTTTACATTGATAGTCCTAAATATAAAGTTATACACAGTATCCCTTCTTTACTGACCATTGCTTTTACATTGATAGTCCTAAATATAAAGTTATACTACAGTATCCTTCTTTACTGACCATTGCTTTTACATTGATAGTCCTAAATATAAAGTTATACTACAGTATCCCTTCTTACTGACCATTGCTTTTACATTGATAGTCCTAAATATAAAGTTATACACAGTATCCTTCTTTACTGACCATTGCTTTTACATTGATAGTCCTAAATATAAAGTTATACACAAGTATCCTCTTTACTGACATTGCTTTTACATTGATAGTCCTAAATATAAAGTTATACAACAAGTATCCTTCTTTACTGACCATTGCTTTTACATTGATAGTCCTAAATATAAAGTTATACAACAAGTATCCTTCTTTACTGACCATGCTTTTAATTGATAGTCCTAAATATAAAGTTATACACAAGTATCCCTTCTTTACTGACATTGCTTTTACATTGATAGTCCTAAATATAAAGTTATACACAAGTATCCTTCTTTACTGACCATTGCTTTTACATTGATAGTCCTAAATATAAAGTTATACACAAGTACCTTCTTTACTGACCATTGCTTTTACATTGATAGTCCTAATATAAAGTTATACACAAGTATCCTTCTTTCTGACCATTGCTTTTACATTGATAGTCCTAAATATAAAGTTATACTACAAGTATCCCTTCTTTCTGACCATTGCTTTTACATTGATAGTCCTAATATAAAGTTATACTACAAGTATCCTTCTTTACTGACCATTGCTTTTACATTGATAGTCCTAAATATAAAGTTATACGACAAGTATCCCTTCTTTACTGACCATTGCTTTTACATTGATAGTCCTAAATATAAAGTTATACACAAGTATCCTTCTTTACTGACCATTGCTTTTACATTGATAGTCCTAAATATAAAGTTATACACAAGTATCCCTTCTTTACTGACCATTGCTTTTACATTGATAGTCTAATATAAGTTATACTACAAGTATCCTTCTTTACTGACCATTGCTTTTACATTGATAGTCCTAAATATAAGTTATACTACAAGTATCCCTTCTTTACTGACCATTGCTTTTACATTGATAGTCCTAAATATAAAGTTATACACAAGTATCCTTCTTTACTGACCATTGCTTTTACATTGATAGTCCTAAAGATAAAGTTATACTACAAGTATCCTTCTTTACTGACCATTGCTTTTACATTGATAGTCCTAAATATAAAGTTATACGACAAGTATGCCTTCTTTACTGACCATTGCTTTTACATTGATAGTCCTAAATATAAAGTTATACTACAAGTATGCCTTCTTTACTGACCATTGCTTTTACATTGATAGTCCTAAATATAAAGTTATACGACAAGTATGCCTTCTTTACTGACCATTGCTTTTACATTGATAGTCCTAAATATAAAGTTATACTACAAGTATGCCTTCTTTACTAACCATTGCTTTTACATTGATAGTCCTAAATATAAAGTTATACTACAAGTATCCTTCTTTACTGACCATTGCTTTTACATTGATAGTCCTAAATATAAAGTTATACGACAAGTATGCCTTCTTTACTGACCATTGCTTTTACATTGATAGTCCTAAATATAAAGTTATACTACAAGTATGCCTTCTTTACTGACCATTGCTTTTACATTGATAGTCCTAAATATAAAGTTATACTACAGTATGCCTTCTTTACTGACCATTGCTTTTACATTGATAGTCCTAAATATAAAGTTATACTACAAGTATGCCTTCTTTACTGACCATTGCTTTTACATTGATAGTCCTAAATATAAAGTTATACTACAAGTATGCCTTCTTTACTGACCATTGCTTTTACATTGATAGTCCTAAATATAAAGTTATACTACAGTATGCCTTCTTTACTGACCATTGCTTTTACATTGATAGTCCTAAATATAAAGTTATACTACGAGTATGCCTTCTTTACTGACCATTGCTTTTACATTGATAGTCCTAAATATAAAGTTATACTACAAGTATGCCTTCTTTACTGACCATTGCTTTTACATTGATAGTCCTAAATATAAAGTTATACTACAAGTATGCCTTCTTTACTGACCATTGCTTTTACATTGATAGTCCTAAATATAAAGTTATACTACGAGTATGCCTTCTTTACTGACCATTGCTTTACATTGATAGTCCTAAATATAAAGTTATACTACAAGTATGCCTTCTTTACTGACCATTGCTTTTACATTGATAGTCCTAAATATAAAGTTATACGACAAGTATGCCTTCTTTACTGACCATTGCTTTTACATTGATAGTCCTAAATATAAAGTTATACTACGAGTATCCCTTCTTTACTGACCATTGCTTTTACATTGATAGTCCTAAATATAAAGTTATACTACAAGTATGCCTTCTTTACTGACCATTGCTTTTACATTGATAGTCCTAAATATAAAGTTATACTACGAGTATGCCTTCTTTACTGACCATTGCTTTTACATTGATAGTCCTAAATATAAAGTTATACGACAAGTATGCCTTCTTTACTGACCATTGCTTTTACATTGATAGTCCTAAATATAAAGTTATACTACAAGTATCCCTTCTTTACTGACCATTGCTTTTACATTGATAGTCCTAATATAAAGTTATACTACAAGTATGCCTTCTTTACTGACCATTGCTTTTACATTGATAGTCCTAAAGATAAAGTTATACTACAAGTATGCCTTCTTTACTGACCATTGCTTTTACATTGATAGTCCTAAAGATAAAGTTATACTACAAGTATGCCTTCTTTACTGACCATTGCTTTTACATTGATAGTCCTAAAGATAAAGTTATACTACAAGTATGCCTTCTTTACTGACCATTGCTTTTACATTGATAGTCCTAAATATAAAGTTATACTACAAGTATGCCTTCTTTACTGACCATTGCTTTTACATTGATAGTCCTAAAGATAAAGTTATACTACAAGTATGCCTTCTTTACTGACCATTGCTTTTACATTGATAGTCCTAAATATAAAGTTATACTACGAGTATCCCTTCTTTACTGACCATTGCTTTTACATTGATAGTCCTAAATATAAAGTATACTACAAGTATGCCTTCTTTACTGACCATTGCTTTTACATTGATACCGTAGTCCTAAATATAAAGTTTTACGACAAGTATGCCTTCTTTACTGACCATTGCTTTTACATTGATAGTCCTAAATATAAAGTTATACGACAAGTATCCCTTCTTTACTGACCATTGCTTTTACATTGATAGTCCTAAATATAAAGTTATACTACAAGTATGCCTTCTTTACTGACCATTGCTTTTACATTGATAGTCCTAAATATAAAGTTATACTACAAGTATGCCTTCTTTACTGACCATTGCTTTTACATTGATAGTCCTAAATATAAAGTTATACGACAAGTATCCCTTCTTTACTGACCATTGCTTTTACATTGATAGTCCTAAATATAAAGTTATACGACAAGTATCCCTTCTTTACTGACCATTGCTTTTACATTGATAGTCCTAAATATAAAGTTATACGACAAGTATCCCTTCTTTACTGACCATTGCTTTTACATTGATAGTCCTAAATATAAAGTTATACGACAAGTATGCCTTCTTTACTGACCATTGCTTTTACATTGATAGTCCTAAATATAAAGTTATACTACGAGTATGCCTTCTTTACTGACCATTGCTTTTACATTGATAGTCCTAAATATAAAGTTATACTACAAGTATGCCTTCTTTACTGACCATTGCTTTTACATTGATAGTCCTAAATATAAAGTTTTACGACAAGTATGCCTTCTTTACTGACCATTGCTTTTACATTGATAGTCCTAAATATAAAGTTATACGACAAGTATCCCTTCTTTACTGACCATTGCTTTTACATTGATAGTCCTAAATATAAAGTTATACGACAAGTATGCCTTCTTTACTGACCATTGCTTTTACATTGATAGTCCTAAATATAAAGTTATACTACGAGTATGCCTTCTTTACTGACCATTGCTTTTACATTGATAGTCCTAAATATAAAGTTATACGACAAGTATCCCTTCTTTACTGACCATTGCTTTTACATTGATAGTCCTAAATATAAAGTTATACGACAAGTATCCCTTCTTTACTGACCATTGCTTTTACATTGATAGTCCTAAATATAAAGTTATACGACAAGTATCCCTTCTTTACTGACCATTGCTTTTACATTGATAGTCCTAAATATAAAGTTATACGACAAGTATGCCTTCTTTACTGACCATTGCTTTTACATTGATAGTCCTAAATATAAAGTTATACTACAAGTATGCCTTCTTTACTGACCATTGCTTTTACATTGATAGTCCTAAATATAAAGTTATACTACAAGTATGCCTTCTTTACTGACCATTGCTTTTACATTGATAGTCCTAAATATAAAGTTATACGACAAGTATGCCTTCTTTACTGACCATTGCTTTTACATTGATAGTCCTAAATATAAAGTTATACGACAAGTATCCCTTCTTTACTGACCATTGCTTTTACATTGATAGTCCTAAATATAAAGTTATACGACAAGTATCCCTTCTTTACTGACCATTGCTTTTACATTGATAGTCCTAAATATAAAGTTATACGACAAGTATCCCTTCTTTACTGACCATTGCTTTTACATTGATAGTCCTAAATATAAAGTTATACTACAAGTATCGCACAAATTTAACATAATCCCAGGAAAAGAGGTCAATGTCTGATAATCCAAAAGGGAAATACATACATGTACACCTTACAATCATTCAATACATACATGTACACCTTACAATCATTCAATACATACATGTACACCTTACAATCATTCAATACATACATGTACACCTTACAATCATTCAATACATACATGTACACCTTACAATCATTCAATACATACATGTACACCTTACAATCATTCAATACATACATGTACACCTTACAATCATTCAATACATACATGTACACCTTACAATCATTCAATACACTAAATATAGTTGACCTATTGCTTATAGTTTCTCAGAAACAGACTTAACCAGGAAAACTTAACATTGACCATTTTTATTGTAGTACTAGTATAATTGTAAATAGAATAAAATTCCTTGTTTTCAAAATTCCAATAGGGAACATACTTTAAATAATTGTATCAAAAAACCAATTTTTTTAGACTTTTCCGCCATTGGCCTTCTTCAGTTCTTTATTTTTCCTCTCAACTACATGGTTAACATTACATTTATATTTTCTTTTCAATCATTGAAAAGATGTTATCTTAAAAATTGGTTTATTGATACAATCAGAATAAAATTGGTAAACAAGTTATATTGGACATGTATAACAACAGTTACATACGGTTATCCTGGTCCATAATCCTTTTAATCATTTGGGCTCTAGTTCCACTGATTGGTTTCCCTCTTTCCTGTAGGGTCTGTTTGATTTGTTCATCTGTCAGTTCATGTGGGTTAAAACATGGCTTGTTGTCAATTATGGACTGCAAAAAAACCAGAATTAACATAATTTTTGAAATAGATGCTACTTATATCTGTATATTATAGTATTTCAATCACATGTCAACTTTTACAACTGATTAGATTTATAACTTACCGTTTCAGACTCTACACCAAAATATTGTGATTGGCTTACAATGTCACAAACAATTTCAATCAATGACATGATATCATTTTTCATTTCAAAAGGGTTCAAACAATGAACATGATGAAATTGATATAGTACTGCTGGTGGGGTATACATTTTATGGACTTCTTAACTCCCCTCAATCAGAAATTTAAATACAAGACGCTATGGGGTTGTGAAAGAATTGCTTTCATGGCATGTATTCTCATGCAATGAATTTTGACCCAATGTATTCTCACGCAATGTATTCTCACACAATGTATTCTCACGCAATGTATTCTCACGCAATGTATTCTCACACAATGTATTCTCACGCAACGTATTCTCACACAATGTATTTTCATGCCATGTATGTTCACATCTTTTTGTATTTCATGTACATATATTTCCTTGCTGTGTATGCTACTGGACATTAAATAATGCTAATCTATAATTTTAGACAAGCAAACTCAAGCTCAAAATATATTTAGATATAACCATATCAATCCTTGTATTAAAATTTAATAATCACCCACCTGCAAAGTTTTGAGAGCTTGGACAAACTTTGCCCGACTCTCTGTCATTCCCAATTTTGTTAAAAACTCAATAATTGTCCCCATTTTCAGTCTACGTAGGGAAAACTTCTTCATAAAGCTGTCAGCTTTAGCCATCAGAGCCGCAAATGGACCTAAAAAAAACAATCAAATAATAAATCAATGACGAACAAATCAACAATAAATAAACTCATCATAGATACCAGGACTAAATTTTATAAATACGCCTGACGCGCGTTTCATCTACAAAAGACTCATTAGTGACAAATTATACTTAAATTTAGATCTTATAATAGAATCTTTTGTTGAAAACAATCTAATTTCTTTTACAGCAGTTCTGTATTATTAAAAAAAAAATTGAAAGAGATATTTTATATACAGCTGCTTGCTAATTATTTCTAAAAGGATATCCCACTTTTCTATTAAATAAGTTCTATATTAACCTAAACACTTGTAATTAAGTTGGGATATTCAAAAGTAAAAAAAATAAACTGAAGGACAAATTTTCAAAAAACCTTAAACCAAACACTAAATTTCGTCATTGAGAAACTGAATATTTCCTTAACAATACAACGTGATTAAAACGTTTAGCTGATTTTCATAAAGTTATCTCTCTGTACCATCTTAAGAGTTGCAGGAATATATCTTCATGTAAATAAATTTTAATAGAAAATGATGAAAACTTCCCCATATAACAACCAACATTGCATATTTAACTAAATGGTGTAACATAGAATAAAGAATGTGTCAATGAGACAACAATATGACCAAAGCACAGATAACAGCCTTAAGCATTCAGTAAAACAATCCAGGCTTCAGCTGACCCCTAAACAACAATACATACCTGGCTTTCCATTCTTTGAGTCATCAGGTAAGGATTTTGGATTAGCCTTAGTTTTGGCATACATTCCATCGGGTTTACCTAAAAAATATCATTATATCTTAGTTTATAACATGTGTAAATTTATTCTCTTTATGTATTATGATTGTGAAAATACTAAAAACAGCACTAAAAAATATAATATGAATATAAATGTGACATAATTTCTTAAACATTTTGGAAATCTATTTAAATTATTTCTAAAAAAACAAACATTTTGTAAACATCTTGAGAACTTTATCACTCATAAATATATACTCTGCAATCATCAATAACATATGTAATCATAAATTAAATGTTAGAAGCCCAATTTTCTTACTTTGTAATTCTAAGATTTCAAATGACAAACTGTTGCTTGTTAAATATCCAGTGGCACAAATGACAAGACATATGCTTTGATTAATATCAAGTGGCACAAATGACAAGACTGTTGTTTGTTTAATGTCCAGTGGCACAAATGACCAGACTGTTGCTTGTTTAATGTCCAGTGGCACAAATGACAATGTCAAGAAGTTCAAAATGTCATTGCTGCTAATACTAATTTTTTCTCCAAAATAAAAAAAAAGGTGAAATGGTTGTAAACTTACTTTTAATGGCTTCTGTCTTTGCCCCTGGGTCTTGTTTAGCAGGAGGTTTAGCAGGTGCCTTCACTTTACTCTTTAACTTCGGACTGGTGTCTTTATTCTTTACTCCACCAAGTCCCACAATTATTCCAGAGGCTATAGTTTCAAACTATAAATAAATATCAAACGTTATTAATAAGTGAACTTTTGGCTTGTGTCTTCCAAAAGGTGTGAACTCTATTCCTAAATAACTCCAAGTAGCTTGTGTCTTCGAAAAGGTGTGAACTCTTTTCCTAAGCAAATGCAAATAGCTTGTGTCTTTCAGAAGACGCCAACCCTATTCCTAAGCAAATGCAAATGCTGTCAGCTGAAAGAAACTCTACCAGTATATAATGAACTTGACCAAGGATCCGGAAATTTTTTCACCTAATTTCGGTCATTTTCATATAATTTAAATGCTGGTGCCCTTTTCAAAAAAGGATTGTCAAAATCTCATAACTGCAAGAGTATGTTCATACTCGTAGCATTATCAAACTTGTTTCACTGTTGCATCTATAGCATTTACTTCACGATTTATCCTTCCATTTTCCTAAAATCGATCAAGAGCATTTAAGGGAAGGCAACAGCTTAAAAATAATATGATTTCAATGACTCAAAATGATAATTTTCTCAGTCATAGCTTACGTTTCTTTCGATTCTGAAGTCGAAATTCAAACCGGATGTAATGCGACAATACTAATACGAACAATTCCGGACTCATTTCCGGGATTAGTTTTGTTTATCAAATTCACAGATCATCGGCTTTTAAATATTTTACCTTTAATAGTGTGAGAATATTAATGAAAATAGTTGCACTTGCTTTATTTAGCATGAAATCATTTTAAATTTACGATTTAGTGTCTAATCTGCGGAAGAGAATTTCAGGCATGCGTATTACATAGTAAACAAAGCACGCGCGTACGTGTATTAGTAGTGAAAAAAATACTTTTTTCTACGTAAATTAAATCAAGTTTTAATTTAATTTTAAATCATAATTGACAATTGTCTTAGCTGAAAATTAATTAAATTATGAAGACAGTTGGTATGGAATTTTAATTTCTTTATAATATTAGTTCGGAGCTTGTGATTAATAGCCAGGTGTGAATTAAAAACACAGGTAAAGAGATTAGCGATCAGTAGCCAATAGCTCCCCGAGGCATTAATATAGTTATTAGGAGGGCCCTCAGGATTATAACACTTTACTGAAGTGACAGTTTAATTACATAAAATCGATAACAAAACAAAAATATGTTCAAAATGGCGATTTTGAAACTCGATCTTAAAGAAATGACCGAAATTATTTCTGTTGAAAAATAAAACTTGACCTAAATCCCAATGAATCATTTAGGACTTTTGTGTTTCCAAATCGGTCATGTCTGGCATATATGACTGTTTCCAGACCCTTGAACTTGACCTTTGCAGGTTGTCCACTAAGTTTTATCATATCTTCACCTTTTATTTAAGGTCATAATCAGAATATAAGAATAAGGATTCTTTTCATGTATTCTGTTCTAATAATGCAAGATTTCTTACCAGCAGATTGTTCCCATTTTATAAGGTTCTTAACTGTTGTGAAGCATATTAAAGGGACACAACTCAAAAATGGTAAAAGTGATGCTACTCGAATTCATTCTTGATCTGTGTTTCTGGTAAATAAGCATTGTATATAAGTTTCATAACATTTGGTCTAGACAAACTTCAGTTAGAAAGCAGAAATGAAAAATCCTGATTTTTGTCATTTTTAAATGGGTGTAACACTAGGACAGTAAAAGTGATGCCACAAAAATTCAAACTTGATCTGTGTTTTGTGGTAATAAGCATTGTGTATAAGTATCATAGCAAATTTCGTTGAGCAAACCAATTTCAGACATGCAGAAGGACAAGTTTAAAACTTAATAATTCTAGTTTAATCCAAATGGTGGAATCTAACGGAGACTGTATTTACTAACCTTATAAACTAGTTTGTAGTCATCACAAGTCTGTAGCCACTTTGGAACTTCAAAGAACCTTGGAGACAGGAACTTTGTAGGATCGACAGTTCCTTTGTCTTTCATCATGGCAAAGTGGATATGGTTGAATGGATAACAAGGTGATTGTTTGGCAGTACCAAAAGAGGGACGAAAGATACCAAAGGGACAGTCAAACTCATAAATCTAAAACAAACTGACAACGCCATGGCCAAAAATAAAAAAGACAAACAGAAAAACAATAGTACACACGACACAACATAGAAAACTAAAGAATAAACAACACGAACCCCACCAAAAACTAGGGGTGATCTCAGGTGCTCCGGAAGGGTAAGCAGATCCTGCTCCACATGTGGCACCCGTCGTGTTGCTTAAGTGATTACAAATCCGGTAAATAGTCTAATTCGGTAGGTCATATTCATGAAAGGGAAGGGGATTGTAGTTACGACGTAAGGAACATATCCGATATCATTTGTGAAACGGTTATTCCATAACGGTCAACCAACTCGTGATGGCGTCCGTAAAATTTACGAAGGGATGATCGGAGCTCCTGCAGCAATCTATTAATAGACAATATATCATATAGTTTGGGTTCCAACAGATGTCATGTAGGTATTTTATTGGACATAATTACAGCATGTAGACTCCAAAGTAGAGCAAACAAGAAATAAAACTAGAAACTGCAGAGAAATCTTTACTATAATTGGACTCCAAAGTAGTGCAAACAAGAACTAAAACTAGAAACTGCAGAGAAATCTTTACTATAATTGGACTCCAAAGTAGTGCAAACAAGAACTAAAACTAGAAACTGCAGAGAAATCTTTACTATAATTGGACTCCAAAGTAGTGCAAACAACAACTAAAACTAGAAACTGCAGAGAAATCTTTACTATAATTGGACTCCAAAGTAGTGCAAACAACAACTAAAACTAGAAACTGCAGAGAAATCTTTACTATAATTGGACTCCAAAGTAGTGCAAACAAGAACTAAAAGTAGAAACTGCAGAGAAATCTTTACTATAATTGGACTCCAAAGTAGTGCAAACAACAACTAAAACTAGAAACTGCAGAGAAATCTTTACTATAATTGGACTCCAAAGTAGTGCAAACAACAACTAAAACTAGAAACTGCAGAGAAATCTTTACTATAATTGGACTCCAAAGTAGTGCAAACAACAACTAAAACTAGAAACTGCAGAGAAATCTTTACTATAATTGGACTCCAAAGTAGTGCAAACAAGAACTAAAACTAGAAACTGCAGAGAAATCTTTACTATAATTGGACTCCAAAGTAGTGCAAACAAGAACTAAAAGTAGAAACTGCAGAGAAATCTTTACTATAATTGGACTCCAAAGTAGTACAAACAAGAACTAAAACTAGAAACTGCAGAGAAATCTTTACTATAATTGGACTCCAAAGTAGTGCAAACAAGAACTAAAACTAGAAACTGCAGAGAAATCTTTACTATAATTGGACTCCAAAGTAGTGCAAACAAGAACTATAACTAGAAACTGCAGAGAAATCTTAACTATAATTGGACTCCAAAGTAGTGCAAACAAGAACTAAAACTAGAAACTGCAGAGAAATCTTTACTATAATTGGACTCCAAAGTAGTGCAAACAACAACTAAAACTAGAAACTGCAGAGAAATCTTTACTATAATTGGACTCCAAAGTAGTGCAAACAACAACTAAAACTAGAAACTGCAGAGAAATCTTTACTATAATTGGACTCCAAAGTAGTGCAAACAAGAACTAAAACTAGAAACTGCAGAGAAATCTTTACTATAATTGGACTCCAAAGTAGTGCAAACAAGAACTAAAAGTAGAAACTGCAGAGAAATCTTTACTATAATTGGACTCCAAAGTAGTGCAAACAACAACTAAAACTAGAAACTGCAGAGAAATCTTTACTATAATTGGACTCCAAAGTAGTGCAAACAACAACTAAAACTAGAAACTGCAGAGAAATCTTTACTATAATTGGACTCCAAAGTAGTGCAAACAAGAACTAAAAGTAGAAACTGCAGAGAAATCTTTACTATAATTGGACTCCAAAGTAGTGCAAACAACAACTAAAACTAGAAACTGCAGAGAAATCTTTACTATAATTGGACTCCAAAGTAGTGCAAACAACAACTAAAACTAGAAACTGCAGAGAAATCTTTACTATAATTGGACTCCAAAGTAGTGCAAACAACAACTAAAACTAGAAACTGCAGAGAAATCTTTACTATAATTGGACTCCAAAGTAGTGCAAACAAGAACTAAAACTAGAAACTGCAGAGAAATCTTTACTATAATTGGACTCCAAAGTAGTGCAAACAAGAACTAAAACTAGAAACTGCAGAGAAATCTTTACTATAATTGGACTCCAAAGTAGTGCAAACAAGAACTAAAACTAGAAACTGCAGAGAAATCTTTACTATAATTGGACTCCAAAGTAGTGCAAACAACAACTAAAACTAGAAACTGCAGAGAAATCTTTACTATAATTGGACTCCAAAGTAGTGCAAACAACAACTAAAACTAGAAACTGCAGAGAAATCTTGACTATAATTGGACTTGTAATAGTGCAAACAAGAACTAAAACTAGAAACTGCAGAGAAATCTTTACTATAATTGGACTCCAAAGTAGTGCAAACAACAACTAAAACTAGAAACTGCAGAGAAATCTCGACTATAATTGGACTCCAAAGTAGTGCAAACAAGAACTAAAACTAGAAACTGCAGAGAAATCTCGACTATAATTGGACTTGTTTGGCAATTGAAATTAAACCAATTAAAAAATATATTTTGTTAAATGTAGTTTTCATCATTCTATTTTCACAGATGTAATATAAAGTAAAGGTCACCATGCTTTTTGAAGATACATTCTGCATACTATGTAACCAGTGGTGACCAGTGGTCAAAGTAGTTCAACTAATGAATCACTAGCCTAACAGCATTGAGGTTGTGATTTTGAGTCTAACACATAGGGAGTGATCAACTCCAATCTTACTAGGACTGACTAGAATTGTTAGTTCTCCTACTAAAGATTCATGTCTCTTCCAGCTTCCACCACCATTTTACATTAACTGCCTTGAAAAAAGTCAGCAGTGGAATTAACCACCAATCAATTGATCTAAAGGACTTTTATGTATTCAGACAGAATTTCAAATGATAAAATTTCAAAACACATATGAGAAGATTGCTCTTAGAATATGCTTTGAGAAATATAAAGAAATTAAGAATACATGAGGATAGGTATACAAATTGTCACCAAATTAGTTCTAAGTAATTTAAAAACAAACATATATTAAAAAAGTCATGATTGTAGTAATGAACCATTATTTAAGGCGTTTTTGCCTTTCTTCCATTTTTTTATTTTCCTTCATTACTACATACAGAAACTAAATAAAGCCAGTGGCCAAAACTTCTTAAATAATGGTATATTACTACAATATTGTAATATATGTTCCCTATTGGAATGTTTGAAACACGGAACAATTAACAGCCAAATCTATCATAATACTATATCTAGTGAGGTTATCTCCTTCAGGTAATTAGTTTGTCCAAAAACGTCAGCTAATAAAACTTACCCTGTTTTCAATGTAAAGAGAGTCTGTTGGGTGCAGAATAGTCCTATTGACATTAACACCGTTTACAAAAAGCTTTATTCCCTTTAAGGCAGCTGTGTTTGCCTCAATGATGACCTCATCTGGGTTATCTCCCTTATAAACAATTCCAGGAAAAGGAGCAACCACCTGTAACAAATAATTATAACTATAAGTTAAAGAAATTTACATATTTCACATTAAAACAAATAAAAAATAATTTCAACATCACAAAGTATGCAAAAACTATAATATCTGTAAAAACAAATATAAAAGAGGGGCAAAAGATACCAGAGGGACAATCAAACTCATAAATTGAAAATGAACTGACAACGCCACGGCTAAAAAAGAAAAAGATAAACAATTGTACACTTAACACATTAATTTAAATAGACTATACTTACGGTCTTTCCAACATCAATTTCAATATCCACGCCTGCTACATCATATTCTGCTTGGCCAGATTTACCCATTGTTGAAGGATAAAAGCCTTTTCCACTACAAGGCCCTGCATCTAATCTGTACAATCTTGGAAAGTCCTTGTGACATTTGGGTCCAAAAAGTGTGTTTATAATAGACTGTCCAAATTCATAACTGAAATAATGTTAAATTGTGTTGTAAATAAACAAAAAGAAGCTATGCATGCCCTCAGTTTTTCATGTCATCAATAATCAAATATATGCTATTCATGTCCTCTTTAAACAAAAAAGAAGCTTTTCATGTCCTCAATAAATAAATATAAGCTATGAATGTCCTCAAAAAGCAAATATAAGGTATGCATGTCCTCAAAAGCAAATATAAGCTATGCATTTACTCAATAAACAAATATTTAAGCTATGTATGTCTTCAGTCGACTTTCCATATTTTCGAAAATAATAGGCATTTGACGGTTTCTAAAAGATTACTGTAACCATCAGACTGTTTTTCATAAATCATCAGTACTTGCAAGCTTAAGGATGTACTTAGGTGAAATTTAAAAAATCAAGAAATTAAAATTGATACTACATTTTGAAAGAGTACCAGTTAAGGAACAAAATAAGCTGAAAATATTGATAGGTCATGGACCTCCTTTTCGAGATATTTGAGTTTTTAAAAAAAGCGGGAAAAGGCTGACTCGGACTTTTACCTTACATTTGCATTGGTATTATTTGGGTCTCAAATCCAAAGAACAAAAATTAAGAAATTGCTCAAATTTTGGAAAATGGCCTTTTATGAGCTATTGAAGTCTTTTATACAAAGAAAAAGGGGTGTTATGGGGCAAAATATTTTACCCTGTATTGATGGAAAAATACCAAGGAGTCCGAACATTTGACACCAATTTCCAAAACCTCACCTAAGTACATCCTTAAAGACATTTATTTAATTCCTATGCCTAGTTTTTAGGTAATGGCAACATTTTAGTTTGTTACAACTCTATGCTTGTATTAACTTAAATCCCCTGAGAATATATTGATCTCCAAAAAGTGAAGAAAAAAGTGTTTTCAACATAACTAATATAAGACATACCCTTCCTTCAGTATTGAATATGCTTCTTTCACTTTTTTAATTACACCAAAAAATGCACCATATGTTTTCATAAATGTATCTGCTATTCCTTTGAGACCATCAAACGGTTCCAAAAGTTCGTCGATAACATTCGTTAAATTATCTATCACCTGTTCTTTTATTTGACTCTGTAAATAAAAAATTAAAACTATTAAATAAGCTATATGATAATAAAAGGGTCTAAACATATACTGTAAATTCAGAAATTATTGCATGCATTAATTATTGTGATTTTGTTATTTTAGACTTAAATGCGATTTTAATTTTTATGATTTTAATAAAAATCCTGTTTAATTCATATGAAAATTTCAAAATGTGAGTTTGAATTATTGCGTTTACAAATCTGTCGCATTTTTCGCAATAATTTTTGAATTTACAGTATTATAAATATATTTGATTATGATGATGAAGGTGATGATGGATGGCTGGTAAACACCTTAAGACTAAATTAATTGCATATTTAGGCATGAAAATGCAATATGAATACTAGCTCTGCATTGATCTACTGAACATTCTGAGACAGATTTCTTACATTCAAAAGGGGACACTTTATAGGAAGATATTTCACCCAATACAGACAGATTACAGTAAATTTAGAAATTATTGCATACATTTATTATTCTGTTTGTTGAACAATTGATGCAAATATAATTTATAAATGAAGGTGATGATGGTTGGTAAACACCTTGAGGCTAAATTAATTGTCATAAAAGCGAGGTTTAGTGCTTTAAAACCAGGTTCAATCCACCTTTTTCTACATTTGAAAATGCCTGTACCAAATCAGGAATATGACAGTTGTTGTCCATTCGTTTGATGTGTTTAATCCTTTGATTTTGCCATTTGATTAGGGACTTTCAGTTTTGAATTTTCCTCAGAGTTCAGTAATTTTGTGATTTTACTTTTGATTGCATATTAAGGTATGAAAATGCAATATAAATATTAGCTCTCACAGCATTGATCTACTGGACATTCTGAGACAGATTTCTTACATGTTAATTTAAAAGTGAACGTTTAATAGGAAGATATTTCACCCTATACAGACAGATTTTATTTTTGTGATACCTTTCTTGTTACAATTTTTGCATTAATAAAATCATTTCAAATATTTCTAAATCTACAGTATTTTGACTTGAAGTCGACCAGTCTTTGGCCTTTTTTCCTCTAAATAATGCTTATTCACAATGTGAGTTTCAAGTAAGAAATATGACAGTTGTTTTCGATTCATTCTATGTGTTCATGCTTTTGATTATATTACACCTGTCCTAAGTCAGGAACCAGATGTTCAGTGGTTGTTGTTTGTTAGTGAGTGTTTCTCGGTTTAGAGTTGGTTTTCCTGTTTGTATGGTTTTACACTAGTCATTTTTGGGGCCCTTTATAGCTTACTGCTCCATGTTGAAGACCGTACTTTACCCTATAGCGGTTTACTTTTTACAAATTGTGACTGGGATGGCGATCTAGATACCACATCTTATTATATCTACTAACTGACCATTGAAACTTTTCCTTTAGTGAATTTTGACACAGGATCATCTCCATCAAGAACATTAGTTGCTACCCAGTTAGGTCCACCTTTTGCTAAGGCCTTTACAGCTTCTTTTGAAAGAGCTAATATTTCTTCAAAAACTGTTGTAATATCCCACCAGTATGGTTTCTCATCTGCAAAATTAATTAATAGTTTAGTCAAAAGTAACAGCTGATTCGGCCAACAAATGTATTTCACTTTTATATCTATTAATTCAATTCAAACTTTATTATCATATGAAACAACTTACATGAATTCTGACTAAAACAAACAAAACACAGTTTTTAAGATATAAATTACAAGAAGAAAGCATGCATAATTAAACATTGTTAAAATAAACAATCTACTGATAATTCATAAATTATTGCCAGTTTTTTAATTGTGAATGCGAATTATGTGACTGGATGGGTATAGCAATAACAAGAACTTGTATTCTGATAACTGAAACATTGATCTTTATGCAGCGTTTTTTTTTAAATTTCAATAATTAAACTCGCATTTTTGTCTATTCTTGAAAAATCCCACTAAAAATGGTTGACACAAAGGAACTGTCATGATTTTTAAAAGTTATTTCCCTTAACATTTGTCTGCCTCCTCAAGAAGAATGGAGGATCAACTTAATTTTTATGTTTATTGCGTTTTCCTTCTTTTTCTTTTTTTTTTCTAAACTTACCTTTCAAAAAGAAGCAAGCTTCTTGTGTTTTATTCTTTGCATCTAATAAGGCCTTTATAGACATAAAAATCCTGAAACAAAAATATGCAAATGAGGAGCAAATATGTAAATGAGGAACAATTACGTAATTATGGTTTTCCCTTAAAACAATTAAAAAATCTACCTTGACGACAGCAATATTTCAATACCAACTTTGAAACTTTCTTAAGGGTCATTGAACTTATAAAATAAATAACACAATCAACTGACTTTTTACACAAATACTATAACTAAATTCATATGTAAAAAAAAATTGTATACTGGCTATGTTCTGGACCATATGAGTATTTTGACCATACATTCTGCCATTGATACAAGAAATAGTTTCATAAAGTGAATATTACCTACTAGTAAGAAATAGAGTTAAATAATTTTTATATCGTCATTATCTAAATCCCTTTTTTCACTTGTATCAATATTTCAATTATTGATATACATTTCATTATTTTCCTGAATTGTTCTGGTAGTTCTATAAGAATATTGAATAGGAGTCTACTCACTGTACAACACCTTTGCCAATCTTAGTTAAAGCTGTCTTAGGATCTTTCAATATGACCTTGAAACCATCAATGACATCAACGATACTTTCATAGATTTGTTTGGCTTGCTGTGGGATTATAACTGTGATCGTCTGAACCAATGTCTGAAAGATAATCAAAGGGAGATAACGCTGGTAAAACCAATGTCTGAAAGATAATCAAAGGGAGATAACGCTGGTAAAACCAATGTCTGAAAGATTATCAAAGGGAGATAACGCTGGTAAAACAAATGTCTGAAAGATAATCAACGGGAGATAACACTGGTAAAACAAATGTCTGAAAGATAATCAAAGGGAGATAACACTGGTAAAACCAATGTCTGAAAGATAATCAAAGGGAGATAACGCTGGTAAAACCAATGTCTGAAAGATAATCGAAGGGAGATAACACTGGTAAAACAAATGTCTGAAAGATAATCAAAGGGAGATAACACTGGTAAAACCAATGTCTGAAAGATAATCGAAAGGAGATAACATTGGTAAAACCAATGTCTGAAAGATAATCAAAGGGAGATAACACTGGTAAAACCAATGTCTGAAAGATAATCAAAGGGAGATAACACTGGTAAAACCAATGTCTATAATCAAAGGGAGATAACACTGGTAAAACCAAAGTCTATAAGGGTCAGAAAATGGAAAAGAATAAAGAACCTGGTAAAACCAATGTCTGAAAGATAATCAAAGGGAGATAACACTGGTAAAACCAATGTCTGAAAGATAATCAAAGGGAGATAACACTGGTAAAACCAATGTCTGAAAGATAATCAAAGGGAGATAACGCTGGTAAAACCAATGTCTGAAAGATAATCAAAGGGGATAACCTGGTAAAACCAATGTCTGAAAGATAATCAAAGGGAGATAACACTGTAAACAATGTTGAAAGATAACAAAGAAGTAAACAGTTGAAAGATAATCAAAGGGAGATAACGCTGGTAAAACCAATGTCTGAAAGCTAATCAAAGCGTGATAACATTTGCTGTACACACAGAAATGTGCATGTAAGTACAAGATTAGTTCTTTTATCACAAGCCATGAATAAGTTTATACCAAAAAAAAAAATTAGGCAAGCAAAACCATATTTTTACTAAATCTTAAAGAACTTTACAATGAAAAAAGTGTGCACTTTTTTTTAAAATGGCCATTCAAGACAGTAATAAAAGCAAGTTGCTTTTAAAAATAAACCAAAGATAACCATGCAGGCTTAAAATATATGACATGTGTAAAAAATATTATGTTTCTTTTGAAAAAATTATTCAAAAAATAAATGACCTTGACATTGCTACTGCTTTACAGTGAGATCATCAATATATTACTTACATTATAAAAGTTCATGATATCTGTTTTAATATCATTAAACACTGTTGTTACTTTAACAATTAGATTTCTGAGTGGTCTTAAAAAGGGAGGTAACTCCTCTGGATCCAGCTGACCTATCATTTTCATTACATTGGCTGCTTTGTCTCGAAGACCCAAAACCTGTTTAAAAAAACAGAAAAAATATATTTATATATAGATTAGACTGTTGGTTTTCCCATTTGAATGGTTTTACACTAGTAGTTTTTTTGGCCCTTTATAGCTTGCTGTTCAGTGAGCCAAGGCTCTGTGTTGAAGGTCGTACCTTGACCTATAATGGT
The DNA here is from genome assembly GCA_019925275.1 of Mytilus edulis. Classification (NCBI taxonomy): domain Eukaryota; kingdom Metazoa; phylum Mollusca; class Bivalvia; order Mytilida; family Mytilidae; genus Mytilus; species Mytilus edulis. Next base: position 508,932 of record CM034360.1, on the reverse strand, counting down.
TTTCTTTTATAAATTGTTGTTGTCTCACTGGCACTCATACCACATCTTCCTATATCTAAACATAAGAATCCTCAAATACAATTCTAATAAACTAAATATAATGTTAGAAATGACTGTTAGATGAAAAAGATACCTTAAATTTGTACAGTCTATCACTGTCATTAGACCACCTTATATTTGTACAGTCTATCACTGTCATTAGATCACCTTATATTTGTACAGTCTATCACTGTCATTAGTCCACCTTATATTTGTACAGTCTATCACTGTCATTAGACTACCTTATATTTGTACAGTCTATCACTGTCATTAGACCACCTTATATTTGTACAGTCTATCACTGTCATTAGACCAAATAAAATAGTATGTGTGCTATTAGATGGTTCCAGTCACATCTTAAAACAAGTTACAGTAGCTATTTTAGGAGTTTGTTTTATTTTATGTGTTTTTTTTAAATTGAGTCTATGGGAGCAACATTCTGTCTTTAACAGTGCTTAATGAAAAATTCGTAAGGGTTCCACGGAACCCAATGTCTCGCCTACTTTTGCTGTTAATTGCAGACTCAACAAAAATGAGGAAAAACATCAATAAAAATTTCCCTCTCGATACTGTCGTTTGATTGAAAGAAGCTTCCAAGTTTGGTAAAAAATCCAGGATAGTTTATGAATCTAATAAATGTTTTATAAACTTTAACTGCAGACTGTATGCAATGTTAACTGGAAGAAAAACTAAGTCCATTTATAAGTAAAATACGGAAAAAGTGAATTTTTTTTTCACAAAATTTACTTCTGAATAATATCTTATGATCAGAAACAAGCTTATGTCTAAGTTTGGTAGAAATCCAGGATAGTTTAAGAACATTATAAAAATTTTAAAAACTTAAACCACAGAGTGAATGTTTTGTTTCTGGCCAAAAAAATAAGTCCATTTATAAGTAAAATACGGAAAAGTGGAAATTTATTTTTACAAAATTTTCTTCTTGATACTATCTTATGATCATAAACAAGCTTCTGTCCAAGTTTGGTACAAATCAAGGATAGTTTATGAAAGTTATTAAAATTTTAAAAACTTTAACCACAGAGTGAATGTAATGTTTCCTCGCAGAAAAACTAAGTCCATTTATAAGTAAAATACGGAATTTAATTTTTACAAAATTTACTTCTGGATACTTTCTTATGATCATAAACAAGCTTCTGTCCAAGTTTGGTAGAAATTCAGTATAGTTTAAGAAAGTTATTAAAATTTCAAAAACTTTAACCACAGAGTGAATATTTGTGGACGCCGCCGACGACGACGCCGACGACGACGGAATGTAGGATCGCTTAGTCTCGCTTTTTCGACTAAAGTCGAAGGCTCGACAAAAATGACAAGAAAAACTATAGGGTAAGCTACTATTAAGACTAAAAAGTAGGGTAGGTAGGTTAACCCACATATATTTTTATTTGGCATTACAAACCATATTGACAATTGGTTATCTGAATTTTCTAACTGTGTTGGTGTATAAGGGAAGACAAGTTAGATATATTTAAATTCTCATTATTTTTCTCTTAAGAAAGTTACTTAAATAAATAACTTGCACAATTTACAAGTTTACAGTTACTGTAAATTCAGAAATTATTGAGTGCATTTATTTATAGCAATTTTGTCATTTTGGACTCAATTTGCCAATAAAATTTTAGCGATATTGAAAAAAATCCTTTTAAATTCACATAAAAAATTCTCAAAATGCGAGTTTAAATTATTGTGATTATAACCCTGTCACATTTTTCGCAATAATAAAAAGATCGCAATAATTTCTGAATTTACAGTATAATATTCTTTCAGGTAACCCCATTTGTAATATTTACCTTGCCAGGTAACTCCTTCAAGGCCTCTATGAATTCATCAACAATTTCTTTGATGTTTATTTTGCCATCAATCAGGTCTTTAAACAAGTTGACTCCAGTTTCAATGGCATTGACAATCTCCATCACCTTCTTGTCAAATTTAGTGGCTAATTCAATTATCTGCTTCATACTATTCTCCTAAAAGTAAAACAACATTCATTTTTTGTACATAAATTAGGCCGTTCGTTTTCTCGTTTGAATTGTTTTACATTGTCATTTCGGAGCCTTTTATAGCTTACTATTCGGTATGGGCTTTGCTCATTGTTGAAGGCCATACGGTGACCTTTAGTTAATAATTTCTGTGTCATTTTGGTATCTTGTGGAGAGTTGTCTCATTGGCAATCAAATATACCACATCTTCTCTTTTTTTTTATATTCAGTCATGCTTATCTGCTCTTTGCTCCAGTTGTTGTCTCTTTGAAATTTTCCCAATCTCTACTCTCAATTTTTATTAAACCAATGTATAATTTAAGGGGATAATTTTTGTTTTGAACATTTTGAATTATAGAGAAAAAAACATAACAGGAATGCACACAATTCTATAGAATAGAAATTCATTAAAAGATTAAGTCAATTCAGTTTTATATAGTTTTTTTTCAATGAATGAATAAGATTTTCAGTGACATATAAAACTGTCTAATTTGCATGAATAAGCTATTTGCATAGAAAAAAATGCAAAGATTATAAAAAAACAATATGATTACATATGCCTATGTAAAACTCTATCAAATACAATGCCCAACAAATGTGTGTGATTCACAGTACAAACCTTAAAAAATAACTTCTGTTGAACTTCATTCACTTGAAATACATTTCATTTGAACTTTGGTGGATATTTGTCTCATAAATACCAATCATACCACATCTCCTCATATTTTTATTTTTTTCATTTTTTTCAAACAAAATTTCAATTTTCATTCAAATATTTAATGGTAATATATATTTTGTTAATCTCCAAAACAAAACAACCGTTAAACTAACAGTGTAGGATAAACTATCAAAAGACTGTTTTTTGCTATTCAACATACTTTTAAAATATTCAGATTGTACTGGGTGCCTCCTTTAAAACAAAGTCTGGCTACAAAGAAGTCAATCTTCTGGTTAATTATTCCAAGAAGTATTCTAGCATAGGCCTCATCATGAACATTTACTCTCAAATGACCGCTTAACGGCTCTACAAAAGATATATTATTTTAACAATAAAAAAATACACATATTTTTGCTGAGGGCTATTCCATTGAAATGTATGTGGGAGGGTAGAAAGGGATTTTCAAAATGTCTCTAAAACCAAGAATCATTTTTTAAATAATTTTGCATAATGGTAATAGATGCATACTGAAAAAAGACACACGACCCACATTCAATAATTAAACTTTCCTTCCTACCCTCCCACATACATTTTAATGGAATAGCCCTTAACTCTTGACGTAAACTTCACATGTTAAATACTTGTAAGTACATACAGTCTTTAAACAAAGAGGTGTATCATCCATATATATCTAGGCAAAATAATAATCAGTTACCACAGTCATATATGTCTTTTTGTTATTTTGATTATGAAATGTTGAAATTAAAAAAGCAATACTTAAACAGTGTTCAAATATTCAAAGTCGAGGAACTATGATGGAGGAACATGGCTTAACAATCTCCATGAAAATGCTTATACAACTGCATACCAAATACTATTGACTTAAATAATAAGTCGTTCCCTTTAAACAAACCTTAAGGGCTATATAATCTCCACAATACTTCCAAGTGCCAATAAATTTGCATACCAAATATCATTGACTTAACATTAGCAGTTCATCTTAAACTGATCCAATCACAAACTTATACATGTAAACATGGTAAACTAAACACAAGTTTCAAAGTCCATAGACCATGACTGAGGGGTATGGCCAAATAATCTCCATGGAAATGAGATGTGCCAATGCTTATACAACTGAATACCAATTAACATTGGCTACCACCAATGGTTCCCCTTGAACTGACCTAATCACAAACTAATGAATGTCATCTAAGCAAAATTTTTAAAGTCAATAGACCATGACTAATGGGACAGAGCCAAATAATCTCCATGGAAATAAAATATGCCAATTCTTATAAAACTGCATACTTAGTATCATTGATCACCAATAGTGGTTCCCAATAAACTGACCTAATCACAATTAAACTAATGGTCGGGTGCTTGTCTCTTTGACACATTCCCCATTACCATTCTCAATTTTAATACATGTCAAAATAAGCAAAAGTTTCAAAGTCAATAGACCATGATAGAGGGAGCAGGGCAAAATAATCTCTTATATAGATTAGACCTAATCACAAACTAATACATACCTATGTCTGGCTTTTTGACTCTGTCAAGGGGAGACAACAATGATGACAACTATACTTTCTAATGGTGTTTGATCTCTGCAGTATGAGAGGAAGTTAACATAGATGTGTTCAATTAACTTAGGCAGAATCAAAATAGAGATTATAACTTACCAATTTTTAGATCCAGCAAGTTATACATGATGACACCAAACGCAGCACCTAAATCTTTAGATCCTAAAATTTTTCTCCAATCGACACTTGGAGCCTCAAGTCTAAAGTTTATCTTGGGAAATTTGTCTAGAAAAGCCAATCGTTTTTCTCTGTGATGAGGTGTCATTTCCATGATTCCAGACTCATAGGGATCAATTATACCAGTGCCATTTACTTCTTCTCGTCTGGATAAAAACATAAAAATCAACAAACACTAAATGCAATTCAGAAATATAGGTTTAAAATATTATTCAAAGTTAATTTAATTTGACAATTCAGTAACCATCTTAATAATTGAGGCACTTTTTGTTTTCAGCTGTAATCATGCAAATAATTTTCCTTTTTTCTTAAACTCACACTTTTAGAGGTGTGATAATCTTTGCTTGAGGATGAGCCTGATACTGTAATAAAGCCTCGTAACGGACCTCATCATTCTCATCATTTCTTAAACTTATGCTTTTAGAGGTGTAATAATCCTTGCTTGGGGATGAGCCTGATATTGTAATAAAGCCTCGTAACAGACCTCATCATTACTTAAACTTACGCTTTTAGAGGTGTGATAATCCTTGCTTGAGGATGAGCCTGATATTGTAATAAAGCCTCGTAACGGACCTTATCATTCTCATCATTAAACTCACACTTTTAGAGGTGTTATAATCCTTGCTTGGGGATGAGCCTGATATTGTAATAAAGCCTCGTAACAGATCTCATCATTCTCATCATTTCTTAACCCTTTCCTCCATGGAATTCTTTTTTTTATATACTTGATTCGCATAGGATTTTTTCAATGAAAAATAATCATCAGGTTTAAAGAATTAATGCATTGCGAAATTTTTTTTTTCATCAATGAAATTCCAGTCAGATGTTCTCATGAATATCCTTTTTATATTAGTTACATTTTTTTTTTTTAAGTCTGATGAAGTTTTATCCTAGGTAATACGTTTCAACTGAGGCACTACACAGGCGTCGAAAGGCGTCATTATGGAGTAAAGGGGGTGGCGTCAAAAGGCGTCATTATGGAGTAAAGGGGGTGGCGTCAAAAGGCGTCATTATGGAGGAAAGGGTTAAACTCGCACTTTTAGAGGTGTTATAATCCTTGCTTGGGGATGAGCCTGATATTGCAATAAAGCCTCGTAACAGATCTCATCATTCTCATCATTTCTTAAACTTACGCTTTTAGAGGTGTGATAATCCTTGCTTGAGGATGAGCCTGATATTGCAATAAAGCCTCGTAACAGATCTCATCATTCTCATCATTACTTAAACTTACGCTTTTAGAGGTGTAATAATCCTTGCTTGAGGATGAGCCTGATATTGTAATAAAGCCTCGTAACGGACCTCATCATTCTCATCATTACTTAAACTTAAGCTTTTAGAGGTGTGATAATCCTTGCTTGAGGATGAGCCTGATATTGCAATAAAGCCTCGTAACAGATCTCATCATTCTTATAATGTCTTAAACTTACGCTTTTAGAGGTGTAATAATCCTTGCTTGAGGATGAGCCTGATACTGCAATAAAGCCTCGTAACAGACCTCATCATTCTTATAATGTCTTAAACTTACGTATTAAGAGGTGTGATAATCCTTGCTTGAGGATGAGCCTGATACTGTAATAAAGCCTCGTAACGGACCTCATCATTCTCATCATACATGGCAGCTTTATACATCTCATTAGCAGCCTGGAAAAAATGACTTATAGCCTTATTATCTATTTATAGTCACTTATGTCAAGGTAATGACAAAAAAAAATTTATATGTCTGTTATATGGATGGATCAGAGTTTGTTTTGTTTTACTTGGTTCAACTGTTATACAATGAAAATAAAAAGAATGCATAATAAACAAACTTGCATACTATATACAACCGATTATGAACAAAATTATGTATAACCTGCATACAACTCACCATTTCATGTTCATATTTTCTTAGAGCATGAACTCCAGCTCTTTTGATCCAAGGTGAGTTAGTTGAGTTGATGTGTGATACAATATATTCATAAGAGAAGTCCATTCTGGCATTCCCTAGTGTTTCTAACAGAATCACTCTCCAATGGTCATAATCTAGTTGTTCCTGTTCGCTCTGAATTGCTCTTTTCTTTCTGTACACAAATGGATCTAAAAAAATATACAATAATTATTTTAAAAAATTCAAGCATATTCAATCATTTTAGGGAAAAAAATCTTCTTAAAAAGGAAAGGTCTTTATAAAAAGAACTAAGGACTATTTCATAAAAATGTATGTGGGAGGGTAGGGAGGGAAGTTTAATTATTGAATGTGAATCATGGGTCTTTTTTCAGTATTCAACTATTACCATTATGCAAAATTATCTAAAATATGGTTCATGGTTGTAGGGATATTTTGAAAGTCCTTTCCTACCCTCCCACATACCTTTTAATGGAATAGCCCTAAGGAATTATCATTTCTTGCATTTGATAAAAACCAAAAAATAGATAGAGGTTAAAACACAAAACAAATATCTTACCATGAATTCCTAGCCATTGATGAACTCGTTCAGTTATTTTGATAGCCTCCTCTTCCCGACCCACTTTTGATAACTTATGTGACACTGAGCCAAGACAGAGTAAGACCCTTTCAAGGAGATTCTCTTTATACATCTCTTCTGGGTGGTTCTCTTTGTTAAATACAATGTCTTCCATAGCAGCTATCATACTCTGAAATATGAAAAAAACAAAGTTTATATAACAGTGATTACTGAGGATTTATTATTACTCATGGGATACAAATATTCATAGATTCCTAGGTTCATCTGAACAACAAATTTTGATTTTCAATGTAGAACAAATATTATATACACTTGCATGTAAACTTTAAAAATCAAAGCGCGAAAGCGCTGTAAAGGCAGTTAATTACAGGTTGTGTGTATTTCTAGTCCAGTTATATCATTATCTTCCATAGAACAGAGGTGGTTTGTAGTATTTAAGATTTAGAGTTCTCTTGTACCTAGTTCACCTATATCTATAGTCTATTGTTTACAGTATATTTTCTGTACCTCGCCATGAAATGCATTTTTAAGACATAAGAACTTTTCCTTTTTAATGTAAATAAAACTATTTTTAATTATTGATTATATACACATATTCAATTACTCCTATCCTATGAAAAATAATTCACAAAGATTGACTAGTCTCCGTTCTGTGTGTATTGCTAGAACATCAAGTAACATAATGGTTAATGTACATAGTAACATGTCAACTTTTTTGAAGACAGAACTTTTTTAAAATTCTCCCTCCAAGCAAAATTATTTTTCAGTATAAACATGATAAAGTTATCTACCTGTATTAATTACCTAGAGACTCTCAAGAGCCTGTGTCGCTCACCTTGGACGGTCTATGTGCATATTAAACAACGGACACATATAAAATGACAAAATTGTGTTTTTGCTGATGGGGATGTGTTTGTAGATCTTTCTTTACTGAACATTCTTGGTGCTACAATTATCTCTATCTATAATAAACATGGCCCAGTATTTACAGTTGAAAATATTTTTTAAAAATTAACAAAAAATACAAAAATTTATGAAAATTGTTAAAAATTGACTATAAAGGGCAATAACTCTTTAAGGGGTCAACTTAAAATTTTTGTCATATTGACTTATTTGTAGATCTTACTTTGCAGAACATTATTGCTGTTTACAGTTTATCTCTATCTATAATAATATTTAAGATAATAACCAAACTCTGCAAAATTTCCTTCAAATTACTAATTTGGGGGCAGCAATCCATCAACGGGTTGTCAGATTTGTCTGAAAATTCCTGGGCAGATAGATCTTCACTGAAGAGACAATTTCACCCATGTCAGATTTGCTCTAAATGCTTTGGTTTCAGAGTTATAAGCCAAAATCTACATTTTACCTGTATGTTCTATTTTTGGCCATAGTGGCCATCTCGGTTGGTTGACCGGGTCTAACCACACATTTTTTAAATTAGATACCGCAATGATGATTTTGGCTAAGTTTGGTTAAATTTGGCACAGTAGTTTCAGAGAAGATTTTTTGTAAAAGTTTATGGACGACGAAACCAAGTGATGAGTCAGGTCAGGTGAGCTAAAAAGGAGTTTTTAATCAAGGTAACAATGACATCTGGTGGCCATAAAAGCTGTCTCATTAGCATTTTAACCACTTCCCATATTTGCTTTTAAGACAATAGAAGAAAATTATTCAATGCAAAAACATAACTTACTTGTAAATATGAAATTCTCTTTACAGTATGAGTTTTTCTCATTGTTGGAGATTGTACAGTAGTACAGTCCTGTAACTGCTTATACCCATTTCTTATCCCCTTTAGTTTGATAAACTCACAGAATATCATATATTTACATTGTGCCACATCTCCTTATTTTTATATGCATTACAATAACATGAACAATTGTAATTCAAATCTATATATCAAAGCAAAATGAATTTCACTACTTTCATTCATGCATCCTTTGGAAAAATATAAGTTCTAAAATGACACAATATATGTTTATTTATATAAAAATAGTATTTAGTTTTCGACTCTTAACAGGTATAAACAAGAATGTGTCCCTAGTACACGAATGCCCCACTCGCACTATCATTTTCCATGTTCAGTGGACCGTGACATTGGGGTAAAAACTCTAATTTGGCATTAAAATTAAAAAGATCATATCATAGGGAACATGTGTAACAAGTTTGAAGTCGATTGGACTTCAACTTCATCAAAAACTACCTTGACCAAAAACTTTAACCTGAAGAGGGACAGACGGACGGACGAACAGACGAACGGACGCACAGACCAGAAAACATAATGCCCCCCTACTATCGTAGGTGGGGCATAAAAATGCACATCTGTGTCATGATTTGTGAAATCTGTGCTGAAAACATAGGCATTTATGGTGTTTGAGTAATTCCATCTGTGAAGCTCAACATTAGCTCGTCAGTTGGTGGTGGACAGTTATAAATCTTTCCTGCAGGATGAATGTACATCTGTTCAGGAAAACCAATTTCACAAATCAAAACTTTCCTCTAGATTTCTCCTACAATATTCATCCAGTTTAGTTCTTTTGGTTTAACGGGACACCGTCCTGATTTTTAATTTTGTAAACCATTCAGTCTCTTGCTTACAAATGGTGCATGAAAATAGGATGGGAATGCATGGCAGTAGACAAGTCTCTATAAAGTGGGTATGTGCCCTGAAAAAAGTTTTATAACATTAGCTTTTTTGAAACTTATGAAAGACTTGTGTAACACACATACCTAAATAACTTTAACATAGGTGGAGAGCATCATTCATGTCAATGTTTTGTTCCTGTTTACATTGTCATTGATATTTTTCAAGAAAGCCCGAGGCATAGCTCATGAATTCTTTTCATTACAACCGAAATTTACATAATTACTGCTAAAATAATTATCAGTATAATATATCTCTTGTAGAAAAACCATACAATTGTAGTATTAACCAAAAAATGTCAAACAGATGATATTTAATCGTAATCCCAAAAGTTATGACGTCTTGAATTCACCCCCCTTTTTATTCTAAAACGATAATTGCGGTTGCAAACAGACTTTGGTTTACTTGCATGGCGATTATATAAATAACAGTATATATTTCTTAAAGAAAATAAAGTTTTACCATGAATAGTTTCCTGAACGTAGTCGTTTTCAGTAAAATGTGCCTTGCAAACAACAGCTGATTGATATGGGTTCTACGATTGCATCGCACATGACAATCTACGTTTGAGCCATGGCGTTGATCCAACTTTTCCTTCTTATTAAGTCATTTAGAAATGCAAGTCCTCCTCTTAAATGACACCCAGGTACACACCAACAAGGACTAGGCATCGTTAATTGTGTGATTGTTTTGCAGTGCAAAAACGGAAGTTAAGGACGGAACTGACTGGTATCACTAATAAGAGACAAGAAGAATTTTAGAGACAAACAGCGACAAGAAGTTTAATTTAGTGACGAAGCGACAATAACTAACAAGGGACAAGCGAATCGTAATTCTCTCACGAGGCTATTCTCATTTGATGTGATAGGGTGAAGCTACACCTATCAAATATGTCCCTATGAAAAAGAAGAATTTCACTGTTAGAAAGGAAATGATATTGCATGGTTTTTGATTCAATAAATTTAAAGGAAATTGATTTTTTTTTGTTTTGATGGCCAATTTTTAGCGTGTGCATAAAATATATTTTTTTTTATATTTAATAAAAACTAATCCCTTTCTTCTTAATAAAAACATATTTTTATCTATCAATGTACAGTAATATAAAAAATGTTTTATAACCGCCCCTATAATAAAAAATAATGCATGTTTTTTTTTTTTAATATCTATGGGGAATAAGTTGTTGCAATGACATTTTTTTTATTTATGTATAGTCGCTATATAGTGTTCTTGACGCCTCTTCTCGCTAAATTAATTATATTGTCGCTTCTTATCGCTATTTTAATTTTATTGTCGCTTATCACTTTTTGACGCTTCTTGTCTTTAATTAGTGGAACCCTATTCAGGAACGATAATTTCATATTTTACATAACTGAGACCGAAATAACTATAACGTCATACGGCTTCACGTACAGAAATACTTTAAATTGTATATTATGCAATATAATTCACGGTCAGTCGACTTTTAATTATAATATCATGTTATATCAACGAGTGAAATGATTTTAAAATATCTTTAGATCGCAAATAGTACTCGAAATTGAACGGACCTCTTTCCACACGGAATTCGAATAATGATAATTTGTAATCAGATTGACTGCTTATAATGCAAAAGACACATTAATAAACAGATTTTTAAAACGAACAATACACACTGATCGTTTCTTTATTTCCCAATGTAAATGAAAGGAACAAAAACCAATACATACCACAAAAAGTAGAGGAGAAATTTAAACATTTCCGGATCTATTTCTTGCAAAATGACCCCCAGCAAAGATTTGCGTAAGGAAAGATGAACCTCATGACTTGAAAGTCAGGCCTTAAAGCACTGCCTTTAAAAACACAAACTCAAATATCCACCAAAAAATTCCTTAATTCTTGAAAATTGGTAAACACGAAAAATAACTGAATCCACAACTGTTTTAAAGACCATAAATCAACAAAAACATTTTGAATTAGAAAAATAAGGTAAATCATTCGACAACTTGTATGTTAAGTTGGTTTTTTTAGGATTTCATGAGAATGGTAATAAATAATTTCCATGCATATTTAGGCATTACGGCAAATCAAGTCTTAAAGAAATAAATCTGAAGTCATTTTATTGTTGGGCAAAGATTGAAGTCTGATATAATCAGGTAAATATAGGCTAATGGCATTGAAAGCATTCATAGTAAACATAGTTCTACAGGTTTAGGTTCAGCAGATTTCAGTGTTACACAATGTTTTGGTTATGTGTGTTTTCAGTTTTACACAATGTTTTGGTTATGTGTGTTTTCAGTTTTACACAATATTTTGGTTATGTGTGTTTTCAGTTTTACACAATATTTTGGTTATGTGTGTTTTCAGTTTTACACAATGTTTTGGTTATGTGTGTTTTCAGTTTTACACAATATTTTGGTTATGTGTGTTTTCAGTTTTACACAATATTTTGGTTATGTGTGTTTTCAGTTTTACACAATATTTTGGTTATGTGTTTTCAGTTTTACACAATATTTTGGTTATGTGTGTTTTCAGTTTTACACAATATTTTGGTTAGGTGTGTTTTCAGTGTAACATTTTCTCCTTGATCATATTAATGTTAAGATAGTTTTTCAACTGTTCTTTTGAAAATAGCTACTGAAAATTCAGAAAGTATTGAGATGTTTTTTTATTGCAAAAGTGCAACAAGGATATATAGCAATTATTCAAACTCGCATTTTGAAATTTTTTGTAAGAACCAAACAGGATTTTTCACAATTATCACAAAAATTAAAATCACATTTTAGTCTAAAATGACAAAGTTGCAATAATTAATGCATGCAATAACTTCTGAATTAATAGATATTGATTTTTTTTGTTAGACTTCAATACATACATCGTGTGGTGGGTTGTCTTTTCCTACAATGTGCGTCAGCAGCCTTAAGATAAGTGCAGTCTTAGGATGAGGACTCTTTAGAATATAATCTGCCAAAAGGTTCTCACTAAAGTTTGTATACAGGACTCCAAAGGCATCCAACATGTAGTTCATGGCTCCTACATACCTTGAGCGACTGAAAAAAATAGACTTAAATTAAATTATGGTAAATGATACATTTGAATTAACCTTCTAAATATGTCAATGGTCATTACTTTTAGATGTAATTTCAAAATTAATCACAGTACCTAGCAATGACTTGAAAATTCAATTAGTAATGCACAGGAAAATTCACCAAAACTTATGTCCATTTCACCTTTTCAGAATCTAAAGGACTATGGGTAATCTCATTGTTCCTACACCAAAATAAAAATAACAGTATGTCATTGGCTTAATTTCCATTGTTTAGAACGCAACCAATCACAATGTTTTGGTGTATGCTTTTTAAAATAATACCCAGAATGCATTAGATTCTGAAAGTCAAATTCTACAGTCATATTTTAGAGTAAAAGTGTTTTAAGCTAAAGTTTTTAATAACTTTAAAATTTACACTGCTATTTCAATGTCACAAGAGGACTCTGACTTACTCTGATTTCAGTTCTACAAAGTAGTAATTAGCAAGCTTCACAAGTTCATCTTCAGGTATTGATTTTAGTACATCCACTATCTTGAAGAAGCATGCATTTGCTACCAATGTACGACCTGTAAATAAATAGAACAACAGTTTTATACTTAATCTGTTGGAGGTGTACTGACTGATATCTTAAACAGGATAAAATGGTTCAATAGTTTGAATTTGACCTTAAGCACCTGTTTTAAAGCAAAATCTTGAAGTGACAATTTAAAAAAAAATTAAACGACCATAAAACCAATACCAAACTAAATTTCTTTTAGTGACTTCAGGATCTTTTCAGTCATAAAAAGTATGCTCATTAGTGTATCAAGAAAAAATATGTAAATCGACAACAAAAGTTTGCAAAAATAATTGCATCTGGTTAGGGATCATTCATCGCAAAGATAATGGTGAAACACACAACTTCCTGAAGGGCTCATTTACATATTTGTGAACTGTCATTTTTCATCAGTGAGGTCAAATTTTCAAGATCAAATACTTATAGGGCTCTGTATCATCTATAGAATATAGGAAGGTGGAAAATCATTGGATAGTCAAGATAATAATTATTTTTCCTGCGAGTATGATATATATACCATTTTCAGGTTGGGTCCACATGCAGGTTATATTCCCTTTGATGAACTGCCAAGCTTTAGCATGGTCAAGAATGGCTACTTTTTTTCCATCTGAAAAAAAGATATGATAAAATATTAACTATAAGACTATGGGAGCTGATTTTGTTTTAATTTACATATCACTATATTATTTGTTCTATAATGTCAGTGAATTGATTAATTGATTGTTGTTGATGTCAAGAGGAAAATATTACATGTATATGCAGAACCAAAAATCACTAAGTAGATTGTACGAAGGGGTTTGACCAGTTAAGTCTGGAGTTTCTCTAGAAAAAGCCAAAATTAGTACAAAGTTCCAGAGCATTGAGAACCAAAGCTTCTGAAAGGATTTGCCTATTACAACTAAGTCAATCTATTCCGTGGGTAGAAACTCCTTAATATATCCAAAAATTCAAAATGAACATTATGTATTATCGTAAAGATAAACAATGTGTTAATACAGACCTCGGTTACATGGATCGTTGATTCTTCTAATCCCAGCATTGGTTTTGTGACAGCATCTCTTTCGAACCTTCTTGTCAGATAGGATAGTCTCCCTTTACTGATAGCTCTCATCTCAGGCATTTCTACGATAGAAAATTATTTGCACCTATTAAGAAATTTGCTTCGGAACTTTCATTTTTTCACTCTTTTCCGTCTCTTTCAATCAACAGAAATGAAAATTGATTTTTTAAAAGAACATCAATTAATTAATTTAAATATATTCATTCTCAAAAAAGTTTAATATTTATATATAAAGGCTTATTTATGGCAACAAATATGAATTAACAGGGTAAGTACAATATATCTTTAGAATGCTTTTTTATAATCATGACAGGTTAAATAACAAAATTGCTCTATCTGAAAAAATTTGCTTTTTTTTATATTTTGTAGAATTCTGGAGAAGTATGAAATAATTTGAAGAAAATATTTCTGTAAAATTGAATATAATGGAGCTCACAAAAGAATATATCAACTGTAGGAGAGCAAATGTGTTTATATTTTATTTATATATATATATATGTATATAAAAACTTTGGCAAGGTCAAAATGAGTGACCTAAACCAAATAAATTCAACACATTTACAATTCATTAATATAAAACCCTGGAGGTCAGGTTAAAGTTCAATACCTACCCATGGAACTGAATTCATTGACTGCTTTAATTTTCCTCATTCCATGCAGTGGATCAAAGCTGGAAGGGAAAACATATATCTTTTACTTATTTCATGCAATACATTTTTTGTATACACTTTGTCATATTGTACTTATCTACTGCTTTGTTTTGAGTGTTTATTTAATTTCCAGGGGTAAATACTTCAAATGTTTTTAGAATGACACTCATTGAATTAATTTCTTTATTGTAGAGTACAAATTTTTTTAATATTTCTTTTACAAAGGTTAACTAGGAATTAAAACAATCAATAAAGTACAAATTTTTAGGGCTGTTCTAGCAAATCCATGAATGAAATGGGCTTTGCTCATTGTTGAAGGCCGTACAGTGATCTATAGTTGTTAAGTTATGTGTCATTTTGGTCTCTTTTTTATATTTACAATCCTGTATGCATAAACTGATTGATACATGGTTTTGTTAATTCATGCTTGTTTTTCAACCCTTGTCCCATATCAGACAAAATATGAGAATTTAGGTTTATTAACAGATGCTGATAGTAAAAATGGAGGCATCAGAGATAAATAAATCCCTACAACATGTATGATAATTTAACTTAGTACCATTGATTTATATCACAATGACTTACTCTGGAGAGGCTGTAGACTACATGTATGATAACTTAGAACCATTGATTTATATCACAATTACTTACTCTGGAGAGGCTGTAGACCACGTGTATGATAATTTAACTTAGTACCATTGATTTATATCACAATTACTTACTCTGGAGAGGCTGTAGACTACATGTATGATAATTTAACTAAGTACCATTGATTTATATCACAATTACTTACTCTGGAGAGGCTGTAGACTACATGTATGATAACTTAGTACCATTGATTTATATCACAATTACTTACTCTGGAGAGGCTGTAGACTACATGTATGATAATTTAACTTAGTACCATTGATTTATATCACAATTACTTACTCTGGAAAGGCTGTAGACTACATGTATGATAATTTAACTTAGTACCATTGATTTATATCACAATTACTTACTCTGGAGAGGCTGTAGACCACGTGTATGATAATTTAACTTAGTACCATTGATTTATATCACAATTACTTACTCTGGAGAGGCTGTAGACTACATGTATGATAATTTAACTTAGTACCATTGATTTATATCACAATTACTTACTCTGGAGAGGCTGTAGACCACGTGTATGATAATTTAACTTAGTACCATTGATTTATATCACAATTACTTACTCTGGAGAGGCTGTAGACTACATGTATGATAATTTAACTTAGTACCATTGATTTATATCACAATGACTTACTCTGGAGAGGCTGTAGACTACATGTATAATAACTTAGTACCATTGATTTATATCACAATTACTTACTCTGGAGAGGCTGTAGACTACATGTATGATAATTTAACTTAGTAGCATTGATTTATATCACAATGACTTACTCTGGAGAGGCTGTAGACTACATGTATGATAATTTAACTTAGTACCATTGATTTATATCACAATTACTTACTCTGGAGAGGCTGTAGACTACATGTATGATAATTTAACTTAGTACCATTGATTTATATCACAATGACTTACTCTGGAGAGGCTGTAGACCACGTGTATGATAATTTAACTTAGTAGCATTGATTTATATCACAATTACTTACTCTGGAAAGGCTGTAGACTACATGTATGATAATTTAACTTAGTACCATTGATTTATATCACAATTACTTACTCTGGAAAGGCTGTAGACTACATGTATGATAATTTAACTTAGTACCATTGATTTATATCACAATTACTTACTCTGGAGAGGCTGTAGACTACATGTATGATAATTTAACTTAGTACCATTGATTTATATCACAATTACTTACTCTGGAGAGGCTGTAGACTACATGTATGATAATTTAACTTAGTACCATTGATTTATATCACAATTACTTACTCTGGAAAGGCTGTAGACTACATGTATGATAATTTAACTTAGTACCATTGATTTATATCACAATGACTTACTCTGGAAAGGCTGTAGACTACATGTATGATAATTTAACTTAGTACCATTGATTTATATCACAATTACTTACTCTGGAGAGGCTGTAGACCACGTGTATGATAATTTAACTTAGTACCATTGATTTATATCACAATTACTTACTCTGGAGAGGCTGTAGACCATGTGTATGATAATTTAACTAAGTACCATTGATTTATATCACAATTACTTACTCTGGAGAGGCTGTAGACTACATGTATGATAACTTAGTACCATTGATTTATATCACAATTACTTACTCTGGAGAGGCTGTAGACTACATGTATGATAATTTAACTAAGTACCATTGATTTATATCACAATTACTTACTCTGGAAAGGCTGTAGACTACATGTATGATAATTTAACTTAGTACCATTGATTTACATCACAATTACTTACTCTGGAGAGGCTGTAGACTACATGTATGATAATTTAACTAAGTACCATTGATTTATATCACAATGACTTACTCTGGAGAGGCTGTAGACTACATGTATGATA
Source organism: Mytilus edulis (assembly GCA_019925275.1). Classification (NCBI taxonomy): domain Eukaryota; kingdom Metazoa; phylum Mollusca; class Bivalvia; order Mytilida; family Mytilidae; genus Mytilus; species Mytilus edulis. The sequence goes on along the minus strand of CM034360.1, from coordinate 491,564 downwards.
ATTTAACTAAGTACCATTGATTTATATCACAATTACTTACTCTGGAGAGGCTGTAGACTACATGTATGATAATTTAACTTAGTACCATTGATTTATATCACAATTACTTACTCTGGAGAGGCTGTAGACTACATGTATGATAATTTAACTTAGTACCATTGATTTATATCACAATTACTTACTCTGGAGAGGCTGTAGACTACATGTATGATAATTTAACTAAGTACCATTGATTTATATCACAATTACTTACTCTGGAGAGGCTGTAGACTACATGTATGATAATTTAACTTAGTACCATTGATTTATATCACAATTACTTACTCTGGAGAGGCTGTAGACTACATGTATGATAATTTAACTAAGTACCATTGATTTATATCACAATTACTTACTCTGGAGAGGCTGTAGAAGGTGCAATGAAATCTTCTTCTATTAAAACACTGTGTATAATCTCAAGGTCTTTGTGGTAATGCATAACCTGAAACAAGAAAAATTACTTTATTTCAAAGACCTGTTTAAAGCCCAAGGTTAATTGATTGACTGGTGTTTTGCACCATGTTCAGCACTATTGTACTATTATATGGTGGCAAGCTTGTGACGACAGAGAAAGGATAAGTGTCTGGAGAGAATCACTGGCCTTTGGTAGTAAAACTGACGATTGACTGGTGTTTTACACCATGCTCAGCACCATTGTACTATTATATGGTGGCAAGCTTGTGACGACAGAGGAAGGATAAGTGTCTGGAGAGAATCACTGGCCTTTAGTAGTAAAACTGACAATCCTAGTCAATGAGAATTGAACTTGATGATGGAAGTTTTTAATGACCTTGACTGGCTTTACAGCCCTTGCATGGTTGGCAAAAAAGATGGAAATCACTCCGCAGGAATGCTTTTCAAATTTCTAAGAAAGACAATTGAATAGGTCATTCAAAATATGTCAAATTGCAAATATTTATAAAACAATTATATTAAGGTTGAATACTGCAAATTTCCATTTCAATAGTTTGATATAATGTGATATTTTTGTAACCAGAACACTTTTTATGACCATGTTTGCTTGAAGTGTAGAAAGTTAGTATATCAGGAAATTCAATTATTTGTCCTGAACAATATAACTAGCATTTGATGGTCTATTAGTATTGTTTAACCAAATAATTTGTCTCTTGTCTTCTTACCAAACTTTTTCTAAGTTTAGAATGAGAACTATATACATGTATTTCTCTAATTCTTACACTATTCATCCCTTTCCTGACATGTTGATTATTTTTATTTAATCAACGTGTGGATCGTTTGAACTCAGTTCTTCATTGGTCAAAATTTGATTATGATGTCGAATTTTCTTGCTCTCCTCTGAATTTCCTATTGTGACGGCAGGAAAAAAAGGCGACCATGCCTGATGACGTCACCTAGAAAGAACTCATCTTTTTGCAGATCATTTGAAAAGAAGTATTGAATTTGTCTGCATATTGTTTAAAAATCATTAAGAGAATCAGATTCCACCACCAAATCTCATGTACATGTAATAAAATATTGATCCACTCTCTACAGTTAAAATTTAAATATTTAAAACACTCTGCGAGCCTCGTGTTTTAAATTTGAAAATTTAAATGTCTCAAGTGGATAAATATCGTATCACATTTGATGCAGTGGTAGAATCTTTATATATCTTGTTATGGCCTAAGCTCGAGGTATAATTTATACCAAAACATCCATGTCTCTTACCTTTTTGTAATCCCCACCAGCATTTTCAACCAGTGGTTCATGTCGTACTTTTGTGAACTGCAGTCCAGTACTTGTCTCTTTACAAGTGTATGTGGCATTGTGAGGTCCTGAGAAGAAAAACATAACAACATAACTTAATTTTAAAAAAAATATGGTCACTGTATCATGTAGTCATCTGTTCTTCATAGTAATCAGTTCTCGATAGCAATGCGCGTGGTTAAAATAAAAGTAGTTCGTGAAATCGCACATGTTTTCTATTTGTCGGTATTTCTAGGATAGAATAAATCAAAGAGCTGAAAGCTCTGAAGAAAAATGACGCCACTGTCTCTAATATTGGGATAGTTTTTATGCAAGTCTTGATTTTCACATACCGTAATTAGTTTAACAATGCAACATGTATCGTAAGCATATAATTGATATTCGTATATGTGTGTGTGTGTGAAGTGAAGGTGACAACTGGCTGGTTTTTTAAGACAAATGAATAGGTCAAGACTAGCTGAATTGTACAAATAAATACCGTAGAAAGGCTTGTATATTTCTCACTGGTACATAGTCTGAATCTGAGTCCGTTCGCTTCCATTCACGTTTGCGCCCACTCATTTTCACCCCTTTCACTTTCACACCCTACATGTTCGCACCCAATCTTAATTGGTTTTGTGTTTAACAACTATGTAAGCAAGTGTTTTCTTATAAGTATAATTGTTGTCATTGTCTCAAAATAAAGTGAGACAGCAATTTTTTTTTTGTGTTGAATAAATCTTAATTATGTTTTGGATAAGGTATTGCTAAAAATAATAATAATCCTTTCTAAATAAAGTGGTATTTTGTCAACGTTTTATTTTGTGTTGAATAACTCTTAATCATGTTTTGGTTAGTGTATTGCTATAACTTGTTTCATTGACTTGTTTCAAAATGAAGTGAGATTCTGACTATCATGACTATGTTTGTTTCTGCGTGTTGAATAAATTTTATCATGTTTTGGTTATATTAGTGGATTGCTATATTTTGGTTTCTATGTTTTATTGTTTCGTTGTTTCAGATCAATGGGACCAAGCTGTTAAAAACAATTATCTTTTGTGTTTTTTCCTTTAAAATCTTCAATGTTTTACTCATACCAAGCTATAAATACATTCAGTATTTACACCCAAGCAATTTAAAACAACAACCATAATTTTCCAATTATTCAACTTGAATTTGAATTAAAATTGGGCGTGAATGAGTAGAGTGTGAATGTGCGAACGTGTAGGGTGCGAAAATGTATTGGGCACAAACAGACCTGATGCCACACAGTCTGAACCCCCTTCTCCCACAAAATATTAAGTAAATAATCTTTTTGTTACTGCTATCAAAGGTCTAATGAAACTCAGATAGTTTCAAACATTTATCAAAGAATTCTAGTCAAACTGGCACCTAGTTAAATTGGCACCTGAACGTCGTAGGAAGGCGTCCCAGAAAAATAATAAAATAGCCTTGCCAGACGTCATAATTATTTGGACTAATACATGAGATATTGTGTATTTTTCTGCATTATTTTAACCAGTTGAGCATTTTACAGGATTGTTGGTTTAATGCTGTTTAAACTTTACAGAAAAACAAACACCTTAAATTTGCTAATTATTTGGCATGAAAGTTTGATTTATTGAAAGGGACTCATAGTTTTCCATTTTATTTTAATAATTGACTTGTTTTTACAATTACACAAATTGTCTAATTGTTAAAACAACAGCTTTGGTAAGGGCTTCGTTGTTTACCTTTATACACTACATATTCACTTTCGTTTCGTGGTTTACCAAAATACACAACAACATATTCACTATGTACTTGGTAACAGTAATTAATTAATTGAATAGAAAATATTATATCAAATATTATTGGATGCCGAATTGACGTCGAATAGGTGCCGATTTGACTAGATGCCAATTTAACCAGGTGCCGACTTGACTTGTACGTTTCAATTCCTCTGCGATCGTTTGCGGTATTTTCTTGAGAAAACCTATTTTCCATCATCAAAGAGAAGAAGAAACTGCTTTAAAATGATCCTGGAACGCTTCATGATTGTTAAAATAAGTTTAATTCACTCAAAAACAATTTTAAAACTTGCGATTAAACAGGAAGTTTCCAAAGCACGTGTAAAAGAAGAAATTAACCGGTGAGAGTGGAAATCCGTATATGACAGATATCCCTATAGTACGACTTTGAAAGTAAAACAGTTCAATCCTTTTGTAAAACAATCTTTAATATACCTATCACATTAATGTTTGAATGGTCTTAAGCTTATTCAAACCATATAAGTCGGTATGAAACACTAAAACGGAATGAACAATAACCGATTACGTTTTGTAGTTTACAAATTCTAAAACTGGTTCCCGTCAAACTACAACACTTTGTTCGAGTGTAGTGGAATACAAGCAAAAACCAGTGTAAACTGGGTCCTGGCTGGTTTAATACTACACAATGATGCATAATGATAACACAAGCAGATACCAGTTTGTTTGGAAAATAGAAAATACGAAACCAAGCGCGGTAGGCAGAGCAATGTAATGAAGTTCAGGTCGGCAGTTATGGAACAATGACTGCGTCATTTTCCAAAAATCCCTTCAAGCAAGCATTAATTTCAACATTTCAAGTTTTCAGACATTTTACAACAGCAAAAATAATATTTTCCGATTTTAACCTTCTTTTCCTTATTCCCGAAACAACCCCAACTTCATCCCCTCGGTTCATAAATAGCACGTTTTCAAATGTAAACAAAACGTAGCTCGAAAAGAAGGTCAAGTCCACATACATAATACACAATTGTAAGATGTGGTGTGATGTCGCTATGGAAAAAAATCTATGGAACACAGTTTGGGCCATATCTTTTATGAACTATAAAATTTAATTCAATTCAATTATCGGAAAATAATGCCCTTAATAATTGTTAGAGTGGCAGTAAAATATTAATAAAAGCTGTGGCAAAATCTTATAACATATAAGAATTGGTTCAATAATTTAAAATCATCTAAAATTTATTAAAGCTTAATATTTAATGCATATTTTTGTCCTTGAATGATAATTCCTAGGTTATCGGTTAAAGATGCCTTAATTGATCGATAAAGCTAAAATTCATTAAAAAGATATGTTTCTAGAGACAAATGATAGTTAATTGATACTTTTCTTCAATTTGCATAATTTCAAATCTTCTATTAATATCAAACATGCTTACCATACTATACTTTTCACAACTATCAAGAACTGATGACATATTGCACAAAATGTCAAAATTGAGCACAACAGATGTTTTGATTTTTTTTATTTATGCAAGAGAAAATCGTGAGGATAATAGGAAATGAATAAAAGTATCTACTAAATTAACACAATCAGCTGTGACCACATTTATTTGAAGAACTGGCCCTACGGAGAAAAAGTTTGTTACACTATCAAGAACTGATAACACTAGGATATGTACAAAGAAAAGAAAAATGATCTTCACACTCCACACAAGCCAGAAATATAATGATAATGCTTCAAACTTTTTTTTATTTCTGTAAGGTTTTATTAACAATGCAAAGCAATGTACGAAAACGAAATATTTTTTTTTATAAAAATATCTGCAAGAAGTAGGTTTTCTATTAATTTTGACAGTTTGAAGATAATTTTGAGGAGGACAGAACTCAGCTGTTTAAAAGGAAGCCTCCCTATAAACATGGATTCATGCACAAAAAATTGTGTGACAATGCAAGTGCTAAGCCTGTGTACACATCTTTCATAATAGAAACCCAAATGATTAGGATCTCAGCCAAATAAATCTTTGCACATCAGAACTGGTGGTAAAATTAAGAAATAATTCATGGGGCTTGAATATATTGTGTCTTTTACCACTGGTTGGCCCTTTATGACTAATATTTTACCCTGAGTGATAGCGAGGGGTAAAATATCGGCATAAAGGGACAACCCGTGGTAAAATCACGATATATTCAAGCCCCCATGAATTATTTCGATTCTAATAGGACAAATTTGGCAATTGTTTTGGATCGAAGTGCTCTAGGTGAAGGCATTTTTTGCCATTCCCATAAACAAATGCACTATTAAATTGAAGTAAAAGAACGGAACAAACTGAATAAGTGACATGCTTAAACTTTTGTTTTATGTGTTACATATTTGTTTTTGTTCATTTTTTTATATAAATAAGGCTGTTAGTTTTCTTGTTTGAATTGTTTTACATTGTCTTATCGGGGCCTTTTATAGCTGACTATGCGGTATGGGCTTTGCTCATTGTTGAAGGCCTTACAATGACACAGACATTAACCTATAGTTGTTAATGTCTGTGTCATTTTGGTCTCTTGTGGACAGTTGTCTCATTGGCAATCATACCACATCTTTCTTTTTAAACTAATAAAAAAAACATATTTAGATAGGTTTGGATGAATTTAAACGATAATTTTACTTTAATGTCTTATATGTATACAAAAATGGCTTATATAACACATTTAAGCATCGTTTGTTTACATTTCCTTTTCGGTTTCACAAGTGTATTTTCCCGTAAAATGCTTATATTCTGACGTCAAAGTTCTATGACGTCAGGTAGCTAATTCATAAAAAAGCATATGATGTTGGGGTACAATCTGAACAGCCCAAACAATATATTCGTATTTTACCAACCCGTTTGAAGGACGTCATGTTAGAATAATGATTTACATATCAATATTCAATTTTCAGAACTTTGTTGCGTTTTTGCTCATTATTATTTACCTTCATGGCCAAGTTCTTCTGTATGATAAGTATAACCGTCATGTGATTGATGTCCAGGTATCTGAAAAATAACACAATAAGATATTTTAAAATCTCAATATTAGACCAAAAAGACAGATCTGAACTCTTACTCAAGTAATGTCTTTAGATTGTCTTGAACATAGAAAACATACTTCAGGTACATTCAGTAGAAAGAAATAAAAGATTTTAAACTGGGAGCAACATACCGAGTTCTCACTACAGAGATGGATCTTGTAGATGACTTTGAAGACTTGATATCATTTGTGCCTCAATAGTTTTTAGTAAATATTGAAAATGCCTTATTTATTTGTAGTCAGGTCAACTAAGAAGATGAGTTCAGCTAGAATTTCAAGAGTATAGGGATCTTTAAGATAATGTTAGACTTTTCACAGTAAGAACATTAATTAAATGTGGCATAAATATATAAGATGAAAGGCTTAAATTTAAATCTTCTTGACAAGGTAGGTCAAAAATATGAAATGTTTGTAATTACTTCTCCTTCTTCATGAAGTCTTGATGCCAAAAGAGCAGCAAATCCTTTCTTCGCTGCCAAGACAAAATCATCACTTTCTTCTGGATGATACACCCGTAAAACTCTTCCATCAGGTGTTATCTCGAAAGAGAACCTAAAAAGAAAAGCAATTAGAATTTCTGAGAGGGCAAAATATGTTATGTTTATAAGTCAGAGTTATCAAATAATTATTGTTATCGTTATTATTATTAGTTTGTACCCATATTTACCTAAAAAAAGGAAAACTTAAATATTAACCCTCTTACTGCCAGGGGAACACAAGAGCTATTTGGCGGAATTTTCCTTTAATTTAATCTATTGTTTTTCCTCTTTCATCTTTACTATTTCTCCCAAATATCACACATTTGCTTCATGAAAAGTTGGCAGAACTGTTGACCATATAAAAATATTCTGTAAAACATTCAAGCCAAATTTTCAGCTGCCTTGGCCATTGTTGGCTTATTCCCTTCAGTAAGTACATTTGTATTTGTACAAACCCAAATATAACAATCAAAATAAACGTATTTACACTTGTACACCGCCATTTTGATGTCACAATTAAAAAGTGATTGATTTTTGACGTCAGAAGTTTATTCGGAGTTAATCTAAGGTCATTTGAGGCCAAATTCAGCTAAATACTGAAAGTGTAAATATTTTTATCATATGAGGGTTGTAATGGGGGTACTTTCATGACGAAAAAGAGTAAAAATTCTTGCCAAATGATGTTAATGGTAATTTTTGGTGTCAACGATAAAATGTACATGTATGTTCTTTTAGACATTAAAACCATCAACTGATTTTAAGGAAGCTGGCTTGTCGTGTTTTGGATATTTTGTCAGATTTTCGGAATCATCTGGTTTTATCCATACAAATGCCTTGAAAAAAATTGCCCGGTGACCCCCATTTTTCTTTGAGTAAATCTTTTACATGTATAATGATAAGCCATCTGTAAAAGCCTTATAAAATTATAATAATTTTTTAATAGTTTTTGAGAACTTAAACTTGTCCATGATAAAGCTATGAAAAGTCAAGAGAGAATTATTTTCCCACCAAAATTTCAATGGCTAATAACGAGTCGCATTAATTTTATTTTTAATTGGTAACGTCTAACGATAATAATTTGAGACCTCTGACGAATCACGATAAGGATATTTTGAAAAATCACATTAAAAAATTTAACCAATTTGTTGCTAATGGAAGCCGAAAAAATGACTTTTTGATGCCGGATGTTACAGACATACAGGGCATTAAATACCCTCTTTAATGATTTGGCATACACAAGATCAAGTATTTAGTTTTCTATCCTTTGTGTCTCATTAGACAAAACCACAGGAGGGTATAAATCAGAAAATTTGCATTGTTACAGTACGCCAAAAGGGGTTCTCTGCACAGGCACTAGACTTGCTACATGTCCCTTGCTAATTATGTTTTTTCTTCTTTTTTTTCAATTTTGCCCCTTTAATAATTTTACTGCTATAACTAGGAGATTACAATTATACTGACATCTGCAGGAGGTCCAAAGGCAATCAGTAGGATGGCACTTATCAGTAAACATATAAATTAGTAAGAAAGAAATAATAGAAAGGGAATTGTAGCAAGTCTACACAGGCTGACTTGTTTCTATCAATGGGCATGGGAAGGTCGACTATCCGTATAGCTTCTATTTATATGGATAGTCGACCTTGCTATGGATAGAAAAAAGTGCCTTTGTATAGTAGTCTCAGATATATTAGAAAATATAGTAATATTATAAGCTTCTTCGACTGTGTTGTACTTCTGCAAACAAAAACAAATTTAAAATTGACTCTCATCTGTTGCTGATGTTAAACTAAATTTAGAATAATTTAGCAAAACGAAACAGAAGATAGGGAATTACCAATTTTTTTAAAATATAGGCACGTGTTTCAGAAAAGAATTTCCTGTACACCTTAATATAACACCTAATGTAGATCTATATAGGAATTTTTTCCTTACACAATTGCCTGTGGAAAGGACAATTTGTTTTAGCCTCCCCCTTTTTTACAAAATCCGTATTTTTTTTTAAATTTCAGTTCAGGTCAAGATCTCGAATTTCCTTACTTTTTTTATATGATGTAAAAAAAAATATACATGAAACTAATCTATTCATTTAAATAGTTACCATAATTTTAATACAGATTTTTAGATAGATAAATTAACCCTGCTTTACTTCATTTTAAGATTGCTTCTTATTTTCTCAATTAAGTGCTTGTTTATAATCTGTCTTAAATATATTTATGAGATAATCATTCAACTTTGTATTACAAGTTGTTTATGTCTTTTTTTCAAAAAACTTTAAGTTTTATGTTATGTATATGTTTGTTTGTTTTTGGTCGAAATCTCCTTGGAACTTGTGTTGTATAAATGACTAATGCCGACTTTAAATATCTTTTTTTTTTATCCTTTCTCATGTTAAGTCGGCGGTTGTATTAGCTGATTATTAGATAATTGATTTAAAAAAAAACATTACATAATTTAATTAGATTATCGTATAAGCTTGTTACGCGACCTAAAAAGGATATCACTTTTTAGCTTGGAGTGTGTTATTTTGTTAATATATAAATCTATTTTATTTGAGTGCCAATAAGTATTGTGTTTTTAAAACGGCTTCTGAATATGAAATAATGCCGCCTTATTGATAATTATTGATAATGTATGTTAACAACTGCTAATTTTCATTAAAATAAGCTATGTTGAATAAAGTATATGTCCAGGTCCAATAAGGTTGCTTGCTTTGATAGAATAATATTTATTTTTTATAACAAAATCAAGATTTGAATTAATTACTTTGGAGAAAAGTAAATGAAGTCAGGTCCGTGAAGATCTTTTTATTTCTCCGTTCAGATCTAGGTTTTGGCATCGAAACACTGTTTTTATTTAAAAACATTGTTTTACTTATAAAATATGCTTCTCTACTTGAAAATAAATCCAGTGGAAAATTGAAAAAAAAAAGAAATGATAAATCTGTTGAAAGAGAAATTGCTTTTAGACAATTGGCTATGAAAGATGAAAAATCTGGAAGTTGGTTTACAAAACTACACAATTTAACTGTAATTTATGGATTGCCATCGCCTTATGATATCATTGAGAATCCACCATCAAAAATAAGCTGGAATAGACTTGTGAATAACTGTATAAATAATCATTTTTTACAAAATTTAAAGAAGGAAGCTAAAGAAAAGTCATCCTTGAAATATATTAATTTTAATGATTCCAACATATGAACATTACATAATTATATAACCTTTTAACTGTGTTAAGTCTAGTTATGCATTCATTAATACTAATTAATTAGATAATTCTAGCATTACTACTTTAATCCATAGCTATTGATGTTTTCACCTACAGGCATATAATGTTTTGATAAATAGTTTTTACCGCTACCTTGCAAAGTGTCAATGGAATTATTAAAAAGAGTATTATTATTTAGCATTGTTTAGTGATGTTCACTTTTATACTGCCACGATCTTTTACAAAAGAAAATAAATGTTTATTTATGTTCTTATTCAGATTTATACTCTTGCTACTGTGACATCGTGGAAACACCGCCTGTACCTCCTCTTGCTACTGTGACACCGTGGAAATACCGCCTGTACCTCCTCTTGCTACTGTGACACCGTGGAAACACCGCCTGTACCTCAGTGTCGACCTGCTAGTGATAACAGTAGTAGTAACTACTCAATTTCCAGCGGCCTAGACTACTCGACCACCTATAGGCTACATCCATATACTAGTATAGCTTTCAACGGTCGATGCAATTGACTTTCCTTAGCTTTATCTAATTGATTATTGGTTGCTTAACGTTCAGTGGCAAATATTTTATACATGTTCAGGGCGATCCTTAGCTTTCTCTAATTGATTGTTGGTTGCTTAACGTCCAGTGTCAAATATTTTATGCATGTTCAGGGCGATCCTTAGCTTTAACTGATTGATTATTGGTTGCTTAACGTCCAGTGGCAAATATTTTATGCATGTTCAGGGCGATCCTTAGCTTTAACTTATTGGTTGTTGGTTGTTTAACGTCCAGTGGCAAATATTTTATACATGTTCAGGGCGATCCTTAGCTTTCTCTAATTGATTGTTGGTTGCTTAACGTCCAGTGGCAAATATTTTATGCATGTTCAGGGCGATCCTTAGCTTTAACTTATTGGTTGTTGGTTGTTTAACGTCCAGTGGCAAATATTTTATGCATGTTCAGGTCGATCCTTAGCTTTATCTAATTGATTATTGGTTGCTTAACGTCCAGTGGCAAATATTTTATGCATGTTCAGGGCGATCATTAGCTTTAACTTATTGATTCACGGTTGGTTGTTTAACGTCCAGTGGCAAATGTTTTATGCACGTTCAGGGCGATCTTTAGCTTTATTTAGGGTTGTAACACAGTATATGATGTATAGTGGTAGGTAGAGGGTGTACTTTTCAGATCAGTTATTTTGTGCGTCGTAAAGAATTCTTCTGTTAATAACCATGCCGCCACATCAAATTTTAATTTTATATTACACGTCTAAACATAAGACAACTTTATGACTGACATTGGCCAGAGGTATAGGGGAGAGATCTCACTTAACATGTTTAATCCCGCCGCATTTTTGGGCCTGTCCCAAGTCAGGAGCGTCGGACCTTTATTTGTCTTGTAGATGTTTTTTTTTTTTTTTTAGTATGACATTCATTTTCACTGAACTAGAACACATTTTTATTTAGGGGCCAGCTGAGGCCCACCTTTGGGTGCTGGTTTTTCTCGCTGTGTTCAGTGAAAACCAATTGGTGGCCTTCGGCTGTTATCTGCTCTTTAGTCGGGTTGTTGTCTCTTTGATATATTTCTTATTTCCATTCTCAATTTTATTCTATATCGGACAACACACGGAACAGGGCTTAAACCACATATAACTCGTATCAAATTTAGCCAGACAAAGTTAGACCTTCAAAGCGTTAGCAAATTTTGTTCTCCCCTTATCGGAATTCGAATTTTGCCAAGTTTATATAAATTATATAGTCTCTTAAACTCTTTTTAGGGTGACTCTTGTTTTATAAGCTAAGTTGTAATAATGTGTAAATGTTTTGTAAGAGGTGAGACATAAATCAAATCATTTGCCTTGTATAGTCGGTTGATACGGTTCATTCTGGCTATTCCTACATTTTGAAATTCATAGGTAAAATAGTAAACATTTATGTAGGAGTTCCCAGAATTTTTGTGTAAACAATGGGATTATGTAGGATTATGTTGTAACAACATTAAATTAATGAGATCTAATGAATCAAGGTAAATGCAGGTAATTCTTGTAGAAAATAAAGAAAAAGAATAATTTATATCACAATCTTATATTTCATTTAATAATTTCAACGGCACAGTTTATGTTAATAATATTCAAATGCACAATATGAATTTATAGCTATAATTGCATGCACAAATAATTCCAATTATTTACAATAATATATTCAAGTAAATAATATCATTTGAAATATCAATGTTAAATTATTCTTTGATCAAAGCAATAAATGTTGAGTTACACTAAACAAAGCACCAAAAGTGTACTAAATTTATATTAAATTTAAATTTAAATTTAAATTTATTTATAGCACTCACATAGTAATACAACATGTAAGAGAATACAAAGTCTTAATCAATGTGCAGGAGATGAGAAGCAGCATCTCCATACTCAACTGGAGTAAATTCATCATTCTGTAACCTTATTTTCTATTTATATTATCTATAATAATTAAGTTTTTGATATTATATTCATTTAAAAAAATCATAATTTGTTAAAATAATGAAATTAATAAATTCTTTGTGCCTGTCCCAAGTCAGGAGCCTGAAATTTAGTGGTTGTTGTTTGTTTATGTGTTACATATATGGTTTTCGTTCATTTTTTATATATAAATAAGGCCGTTGATTTCTCGGTTGAATTGTTTTACATTGTCATTTCTGGACCTTTTGTAGTTGACTATGCAGTATGGGCTTTGCTCATTGTTGAAGGCCGTACGGTGACCTATAGTTGTAAATGTCTGTATAATTTTGGTCTCTTGTGGACAGTTTTCTCATTGGCAATCATACCACATCTCCTTATTTATATTGAGGCTGAAGTTGAAAGTGTGGGTAACTATTAATTTTCTTTTTAAACACTTTTTTTTTTAGACTTTCCAGACTTTTAAATGCTTTAAATTTACTACTTTTTCTTTCATTTTATTTGATTTTTCCAATGCTTTTTAAGAAATTCCATGGTATTAAAAGACTTAAAATTATTACTTTATGCATGTTTTCAAACAAGAAAGTCTCATTTTTTTACATATAATTAATGATTTTAATTTAATTTCCACAGGTAAATTTACCTTTGACCAAATTAGACACTAATGACTAAACCAACATATTTTGCAATAACAACATGTATTGTTCTTCCACTAATCCCCCATGTAGGAATAGCCAGAATAGTAAAATACAAAATGTAATTAAGTTGTGTTTTGTTTGTATTGCAATTAGTTAATATTTGTTATTTTGATGTCAAATATTACCATGAAATACAATTTAAAAGAAGATATATTTTTTAAATTTTTTGTTTATTTTTTTTGTCCCACTTTTTATTCAGTTGTTCTTCTTTTTGTGAAATTGTATACACGTGTGTAATATTTTTTAAACAAAGTCTTAGTAGAGATGACAAATTGGATATGGATATTTCATATTTTTATGAAAAAAAAAGACAAATATCAAACTATCATAACAAATATTTTATTTCAATCAGCACTGAATTCAAAGCACAATGTTATTATAATAGCATGAGAAAAAGCACTACATTGTAATACATAAAACATGAGAAGTATTTCCATAAAGTTCATATTGTGAAATACAAGACACTAATTTACACATTTGAATGTTCAAAGTTCATTTAATTTCCAAGTTTGAGGATATAAGATGCTGCATCACCATACTGAATATAGTCTTTCGTACCATTGTGTAGGGATGCCTTCAAAGTAGCGAATCTTTCTTCTATTTCCCTATACTTCTTTGCTTTTCCCCTCATCTTGCCACCTGCTGCATATTGTACTTTCTTTACCTCGTTAGCTGCTTGCTCTTTCTTGAACACATTGATTATTTCGAATATATTTGGATGTGCAGTTTTTACTCTCTTTTTCAACTTGTTATGCCAGCCCTCTAAGTGATTATTTGTTCTGGGTCCTTCTGTTAGGTGGTGGTTCCAGGTTGGTTGTGGGTATCTGCCCTCTATCCATGCCAATGTAGGAATAGCCAGAAGACACCGTATAGTCTTGTGTCAAAATCCTTTTAAAAGCATGTTTTTTTTTAATTGTTGAAAAGCGATTCATTTATGAAGGCAATTATACGTTATCTAAGGATCGGAATATTGTATTATAATGTCACATACCAATCTAAAACACAATGAATAAATAATTACATTGTTCGCCCAATTTTGAAGTCTATTTTGTTGTTTTGTTGCTGATAACTTTGTTTCGTTTTGCGATTTAGCTTATCAAAATCTTTTCGTGATTGCATAAATCGAGTAGGGAGCTTATATTTATTCATGGTTAAAAATATATGTAAACAATTTACATCGCAAAAAAACAAAAACGGTTAAAATTTATATAAAAAAATAAAAGTCGCATTTAAACTTGTACATACTTTTACATACAAATGGTTGAATCTCGGAGCAGTTCATGAGAGGTTCATAATGTGTATGAATTTTAAATCATCATTCAAATTGTCGAAACTATGAATATGTTGGGAACATTTTGAGTAAATGTCAAATCTTTGAATTGTCAGTGTAAGATGTATCGTTTCTCGTGTCTGCATCCTTGTTTTTCTGAATATTTTGTCATTGCGTTTATTTGTGATCGTTTATGTTCCGTTTCCGTACCGAGTGGCCTCGGTGGCCGAGTTGTCTAAGTAGTCAAAATAATATATTACTAGCCAGTCAACCATGACGTTGTGAGTTCGTATCCCGCACAGGGCAGGTGCATTCGAATCCAATGTTAATTCGACTAGTATTGTTAAAATAAAATTGAGAATTGAAATGGGGAATATTTCAAAGAGAAAAAAACTCGACCAAAGAGCAGACAACAGCAGGAGGACACCAATAGGTCTTCAACGCAGCGAGCAAATCCTACACACGGAGGTGGTCCTCGGCTTAGCCTTTCTACAGAAGGTCCATGTTTCTCCGAGCACTCCTGCTTCCTCAACAAGTAAAAAGTATCTGATGTACAGTAGTTGTCGTTTGTTTATGTAATATATACGTGTTTCTCGTTTCTCGTTTTGTTTATATAGATTAGACCGTTGGTTTTCCCGTTTGAATGGTTTTACACTAGTAATTTTGGGCCCTTTATAGCTTGTTGTTCGGTGTGAGCCAAGGCTCCGTGTTGAAGGCCGTACTTTAACCTATAATGGTTTACTTTTTAAATTGTTATTTGTATGGAGAGTTGTCTCATTGGCACTCACACCACATCTTCCTATATCTATATACCATGCACGAAATAGCACAAGTGTTAAAAGTGGCGTTAAACACCAATCATTCAATCCATAAATCAATTTCCGCACAGATCCGCCATACCTTTTACATAAAAGTTAATCTATTTTTAAATGTAATGGAATAGAGAAAATTGTGATGAAACGCAGATCAATTTGGATAAAATTTATTTCTAACTTGGTTATATACATGTATTTTGATCTTGAACCGCACCAACAAGAAAAAATGCCTTCTTACGAGAACTGAAAATTAGAAATGAATTGTGGTTAAAGTTTCAGAATGTTTAAAACCGCAAAGTTGTTTTTCAGTATAATACTAGCAATTAAATCAATGGTATTTTTCAGTTTTCATGCTCCATGCATAGGGAAAACAGGTAGGGCTATTTCACCCTGCATTTATTTCATTAAAAATTGAGAATGGAAATAGGGACAAAGAGACAACAACCCGACCAAAGAGCAGATAACAGACGAAGGATACCAATGGGTCTCAACACAGCGAAAAAATGCCGCACCGAAGGCGGGCTTCAGCTGGCCCATACACCACATATCAACCTCACCAAAAGACAGTAATTGTATGATATTCTCCGTCTATTAGTATGATATTCTCCGTCTATAAGTATGATATTCTCCGTCTATTAGTATGATATTCTCCGTCTATTAGTATTATATTCTCCGTCTATTAGTATGATATTCTCCGTCTATTAGTATGATATTCTCCGTCTATTAGTATGATATTCTCCGTCTATTAGTATGATATTCTCCGCCTTTTAGTATGATATTCTCCGTCTATTAGTATTATATTCTCCGTCTATTAGTATTATATTCTCCGTCTATTAGTATGATATTCTCCGTCTATTAGTATGATATTCTCCGTCTATTAGTATGATATTCTCCGCCTTTTAGTATGATATTCTCCGTCTATTAGTATTATATTCTCCGCCTTTTAGTATGATATTCTCCGCCTTTTAGTATGATATTCTCCGTCTATTAGTATGATATTCTCCGCCTTTTAGTATGATATTCTCCGTCTATTAGTATTATATTCTCCGTCTATTAGTATGATATTCTCCGCCTTTTAGTATGATATTCTCCGTCTATTAGTATTATATTCTCCGTCTATTAGTATTATATTCTCCGTCTATTAGTATGATATTCTCCGTCTATTAGTATGATATTCTCCGTCTATTAGTATGATATTCTCCGTCTATTAGTATGATATTCTCCGCCTTTTAGTATGATATTCTCCGTCTATTAGTATTATATTCTCCGCCTTTTAGTATGATATTCTCCGTCTATTAGTATGATATTCTCCGTCTATTAGTATGATATTCTCCGTCTATTAGTATTATATTCTCCGTCTATTAGTATTATATTCTCCGTCTATTAGTATGATATTCTCCGTCTATTAGTATGATATTCTCCGTCTATTAGTATGATATTCTCCGTCTATTAGTATGATATTCTCCGTCTATTAGTATGATATTCTCCGCCTTTTAGTATGATATTCTCCGTCTATTAGTATGATATTCTCCGTCTATTAGTATGATATTCTCCGTCTATTAGTATTATATTCTCCGTCTATTAGTATGATATTCTCCGTCTATTAGTATGATATTCTCCGTCTATTAGTATGATATTCTCCGCCTTTTAGTATGATATTCTCCGTCTATTAGTATTATATTCTCCGCCTTTTAGTATGATATTCTCCGCCTTTTAGTATGATATTCTCCGTCTATTAGTATGATATTCTCCGCCTTTTAGTATGATATTCTCCGTCTATTAGTATTATATTCTCCGTCTATTAGTATGATATTCTCCGCCTTTTAGTATGATATTCTCCGTCTATTAGTATTATATTCTCCGTCTATTAGTATTATATTCTCCGTCTATTAGTATGATATTCTCCGTCTATTAGTATGATATTCTCCGTCTATTAGTATGATATTCTCCGTCTATTAGTATGATATTCTCCGCCTTTTAGTATGATATTCTCCGTCTATTAGTATTATATTCTCCGCCTTTTAGTATGATATTCTCCGTCTATTAGTATGATATTCTCCGTCTATTAGTATGATATTCTCCGTCTATTAGTATTATATTCTCCGTCTATTAGTATTATATTCTCCGTCTATTAGTATGATATTCTCCGTCTATTAGTATTATATTCTCCGTCTATTAGTATTATATTCTCCGTCTATTAGTATTATATTCTCCGTCTATTAGTATTATATTCTCCGTCTATTAGTATGATATTCTCCGCCTTTTAGTATGATATTCTCCGTCTATTAGTATTATATTCTCCGTCTATTAGTATTATATTCTCCGTCTATTAGTATGATATTCTCCGTCTATTAGTACTAGTATATGTTTTACTTACACAAGCACAAGTTATATGGAGATCTGACAGAAATAAATCATTTAATTAACCAATTTCTAAATACTTACGTAATAATCTAATAATCTATCAAACTGATTCTTTACTGAATTATTCATTTGACACACGCACACAACACAAAAATAACGTTACTATACAACATAAAATCTGTAGGTGGATTTTATATTGGGCTCATTAGACGGTGTGATAATTTTTTAGAGCTCAGATTCAGATTCAATATTTATTGCTCATGTTACTTTTTGTTTTTTTTCATATTCAGTTCCGTGCTTGCTCACTTACTTACCTCTTTAAGGTAGCACAATACAAAGATTTGTTCACTCCCAATCAGACGACTTTAAACTGATGTTATTCATTTAATCCTTCTTTATATATTATAAATGAGGTACCAAAAGAAAGAAGAAAGATTCACCTTTCTAATTGTGATAATTTCATTATGACATAATTATTACATAATTAATTATTATGTAATAAGTTGCTATATTGTGATGTCCACACTTGAATGAATTTAGCGTCTTTGTTCTTCATAGCATCCCAAAATATTTAATAGATTCATGTACAACACAGCTTGACCTCCAAAACTGTGTCTCAGATTTCCAAAAACATCAATAGAACAAATTTTATACCCAATTGAATTTAGTGGTCTCTTATGAATTATTGTTGCAAATTTCATTGTAGATTTATGAGAGAATGAAATACAATAGGAAAAATCTGAGACACAGTTTTGGAGGTCAAACTGTGTTGTGCAAGAATCTATAAAATATTTTGGGATGCTATGAATAACAAAGAAGCTAAATTCATTCAAGTATGGACATCACAATATGGCAACTAATTACATAACAATTAATTATGTAATAATTATGTCATAATGAAATTATCACAATTTGGAAGATTAATCCTTCTTCTTTCTTTTGGTACCTCATTTATAAAATTTAAAGAAAGATGAGTGCAATTACATCAGTTTAAAGATGTCTGGTTGGAGATGAAAAATCTTTGTATTGTGCTACCTTAAATGAAACTGCACGTTTCTGTGTGGAGGTTTGGATTGTAGGAATAAGCGGAATAGTCTTAAATGCCATTCAATTACGTAATTGAAATACGTAAATATGTTGTTTAATTTAACAGGTTTGTTTACCGAAGATAAAAGACTCTTCGTGTCTTTTTTTGCATAAAGTTTTGTTTTTATTTTGCGTTTTAAGTCTTACAAAACAAAGTAATTTTATTTCTTTTTTGTACCAATATTTGGCGGTGTTGAAATTTCATAACTTAATAATTTCAGAAACATGTTCAGATTTGAATGAGCTGTGTAAATTTAGTGAGGAGATCAATTACAAATTGAACTTCTCTGGGTGAACAATTGGAAATGCCTCTATCTACTTTCGTATATTCCATATTTAGGTAGTTGTATTGAAATATGTATAATTAACTTTATAATACCTTTTTAATTTGGTTTGTGAGAATAAAGATATATATATATTTTAGACCGAACAACAAACTTCAAACTAAAATGTTAATGGAACAACATCAATAACACAATATATAAGTAATTGAAGGATTAAGTAGATTAAGTAAACAGATGTCTAATAGTTATACAATAGATTAAAAGAGTCCTACACTTATTAGTAAATTATTGTTCAAACTATACTACTATACTATCGATAATTGACCAAATAGAGTTATTGAAATCCGCTCTTTTGTCCAAGTTCGCGCCGGAATGGCGATTAATACGTTTAAAACGCTCATGTCCTTATTCACCACAAAGTCCAATATAACAATTGAATTAATTTAAAGAAGGTCTTAGAGGTATAGGGGGAGGATTGAGATCTCACAAACATGTTTAACCCCGCCGCATTTTTGCGCCTGTCCCAAGTCAGGAGCCTCTGGCCTTTGTTAGTCTTGTATTATTTTAATTTTAGTTTCTTGTGTACAATTTGGAAATTAGTATGGCGTTCATCATCACTGAACTAGTATATATTTGTTAAGGGGCCAGCTGAAGGACGCCTCCGGGTGCGGGAATTTCTCGCTACATTGAAGACCTGTTGGTGACCTTCTGCTGTTGTTTTTTTTCTGTGGTCGGGTTGTTGTCTCTTTGACACATTCCCCATTTCCATTCTCAATTTTATTAAATTGAAAACAACGTTTAAACCTGGTAAAAACTCTTAAATTGAAAACAACGTTTAAACCTAATAAAAACCTCAATTTATATAAGTGTGCATGCAAAACAAACTGAAAGGAAATAATAAACTGCCTGATGTTTGCAGAAAACGGAAAACAAATAGGGTGTTGCTAAACGGCGGAAACGGAATACGGAACGGAACACAGAAACAAAAAGAATTTTACATCTGTACTTTTTGGTAATATTTGTTCATTGGCATTTTGTATATTGTATATCACATGTTTACAAGAAATGAAATGAATAAAAGGAGATGATGAGCCTAGTTTTTTTAACAATGTCAAGCTTACTGTACGTAAATTAATTGCAATGGGTTACCACTAACAATTGTTCCATTAAATGATGCATTTTATATTCCTCTTATGTTCTTAAGATCATGAACGTTAGTCTGCCGGAAAGCCACATACAAAATGTGACGGAATTGAACATGTTAGCCGGTGCCCAACCCTCCCCTAACCTAGGACAGTGGTGAAACAGTACAACAAAAGAACAAACTATTATAACTATAGGCTCTCAAGAGCCAGTGTTGCTCACTTGTATCTACTGTGATCTTGGAAATCATGTAAAATAGGGTTAAAATCATAATGAATAGTATTTAGATATCCTAAAAATGACTGAGGCCAAGTTTGGTTTAATTTGGCCCAGTAGTTAAATTAAAAGCATGTCAGCCTTTTTTAGTCGTCCAATAGTTACTTAATGAGGGGTCCTTAATTAATTAAGACCACCTGATCATTGTTTAAATTAGTTCTCATGTTCTGATCATGTGAAATTGTTTTTTTTTTTTTTTTTTTTTGCTTTTTTTTATTTTCCCTTAGACTTTTATAGGAAACCCCTATGCTCTATTTTTATTTCTATTTGTGGTGGCCTTGTTGGTTGAACTACGTGGTCATCGGATACATTTTACAATCAAAATACCCTATTGAAAAGTGTGGCTTAGTTTAATTCTATATGACCTAATAGATTTTAAAAGTGGAGGAGATTTTGTGAAAGATTACAAAAATTTACGAAAAATTTACTATAAAGGGCAATAACTCGGAGTCTCCTTAAGGGATCAATTGACAATGTTGGTCATGTTGACTTATTTCTAGATCGTACTTTGGATGCAAATAGAAATACATTTTATATAAAAGATAGATAGAAACTGTAAATAACAAAATCGATCAGCAAGACAGGTTCTACAACATGCAGAAATAGTGAGTAGACCCTTCTTAGGGGTAATTTCCCATTATTTACGACATTTACGCTCTTTTGTGTTTTGGGGTAAAAACTTAAGAAGATAGAGAGAAACTGCATACAGAAAATGGTCAGCAATGCAAGATCAACAAACAAAGAGATTTTTTTGTCATATCTATAAATCTAAATGTAGGACATTTTCCTATCTGTTATGTATTTCCAAATTTGTTTCCCTTTTTCCTTGATATCGCCTCCTCTTTTTTTTAGCCTAAATGCTGTGTGATTTTGTTATTCCAGTCTCAGGGACTTGACTACAGGTCAGCCTATATAGCCCGTTATTCGTGTACGCGCATTTAAAGGAAACGTGCGCCCCTTCTATCCAATGTTGGATAGTATAGGGACATGCATAATTTATTTCGTAGAAGATTAACGTGCAATATAATAATCGTTGTTGTCGCCATTCCTCCCCCCCCCCCCCCCCCCCCCCCCCCAAATTCCCTTGTGTTGCTAAACGGCGGAAACGGAAAACGGAACGGAAACGGAAACGGCAAGAAATACTTATATGGACGGAATTTAAGGGGGGAATGGGAGGAACTACGAAAATCAATAACGACTGAAGTAACGAAATTACACAACAATTATGTTGACAATATTATATAAGCTAGATACCAAAAAAATAGCAGACAGTGTTGAAAAAACATAACAGCTACAAACAACAAAAAACTATAAAGAGCACGTGCCATTCCTCTAGGACCTCTCCAACATCATAGACTTGAACTATCTTGAATAGTTCATGACAACAATCTCTTTATCTACTTTAGTTTTTACCCCAAAAGAGAGGATAAAAAATTCGTCATTTAAGGGCAATCATTACTTTAAAAAGTCTACTTACTATAATGGACATTTTGACTTATTTGTAGATCTTGTCATGCTGATAATTTTTGTTTCTAGCTATCGCTTATAATTTTCAAGATACTTGGCAAAAAAAATAAAGACTGATAAATTCATTAACAGCGCAAAACTCCAATATCGAGTCGACTCACGATTTCGCATGACATTTTGACCTCCTTGTTAAGATCTTGTCTTGCTGTAAAACAAGAACTTTCAAAGGGTACCTCCACTAAAGACTAAAGCAAGTCTAACAGCAGAAAACTACCAGCAGTAACATTAAATGAACAATTCACTATAATTGTATCAACTAAGAAGACATCGACTAAATATACAACACTAAATAAACCATTATACACATGTATCCAAAAAGGAAAGACACAATAAAATAAACAAATTAGAATATGGCCTCAATACATTAGAAGTATGAGGGCCAGAAGAAATAATCCATAGAATGTTTAAAAATTATAAAATAAATTATCAGCTTTCATATTATTATTCACCAATTTTTCAACAACCATCAATACCAGCTTGATAACTGATGAGTGGACAACAGCAGACATTCTAAAGACGTTACGCGCGATGTTCGTACCTCATTGAAAAAAATGACGTGTTCGGCAAGATACGGGTCTCAAAATTGCAATTTTGTTATTCAAAATAAATTTCTGTTGTACGCATTTTAAAATATAAGGTTTTTCAA
Organism: Mytilus edulis; assembly: GCA_019925275.1. NCBI lineage: Eukaryota > Metazoa > Mollusca > Bivalvia > Mytilida > Mytilidae > Mytilus > Mytilus edulis. Next base: position 468,765 of record CM034360.1, on the reverse strand, counting down.
AAAAAAAACGAAGAAAGTAATTGTATAAACTATGTTTTATGTTGTATGCGACAAGCTTCAATTTAAAAAAAAAACGGGTTTTTTTAGGGTGTCCCGCGTAACATGTTTCGTTTATTGTAACAACTGAACCTTGATTTTTATCTTTACCATTAAATATTTAAAAATACGGATTTTTCCATTGTCTAACAGAAATGTTTCTTCAATCATTTACGCAAAATTTTATGATGTTATTATATAATTCCATAGAAAAAATGCGTTCCATACAACTAAGGCATTTCTGTCCCACTGGGAATTTTTAGGGGTTTACAGTTTTGAGTTTTAATTTCTAGACAAATATCCTGTAAAATATAAAATGATGATTTATGGGCGATTTTTCAAAGGCTTACAATGTTGTCGCACTTCCATTTTTTGGCATAAAAACGAACTTAACTCAAATTTACGGCATTTTTTTGGCTTATCCGTGCTCTGTTAAAATCGAATTTCATGATTTTTCGAAATGTTATTTTTCTCAATTTTCCAAAAATCTAAAATACATCAATTTCCTATAAATAATTTAAAATCACCGTCAATTTTTCGGAGTCTTACTAGAATGTCGCACTTGCGTAAAAACGACGTTTCAGACTCAATTTTGACGTGAACGTTACAAACCATTTTTCTGATTATTCAAAAGATTTTGAAAACGGTAAAGTATATGACTTTTTTTATATTCTACGACATGCCGTTGAATTTTGTATTAAAATATATAGTTTGACCGAAACCCTGGCATATTTTAACCTAAACGAAGTCTCATTATTGAAGGAAGCGAATATTCAGGTTAACGGGAAGGATTGTGCCTGATGTTCATATGATGAAATCATAATCTTTCAGTCAGTTTAATTGAAGTCTGGAGCTGGCATGTCAGTTAACTGCTAGTAGTATGTTGTTATTTATGTATTATTGTCATTTTGTTTATTTTCTTTGGTTACATCTTCTGACATCAGACTCGGACTTCTCTTGAACTGAATTTTAATGTGCGTATTGTTATGCGTTTACTTTTCTACATTGGTTAGAGGTATAGGGGGAGGGTTGAGATCTAACAAACATGTTTAACCCCGCCGCATTTTTGCGCCTGTCCCAAGTCAGGAGCCTCTGGCCTTTGTTAGTCTTGTATTATTTTAATTTTAGTTTCTTGTGTACAATTTGGAAATTAGTATGGCGTTCATTATCACTGGACTAGTATATATTTGTTTAGGGGCCAGCTGAAGGACGCCTCCGGGTGCGGGAATTTCTCGCTACATTGAAGACCTGTTGGTGACCTTCTGCTGTTGTTTTTTATTTGGTCGGGTTGTTGTCTCTTTGACACATTCCCCATTTCCATTCTCAATTTTATTGTAGACACAACATATCTTGATTCGGTTCAAAATTTTAAACCTACTCGTGGATACAAACTTCACATTAAATTTTTACTCACAACCGGACAAGCTAATATATATTTTATGTTATTCATGCGACGAATGTATAATTAAGAATTATGACATGTGTACAGTTTTACTGGTTAACCTAAAAACACAATTGCATGGTAGCAATGAGGTCGTGCCTTTATATATTGATATATGACCTGATGGAAAACATACTAATGAAGACGATAAAACTGACACTGAATATGCAATGACTGACTTAGGCCGCATTTCTTTCTAACCAACATTTTGTAAACGTTGTGTCGCGTTTGTTGTTGTTTTCTATACCCTTCAAAAGTAGACCAGGCTCAAGCTAGCAGCCACTCGCTAGCAGCCACTTCGCTAGCAGCCAGTTTTCAGATATGTCTATAAACCCAAAAGTTGCATAAGATTCCAACGTACTTTAAATGTTGTATTAATTATATAATCACAAAACAATCTGTTTTTATATATGATTGATCAGCCGAAAACACTATTTAATGTTTATTTTTATATTATCATGTAATTTCCTGTTCATTAAGTTAGAGACAACAGTATTGGCTTTCCATATACCAAACAGCGTACTGCGCGCAATTTTTAATAGTGTATGAAGAATAGTAAATAGCTATGCAATTATTTAAATGCTGGCAGAATTGTTGTTTCATGGTATCGACTTTTCCATTAGAAATTAATTTTGTGATATTGTAAGAAAAAGCTTTCCATAGTCTCGGCATCCTGTCAAGTAGTTCCTAAAAAGTATCAATTGTTTTGCATTACAAGAATAGAGAATTGCACTCGTGCGTTGCTATTTTTTTTGTCAGACAAATTTGTTTTTACAACAGATTCTACTTCTGAACAAGCGGAATTCGCTAACACACTTGCTTATACGAAAGGTTTATTTGTTGTACTTAATGTATGGTGTGCACGGAAAATACAAATTAGCAATTTATAAAAAAAAACTACCTTTGGACCTATGGTGAAGTTGTCCGCCCTGGGCCATTTGGCCGATTGGACCTATTACCTACCACTTCCACCTAGTGGCTAAAAAAGTATTGCCGTAGGGAATTTTTTACAGACTTTTGAAAATTTGGGGTAGGCATGTTAGAGCCTTTAGACCTAAGTTCGGACCTATGGTGAAGACAAACTATGAGTTGTCCCACCTGGACCTTTTGGCCCATTGGACCCTAGCCCATTACCTACCATTTCCACCTAGTGGCTAAAAAAGTATTGCCGCAGGGAATATTTTACACTCTTTAAAAAATTGGGGTAAGGCATTTTTTTTAAATCTAACTTTGGACCCATGGTGAGGACAAACTATGAGTTGTCCCACCTGGGCCATTTGGCCCATTGGACCTTAGACCATTACCTATCATTTGCACCTAGTGGGTAAAAAAGGGGGGGGGGGGGGGGGGTTCGGACCTATGGTGAAGACAAAGTATGAGTTGTCCCACCTGGACCTTTTGGACCATTGGACCCTAGCCAATTACCTACCATTTCCACCTAGTGGCTAAAAAAGTATTGCCGTAGGGAATAGTTTACACTCTTTTAAAAATTGGGGTAAGGCATTTTTTTTTAAATCTAACTTTGGACCCATGGTGAGGACAAACTATGAGTTGTCCCACCTGGGCCATTTGGCCCATTGGACCTTTGACCATTACCTATGATTTGCACCTAGTGGGTAAAAAAGTATTGCCGTAGGACCATGGTGAGGACAAACTATGAGTTGTCCCACCTGGGACCATTTTGGCCCATTGGACCTCTAGCCATTAACTACATTTCCACCTAGTGGTAAAAAAGTATTGCCGTAGGGAATTTTGACAGACTTTTGAAAATTTGGGGTAGGCATGTTAGAGCACTTAGACCTAAGTTCGGACCTATGGTGAAGACAAAATATGAGTTGTCCCACCTGGACCTTTAGGCCCATTGGACCCTAGCCCATTACCTACCATTTCCACCTAGTGGCTAAAAAAGTATTGCCGTAGGGAATTTTTACAGACTTTTGAAAATTTGGGGTAGGCATGTTAGAGCCTTTAGACCTAAGTTCGGACCTATGGTGAAGACAAACTATGAGTTGTCCCACCTGGACCTTTTGGCCCATTGGACCCTAGCCCATTACCTACCATTTCCACCTAGTGGCTAAAAAAGTATTGCCGTAGGGAATTTTTACAGCTTTTTGAAAATTTGGGGTAGGCATGTTAGAGCCTTTATACCTAAGTTCGGACCTATGGTGAAGACAAACTATGAGTTGTCCCACTGGACCTTTTGGCCCATTGGACCCTAGCCCATTACCTACCATTTCCACCTAGTGGCTAAAAAAGTATTGCCGTAGGGAATATTTTACAACTCTTTTAAAAATTGGGGTAAGGCATTTTTTTAAACTAACTTTGGACCCTATGGTGAGACAAACTATGAGTTGTCCCACCTGGACACTTTTGGGCCCATTGGACCTTAGACCATTACCTACATTTCCACCTAGTGGCTAAAAAAGTATTGCCGTAGGGAATTTTTTACAGACTTTGAAAATTTGGGTAGGCATGTTAGAGCCTTCAGACCTAAGTTCGGACCTATGGTGAAGACAAACTATGAGTTGTCCCACCTGGACCTTTTGGCCCATTGGACCCTAGCCCATTACCTACCACTTCCACCTAGTGGCTAAAAAAGTATTGCCGTAGGGAATTTTTTACAGCTTTTGAAAATTTGGGGTAGGCATTTAGAGCTTTTAACCTAAGTTCGGACCTATGGTGAAGACAAACTATGAGTTGTCCCACCTGGACTTTTGGCCCATTGGACCTAGCCATTAACCTACCATTTCCACCTAGTGGCTAAAAAAGTATTGCCGTAGGGAATATTTTACACTCTTTTAAAATTGGGGTAGGCATTTTTTTTAATCTAACTTTGGACCATGGTGAGGACAAACTATGAGTTGTCCCACCTGGCCATTTTGGCCCATTGGACCTTAGACCATTACCTATCATTTGCACTAGTGGGTAAAAAAGTATTGCCGTAGGGAATTTTTGACAGACTTTTGAAAATTTGGGGTAGGCATGTTAGAGCCTTCAGACTAAGTTCGGACCTATGGTGAAGACAAACTATGAGTTGTCCCACCTGGCCTTTTGGCCCATTGGACCCTAGCCATTACCTACCACTTCACCTAGTGGCTAAAAAAGTATTGCCGTAGGGAATTTTTTACAGACTTTTGAAAATTTGGGTAGGCATGTTAGAGCCTTTAGACCTAAGTTCGGACCTATGGTGAAGACAAACTATGAGTTGTCCCACCTGGACCTTTTGGCCCATTGGACCCTAGCCATTACCTACCATTTCCACTAGTGGCTAAAAAAGTATTGCCGTAGGGAATATTTTACACTCTTTTAAAATTGGGGTAAGGCATTTTTTTTTAAATCTAACTTTGGACCCATGGTGAGGACAAACTATGAGTTGTCCCACCTGGGCCATTTGGCCATTGGACCTTAGACCATTACCTATCATTTGCAACTAGTGGGTAAAAAAGTATTGCCGTAGGGTAGATTTTTACAGACTTTGAAAATTTGAGTAGGATGTTAAGCCTTTAGACCTAAGTACGGACCTATGGTGAGACAAACTCATTGTCCCACTGGACCTTTTGCCCATTGCCCTAGCCCATTACCTACATTTCCACCTAGTGCTAAAAATTTGCGTAGGAATTTTTTACACTTTTTGAAATTGGGAGGCATTTATGCCTTAACCTAACTTGGACCTACCTGAGACAAACTATGGTTTACCTGGCCTTTTGGCCCAGACCTTAGAATTAATACATTTCCACCTAGGGCTAAAAATATTCCGTAGGGAATATTTTACACCTTTTGAACATTTGGGGTAGCCATTTAACCTCAACTAGTTGGACCTATGGTGAAACAAAATATGGTTGTCCACCTGACCTTTAGCCATTGGACCTTGCATACCTACATTCCACCTGTGGCTAAAAAATATGCCGTAGAATTTTACAGACTTGAAAATTTGGTAGGCATGTTAGAGCCTTTAGACCTAAGTTCGGACCTATGGTGAAGACAACTATGATTGTCCCACCTGACCTTTTGCCATTGGCCCTAGCCCATTACCTACCACTTCCACCTAGTGGCTAAAAAAGATTGCCGTAGGGAATTTTTACAGACTTTTGAAAATTTGGGGTAGGCATTTAGAGCCTTTAACCTAAGTTCGGACCTATGGTGAAGACAAACTATGAGTTGTCCCACCTGGACCTTTTGGCCCATTGGACCCTAGCCATTACCTACCATTTCCACCTATGGCTAAAAATTATTGCCGTAGGAATATTTTACACTCTTTTAAAAATTGGGTAAGGCATTTTTTAAATCTAACTTTGGACCCATGGTGAGACAACTATGAGTTGTCCCACCTGGCCATTTGGCCCATTGGACCTTAGACCATTACCTAACATTTGCACTAGTGGGTAAAAAGTATGCGAGGAATTTTTGACAGACTTTTGAAAATTTGGGGTAGGCATGTTAGAGCCTTCAGACCTAAGTTCGGACCTATGGTGAAGACAAACTATGAGTTGTCCCATTTGGACCTTTTGGACCATTTGACCCTAGCCCATTACCTACCACTTTCCACCTAGTGGCTAAAAAAGTATTGCCGTAGGGATTTTTTTACAGACTTTTGAAAATTTGGGGTAGGCATGTTAGAGCCTTTAGACCTAAGTTCGGACCTATGGTGAAGACAAACTATGAGTTGTCCCACCTGGACACTTTTGGTCCATTGGACCCTAGCCCATTACCTACCATTTCCATCTAGTGGCTAAAAGAGTATTACCGTAAGGAATATTTTACACTCTTTTAAAAATTGGGATAAGGCATTTTTTTTTAAATCTAACTTTGGACCCATGGTGAGGACAAACTATGAGTTGTCCCACCTGGGCCATTTGGCCCATTGGACCTTAGACCATTACCTATCATTTGCACCTAGTTGGTAAAAAAAGTTTTGCCGTATGGGAATGTTTATGGACGACTTTGATATTTTTGACAGGGAACATTTTGAATTGGGTTAGGCATGTTAGAGCCTTCAGACCTAAGTTCGGACCTATGGTGAAGACAAACTATAGTTGTCCCACCTGGACCTTTTGGCTCATTGGACCCTAGCCCATTACCTACCATTTCCACCTAATGGCTAAAAAGTATTGCAGTAGGGAATTTTTTACACTCTTTTAAAAATTTGGATAAGGCATTTTTTAAAAATCTTACTTTTGTCCCATGGTGAAAACACACCATGAGGTGTCCCACTTGGCCCATTGTATCTTAGATCATTACCTATCATTTGCTTCTAGTGAGTAAAAAAAGTATTGCCGTAGGGAATTTTTGACAGCTTTTAAAAGATTAGGGGAAGGCATTTAGTTTAGCCAAAATGAACCACCTTTGATGGTACTCCCGGTTTTGGAAAGATCAGTTGGTTGAGTTGATTGAAACAGAAGAAACCAACCTTAAATGTCAGCGTCGTCCGAAACCCCAGACGAGGAAGACGATTATCACCCAGACAAAAAAACTTGGGTTGAAAGGTGTCAGCAGGCTGTGTATAGTGCATCCGCCAAAGAAAGCCTTGAAAAAACATTTACTACCTGGAAGATGACCCCCATTATTGATATGGATGTGCAGACCTTCCTTGACGTCTCTCAGATGTCACTGGAGGAACTTAAAACAAATTGGACATTGAAAGGAGCAAAAATCAATGTGGTGCTACACTGTACCTTTGTGAAGATTAATCCAACAGGTAATGCAGATGATGAGAACAAGGGATACTTTCACTCGAGATTTTCACCGAGGCCACGATTTTGGCTGAAGCTTTTGATTAGATGGACGAAAAAATCGGAGTAAAGATTGCCCAGTGAACCTCTGAAAAAAGTGGTTGAACATTAAAGGCAATTGTAAAACTTCAAGTCAATATCAACAAAAACCGGCCGCTGGGAGGGTCACAGTACATTGACTTGACGGAGCCAAGAAGGCTGCCAACAATGTGAAAAAAACCCGATGAGGATTGTTTTAAGTGGGCCATACTTTCGGCCTTGCACCATGACGAGGTAGACCCAAAACATACAGACATGGTAACACAGTACCACCGTGGCAGGAAGAGCTCAATCTGGAAAAAGATGTAGTACTCGGTCAGCCTTAAGGGTATTGGTAAGTTCGAGAAGGTCAATTCAACCCTGACAGTCAATGTATTATAAATTAACGACAATGAAGTATACCCGCTGCGCATATCAGACGTTAGCGAACAGCGGGAGAGAGACATCAACTTGCTGCTGATAAAAAAAAAGTCTTGGCTGGTGTCGAGCCAGACTTCGGACCACAATGGTGAGACCCACCTGTGCTACAGGTGATTGAACCAGTTCACATTAAAGAAGTCCTGGAGACCCACAAAGAGTGTTGCGTCAACCACAAGGCGGTTAAGATCGAGCTGCCCAAGCTAATTAAGGAAGGGACCTACCAGACCTTTGACAACACCCACTCGATAGGAGTCCCTTTCGTGGTGTTCGCGGAATTTTAGTGTTTAATCGAGAAGGTTGAAACCAGGAATGATAAACCACATACGAAAGCCTACCAAAAGCACATGCCTTCGTGATTCTGCTACTACATCAAGTGCTTTGACGACAGCGTGTATACCAAGGCACCGGTTCTGTACATCATGCAAAAGCCGGGAGAAGATGTGGCACAGGTCTTTGTTGAATACCTTGAGAAAGAAATCAAGGCAATTTACACCTAAAACTATCTTATGAAGCATATAATATGGTCTTGACGAAAGAGGACAAGAAAACCAACAGGAGGCCACGCAGCGCTGGTTGTGTGATTGTTCGCTTGGTGAGGACAAGGTTAGGGATTACTGCCACTTTACCGGAAAATACAGGGGCGCGGCACATAACCAGTGTAACCTGAAGTACAAAATGCCAAAGTTTATATCTGTGTTTTTTCACAATCTGGCCGGGTATGATAGTCATCTGTTCACTAAGAACCTGGGATCGACACCGGGGCAGCTCACATGCATTCCCAATTTGGAGGAAAAGTACATCTCGTTTAGCAAGACATTCCAGGTGAGCGAGTATAAGATCAAAGACGGGGAAATGAAACCCCTCCACCAGAGTTTGAGGTTTGGACAGTCTCAAATTTATGAGTGCGAGCCAGAATAGCTTGGTGAACTCAAGTCCAACAGCAGCCTTCAAGAATACTCGGAAGGTATTTGGTAGAGGAGCGTTGGATCCCGAATTGTACCGGGTGATACCCGCGGAGTCCGAAAACGGTCGGAAAATCACACTGCGCGAGGTCATAGACAGGCGTAAGCTAGAATACATTGTGTCCCCACCGCGAATATTCTGGGAAGCAGGCTTATCAAAGGGAAGAAGCTGGACAAGAACGCACATCTGACACTCATACAGGGCTACCTTGCGCAGGTTAAGAGACGAGGAGTGCACAACCTACATAGCTATCCTGGTACTGTCACGACAATGCTATCAACTGCGCCGGGCTCGACGGCTGCATTGCGAAGAGTACCTGGCAAATAAGACTGTATACACGGGAAATGTCTGGGACGAAGCCAAGGCACATCTTTTGGCCATCATTAATGGGAGGCAGGCCAAGCTTACATTGAAGGATCCGAAATGGTATCAGGAGTTTTACAACAGAATGAGACATAACACAGACTCTATTGTTAAATTGCAGCAAGACCTTTATGAGCAGGCGAAAAATTCAAAGGAATGTAGGGGCACCGACTACAAAATCGATGGAAGTACGGTGAACTAATAGTATGTAATTTGCAGTTTGAAGAACAAGGCACTTATGGTGGCGTTTGATTACTTGACAGAACGGGACATTGAAGTTGATCACCTGTAATTGACGGTATCGTGATTTACAAGGCCAATGTGCCACCAGAACGGGTGCTTGCCGTTTGTTCACAGAGAGTCAAGGAGGTCAAATGATGTGAAATCACCTTAACCAGACATGGATGAAGGCTATGCTTTACCAGTTGAAGTGCCGGCCATGAACGAAAGTTTACTCTTGCGACAGAGTGTGTACCCTGTTGATTATATGGATTGGTTCAAGCAACTTGAGGAGACCGAGCAAGAAGAAAAAGCATTGATGGCAGCGTTCGATTCCCTGACAAGACAAGGTATTGAATTTGGATCGCTGGAGGTCAATGGCCGCACGATCAACAAGGACAATGAGCTCGCCGGGTGCTCACAGAGAGTCAAGGAAGTCATGGATGAAGGTAATGATAAACCTGTTGACGCGCCGGGAAAGTCTCTTGATGAATGTTTACTCTTGCGAAAGGGTGTGTACCCTTATGACTATGTGGATGGGTTTGAAAAACTCCAGGAGACCGAGTTGCCACCCAGTGAAACATTCTACAATACCATCACCGGTCAGGGAGTAAGCCATGCAGACTATGAACTAATACGCGCAGCAAGTGTGAAAAGAGATGGATATCACCAGCATGAGAGAGTATCATGACTTGTATCTGAAGTGAAAACGGATGTACTCTTACTGTGCGATGTGTTTGAGAACTTCAGAGATGTATACTTGAAGCATTAGGAACTTGATCCCGCGTGGTACCTAACAGCACCAATACTTGCCTATGATGCGACATTGAAAACTACCGTAACAGTTGTGAAACCTTAACTTATCTCGTACCTTGACATGCTTCTGATGCTTGAAAAAGGGATCAGAGGTGGGATAACAGTCGCGACGCAGTCAACAACCCTTATGTCGAAGAATGCAATGCCGACAAGCCCACCAACTACTTGGTGTATGCGGATGCCGATAACCTGTATGCATGGGATATGAGCAACTATCCACCGACCGGTGGCTTTGAATGGATTAACACCGAAGAAATGCCAACCTTTGAGACCCTTGCATTGCAGACGACCAAGGATTTGTATTGGAGGTAGACTTCGAATATCTCAAGGAACTTCTTGACTACCACAATGACTACTCGCTGGCCCCGGAAACTGTACAGCTGAACAAAGTAAAGAAACTGGTGCCAAACCTTGGAGACAAACTGAGGTATGTAGTACACTACGTCAACCTAAAACAGTACCTTGCGCTCAGAATTAAGCTCAGAAAACCACACGGTTATAAGTTTTAACCAGAGCCTATGGCTGAAGATTTATATTAATTTAACCACCGCGCTCAGAGCCGCTGCCACCACTGACTTAAAAAAAAACTTTTTCAAGCTCATGAACAATGCGGTGTCGGAAAGACAATAGAAAATATCCGCAAAAGGGTCGACGTCCGAATGATTACCAACGAGAAAAAAGTGATGAAGCTCGTCACCAAGCCCAACTTTGATCGCCGGGTTAACTTCAGTGAGTATATTGCAGCCATGCACATGCGTAAGACCAAATAGAATTTGACAAGCCAATTTACCTAGACATATCTAAGACCTTAATGGCGGACTATGCTTACAAGTTTCTAAAGCCAACCTACCGTGACAAGACAACCATCTGTTACACCGACAGTACCGTTTACAATGTCGAAACTCCAGATGTCTCGAAGATATTAACGAACACGGCGGCAGAAATTTCGGCACATCGAACTATCCAAGTGACCACACTTCCGGTATCGAAGCAGGTCTGAACAGGAAATTAAAAATTCTTGGAATGTTCAAGGATGAATGAGCCGGAGTCCCCATGACTGAGTCTTGGAATGCGGTCAAAGATATACGCGTTCAAGGTTGGCATGCGCGAAGCGAAGAGGGCTAAAGGGGGTGAAAAAGTGCATCGTCAAAAATGACCTTTGAAGACTACAAGAGATGCTTTAATAAGCACACAGTGAGCTACCGGACTATGAATACACAATCAAAAATCATAGGCATCAGATATATACATTTGAGTGTCACAAGAAAGCCCTATCAGCCAACGATGACAAGCGTCATATCATGCATGATGGAATTAGCACCCTTGCCCATGGCCACTACAAAATCGTCAACCATAATTAAATGAGCGGCATATGGGTGCATAATTTAGTTCTCCCCTACAAACCCCTTTCAAACACTCGATCAGCTCGAGCAGGCTGTAACCACCACGAAGATTCAACACTGTCGGAATGCGGTAATGCCTGATACACTACTACCCAAGGTCTGACACACCAAATGTGGAACTTTAACCACGATAGCTGGAAGGATCGTGCAACGCAATTGGCATGTTGGTAAAAGCACAGACCGACAAAGCCAACGCCCGATTTGTAGCCTGAGATCCTTTTCAAAACTGATGAACTTCTAACGCGAGGGGATGTGGTGTGTGGTCACTTTTGTCTGTACGAGTTGAAGATGCTGACAATGGGAAAATCGTGGAAAATGCAATCTTTTCGCTCTATAAAGAAATGGATAAGTTTGGATCCCATGCAAGACAGCGCATATCCGTCTGGCGGATCGTGCAGCATTTCGATATAAACGACAATCGCATTACTAGCCTATGATATCCCAAGGACAGCTCGGATGCTGTGACAAAACGGTGGGTGACCAAGCAGTTGAAAGATGGTATAAAAGACAACAATGAGCTAGAGGCTGCGCTAGAAGCGATCGTGAAATAGCTCTCGAGGACATGAAAAAGCACCTTGTCGGTATCGAGAAAAAAGTGGCAAAGTGTCTACCTTGCGGCACATGAACTAGTGACCAAAGGATGGTATAAGCAAAGAACTATGTGGAACTAAGCATGGCGGTTCTAGAGAAAATCAATACCATCGAATTGAAGGCGAAGTCTTATCACACGACGGACAGGAGCCGGCGCGAATCGAATCCCATATCTGAGGAGGACCTGCGCAACTACTAGTATATGATAACACAGCAGGTTTTTTTTCAGTCCTATGAACTAGTCTATTGCACATCCCCAGCTTTGACCCAATAGTTGAACTCCGTGGGGTACCCCTCCACTTGACGTTAAGCTCTTTCATCCCTCCCCAGGTTCTTCTACGCAAGACATTTTCGATGCGGTAGATGTTTTGATCAGTCTTTTGAAGTTCGGGCTCATAGATGGATACCTGAATGTCCTCACCGCTAAAATCATCGAGGCGATAGGCGGGCGGCTGTGTGATCAACACTAGGGAAATGGTGAATACTTCCTCTGTCCAGCGGGAGTATATCTCTTCTCGAATGTACATTTTTTTTGTCGCCAGTACGAAATCGCGGTGGTTTTATTGAAGGTATGCTGCCGTAAAGGTTCCAATACACCTTGTCTTCATGCTCCTTGTGACTTGCGGCGACAGGGGTCATCTTGATGGAGCGGTGCTTGGTGGTATTGTACTGGCGAACATGATCGTCCAGGACATCGATATAGGTGCGCATGGATTTGATTGAAAAGTATTTGAACATGTTGCAGTTCCAACGGTCGACAACAATCGACTTCTCTTCATTCTCGGTGGAGTTAGGCTCGATACCATGCTTTTGAAGCAGCTGCTTTACATCCTTGTTGTGAAACTCAGTACCATTGTCTGTCCATAGTTTCTTTGGCACACGCAATTTGAATACCGTTTGGAAGGCATTCCGCACCGTCGACCCGTTCTTGTTCTTGAGTGGTATCAGTCAGCCATTTTTGGAGAAGACATCGATAATGCTCCGGTGGAATTTATTTTCCTTGTTGTCCCTGCAAAAACCACTCATATCAACAAGGTCGGCCGCCCAGGTCTCATCCACACCTAACTACTACACCGCGTTTTTGAAACGTGCGTCGAACTGGTTTGTGCAACTTCTCTGCTAAATCATCGGTCCAGCGAACTTTTATTTTCTAAATACTCAGACCAAATCGAGTTTTGGTATCGATGATTGGTCCGATGATGCTGTGGTCCATGCGTTCGCGTGTGGAAGGGTTGGGAATGGTGTTAAGCGAGGCTAGCATAACTTTGCCACAGATTGAGTAACGGGCGGTTTTATCCTTGTGCTGGACATAACAGAGATCGTGGTGGTATGCAGCCTGGTAAACTCGATTAATAGGGTTTGACCAAGCTTTTCTGGATGCATCAGGGAGCAGGCGCTTGCTAAGTTTAATCACTGGCCCGGTAAAGTTGTGTCCGGGTAGATGCATTTCCATGGGTGATCGGTTGATAAGTTTGTCCATGAACCCTGCACCAGTTGCAGCAACAAACTGAGACTTCATGGCACCGCATACCTTACAATTTCCAACCTTTCTCCGTCGCCCGTTCCTGGTCATTACCTCGCTGGGGTTAACTATGTCCGTCTTCCTATGACATTTCAAGCAAAAGTTCATCGCTATTTCATTCAAATAAATGAACGTCGAAGACATTTCCTACAGTGCCAACGCCCCCAACAGGAGCCATCACTACCTCCTACCGCAATCAGAAGGTTTATCATTGGGAAGTCGGACTGTGGTAAGACAACGCTGTTGAACAACATAATCATGTGCGATGGATGACTCGAGTACGATCAATTGTACATCTTCGGGAATCGCTTCACCAGCCCATCTATCGGCTGTTGCAGCAAGCACTGGGAACAGGCTTCACTAAGGAAGATGTCCTCGTACAGTGCAAAGTCAAGTCACCCTACTCGTTGCTCGATTTGGTCAACGCCTTACCACCACCACGACACCCGAGTGGTATCGAAACTTTTTCTTCGAGCAAAGGAGCGATGAACTAGCTCTGGAAACTCGACCAAACCTCTTTGTGTTCGACGACTTGATGCTTAGCAAAAAAAAAAAACACGTGTGAAGACTACTACGTGAGTGGTCGCCACAACATTGATTGTTTCTAATTGTGACAGAACTACTTCAAACTGCCCCGCCAGTATATCCGGGAGAATGCCAACGTCCTATGCTTCTTCTAGCAGGATGCTAAGAATTTCGAACAAATCCGACGAGATTACTGCAACAATCTCACCAAGGAATAGTTTGACATTTAGTGTAAGCATTGCTGGTCAAAAACCTAAGGATTTGTAACCATCGATATTAAAACACCAAGGAAAAGGGAAAAATCGATGCAATTTGATGAGTTTTATAGGTATAGTATCAATAATGAATTGTTACAAAGATAACCCCTCGAAGTACAAGGATTCAGAGTTCCTAGAGTATTCATTGTCAGAAATTGAAAAGGAACTGGAGGTAGAGTTCGATCCCCAGCCTAAGAAATACGAATGGCCCTGCAAATGTAAATTTGAGTCGGCCCCGGGCAAGGTAGGAAGACTGTGTAAAAGTGTGGTTGGATTGTGTTTCATTATTTATGTCCCGATATGGATGAAAGTTTGTTGAATTGGCTATAAACATAATGGAAGATCCCATTGCTCACAACAACCAAAATGCCCGCCTAGACTATTTTCGGTCATCAGTGCAATCACCGATGCAAACCGCGTAAAGACGTATGTCTCAGACACTGTAATCGTCAGAAGATGGGCATTCGACCCAAGCTTGAACCATCGCATATAATCGATCAACCTGGGTCGACTTGAAAGCGTTCACACCAACGCTTAGGTGCGTTCGAATGCGTTCTTTCAAACGCTTGAAGGCGTTCGAAGCCGTTCACCCCAACGCCATGGGGCGTTTGTTCCAACGCTATGAAAAAATGACGTTCATCAAAATCCCCGTCCTCAAGTAGCGGGAGGCACTCTCAAAGAAGTTACATGTAACTAAGCGGAGCATTCAATCATGTAACATGCAGCACCGCCTTGACAGGATTAGACCTTTCCAAAGTGGTTAAGCCTGTGGTTGAGGCTCAGCGGAAAGCAGTTTAAATAATCACCAAAACAATCGAAGATTTACCTCCAGTTGTGCCAGCCTTCCCTCCTCCAACGCCCGAGTTTGCCGACCCTCTACCCATTGCACCACCTACAGACACCGTCCTCGGACCTCGAGCACAGCAGAATTTGCAGCTCAGTATGACTCCTTCCGCCGACCACACCCTTGGATTGCGATCTGAAAACGATGGTTTCTTCATCCGAAGTTCATCAGTTACTTTTGACGGCGATGATATTTTCGTGAATGGTGTGAGGTACAAAGGAACCCTTTGCCTCTGGGAACTCATGGTGAAAAAGAAACCAGATTCGATCGACGCTGACGACCTTGACGATTTTGCGGAGATCCTTAAAAGTTCCGGTGCCATGTATCAAGGCAAATCCACCCTTTTGAAAACCGCGAAGGCGAACAAGAGTTACAAGGAAGGAAATCGTATCCAACATCTACCAGAGGGATAAGTTTGGCTGTGGGCTGCCAGCCGCGTTTCTTCCTGCCAACTTCGAGCAGCTTCTCGATCGCTTGGAACTGTGTGCTGGAAGCTTACCGAGCAGGAAATAATGGTGTGCGCAACGAAATTGTGTCGATTATTGATGCAATGAAAAAGGGTAGACATATCAGCATTGAGGAATATAAGGCGCTTCATCGTAGCATCCTATAAATAAATGTTGCAAATCAAAAAAGGTTACGCACGAAAGTACGACTACGGTGGTAGAGGACTGCTTGACACAGTAGCCTTGAAAGGTGTTGAAAAAAGGGCCTCCAAAACCGTCGACCATGTGGTTGGTAAAGTGGTATAAACCATCTACGACTTCGTCAACGCTAAAAATACATACATTATGTCTGACATCTTACAATCACCGAAGGATTGACTTCCGATGAAAGTCTCCACGGATTTATCAGGTTCACGAATACGAACCTCAAGCTGGTGCCAACCTGAATAATCCAGGTGAAATCCTAATTAATATCGAAACCCAAGACTTATACCTCCATCCCGCTGAAAGTTATCTTTTAGTAGAGGGGTGACTGCAAAAGAACGACGGTAGTGCATATGCTGATGCAGATCTAGTGTCTCTCATTCACAATGGAATCATGTATCTCTTCTCTCAGGCCAGCTAATCGAACATATCAATAACCCAGGCGTTGCCACTACCATGTTGGGAATTTTGATTTATCACGACGATTTCTCCAAATCCCAAGGTCTCAACCATCTGTGGTGCAAGAATTCATCTACCGAAGCCGAGACCGAAAACACAGGGTTCGCAGCACGTCATGGTAAAATTATCCCAAACCTGCTTTTTCATTCACCATACCCCTGAGACACATTTTAGGCTTTTCAGACGACTACGACAAGATCGTATACGTAGTAAAGCATGCATTGTCACTAGTGTGCGTGATTCAGACGCCGATGCCATGCACTGAGCCGCCGCTGTCAACGATGTGGCAAAAAATATTCTGAGTCAGATCTCTTGGTTCGTTCTTCATGTCACCCCTTCAGACGAAAACAAAATGCGGCTGTACAAAACCATACAGATTAAAAGTAAAATCGACTGTGGATTTCGCATGAGGCAGTGTGATTCTATCTATTTTCCCAAAACACACAATTCAACTGGCGCCTATCTGCCACAAGTGGTACTGAAAAGCCTAGATATACCATCGTTGCCATCCAAACCGACAAAGTGTGGATAAGACCCATGACGCCGCCGTGTGCGATCACTGTCGATTGCGGAACATCCATATTACTCTCAACGCTGAACGCTACCAAGCCGTCGTATTTAATGCCGGTTTCACCCCAAAAAAAGGTTGCCAGAGTATTCAAGGAGGCTGCAGACTTCAGAAAGAAATTCTACAACATGGTCACCCTCCTCAGTAACGGCGGCGTCAACACCGGTACCTCTGATTTCTTATAGCCGCTGTTTGTCATCTATGCAAGTCATCAGTCCGAGCGGCTGAAAGAATCCACGGTGGACATCCAGATACGAGCCGAATTCGATCGCAATGTTCCCGCCAACACCGAAGCATTTGCACTTGTAATCTCCGACAGAGTTCTTTACTGCGAATCTGACGGACAGAAGATGAACGTCGTGTTTGGCTTAATAAATATTTTGATATGAGCGTCACTGATGAGTCTTATGTAGACGAAACGCGCGTCTGGCGTACTAAATTATAATCCTGGTACCTTTGATAACTATTTACACCACTGGGTCGATGCCACTGCTGGTGGACGTTTCGTCCCCGAGGGTATCACCAGCCCAGTAGTCAACACTTCGGTGTTGACATGAATATCAATAATGTGGTCATTTTTACAAATTTCCTGTTAACAAAACTTTGAATTTTTCGAAAACTAAGGATTTTCTTATCCCAGGCATAGATTACCTTAGCCGTATTTGGCACATCTTTTTGGAATTTTGGATCCTCAATGCTCTTCAAATTTTTACTTGTTTGGCTTAATAAATATTTTGATATGAGCGTTACTGATGAGTCTTATGTAGACGAAACGCGCGTCTGGCGTACTAAATTATAATCCTGGTACCTTTGATAACTATTGAAGCCTGAAAATAAATGAACAGCATTATTTTGCAGCAATTCGTAACACCGATCCAAAGCAGAGGTTCTCGTTCATAGTATCCGGGAACCATAGCCAAATTCATACCCGCTTCAATCCACTAAAAATTGGAAAGGATTATGAGATGTCATTGGTAAATCTGGAGACCAACTACGTATACCCTATCCCCAACATTCACACAGGTTCCTATGGCATTGAAGACATCAACGATGAAATACAGCGACAGCTGCGGCTCAACAAACACAAAGCAAAGATCATTATCGATGCAAATCGGGAAACCCTAAGAGCAACACTAACTCTCGCCAGGTCATACGAAGTAGATTTCAACTTTACAAATAGCCGCAACACCGTCTTGGGATTAGAGCGGCAAATTTACACCTTCGATAG
Organism: Mytilus edulis; assembly: GCA_019925275.1. Classification (NCBI taxonomy): domain Eukaryota; kingdom Metazoa; phylum Mollusca; class Bivalvia; order Mytilida; family Mytilidae; genus Mytilus; species Mytilus edulis. Next base: position 450,692 of record CM034360.1, on the reverse strand, counting down.
GGCTATACAGAAGGGGAACACATTGGTAGTATCATCAACATCATCAGCATCCTGGCAAATAGCGGTATTATCTATGGGAGCTATGTGAATGGAAAGCAGCAATCCACCATCTACAGTTTCTTTCCCGGTGTCGATCCTGGTATGAAGAACCCCAAAAAACCTGGTGTACTTACCAGTGACCCTGAAAACCATCAATCACATGAGCTTATCTCACCGCTCAGGATGGTACCCCATCAAACTCCGCGGCGAACACCTCACTATCCATTTTCATCTTCTAAGGGAATAAATAAATGACTTATCACGATAATGGTTTGAAAGGTCAAGTAAATAAACTACACTGGGCTGCCAAGAAAGGTAGTCAAGTCTCCATTTGTTTGTCCCATGCAAACCGGTAATGCAAACACAAGATGTGGCTCACCTCTCGGCAGGTTCAAAAGATTATCAAACTTCTCCAAAAAGGAACTGGTGGTATGAATCTGGAGCTGAGTACCACGCAGATAAAGGAAAACATGCAAAAAGAAGGTGGATACCTACCCATGTTCGTGGGGTTGGCAATGAGGGCATTTCACATTGTATCTAAAACCATTTTATCTGCCTTGAGTAATTGAGACTTGATTGCTTTGGGTGGTGTACCCGTCAACAAGGTATTTTGATCATGATTGTACCTGAAACTTGGTGGATGCGTTTGAAATTTTAATATATTTTAATTCTGGTATCTATGGTGAGTTTATTTGCACAGTGAATCCCAGTGGTAACGATCTCTACCTCAAACCTTCAAACGCCCGGATCACCTATGGTGATGGACTTTACTTGAGGCGTGCACGTGGTCAGCAATTCAACGACGAATATCGCAGGTGCTACCATCACCTTCAAAGACACCCCTCCTCGGTATGCTCCTATAAATAAATGAATGATTTAGATTCTGGGTACCGGCAACTAAAGATTTCTACCTCTTGAGCCTTATTCTCTCTCTGATCAGACATGTTTGTAAAATTACTTGTGTTTATTATGTGCCTTTTTTTCTCTTTTCTTTCACAAAGGCACATTGGTAGGAAATAATTTAAGGTCAAATTGGCCAAATGCCCAGGTGGGACAACTCATACTTTGTCTTCACCATAGGTCCGAACTTAGGTCTAAAGGCTCTAACATGCCTACCCTAAATTTTCAAAAGTCTGTAAAAAATTCCCTACGGCAATACTTTTTTACCAACTAGGTGCAAATGATAGGTAATGGTCTAAGGTCCAATGGGCCAAATGGCCCAGGTTAGACAACTCATAGTTTGTCCTCACCATGGGTCCAAAGTTAGATTTAAAAAAAATGCCTTACCCCAATTTTTAAAAGAGTGTAAAATATTCCCTACGGCAATACTTTTTAAGCCACTAGGTGGAAATGGTAGGTAATGGGCTAGGGTCCAAATGGCCAAAAGGTCCAGGTGGGACAACTCATAGTTTGTCTTCACCATAGGTCCGAACTTAGGTCTAAAGGCTCTAACATGCCTACCCCAAATTTTCAAAAGTCTGTAAAAAATTCCCTTCGGCAATACTTTTTTAGCCACTAGGTGGAAGTGGTAGGTAATGGGCTAGGGTCCAATGGGCCAAATGGCCCAGGTGGGACAACTCATAGTTGGTCCTCACCATGGGTCCAAAGTTAGATTTAAAAAAAATGCCTTACCCCAATTTTTAAAAGAGTGTAAAATATTCCCTACGGCAATACTTTTTAGCCACTAGCTGGAAATGGTAGGTAATGGGCTAGGATCCAATGGGCCAAAAGGTCCAGGTGGGACAACTCATAGTTTGTCTTCACCATAGGTCCGAACTTAGGTCTAAAGGCTCTAACATGCCTACCCCAAATTTTCAAAAGTCTGTAAAAAATTCCCTACGGCAATACTTTTTTACCCACTAGGTGCAAATGATAGTTAATGGTCTAAGGTCCAATGGGCCAAATGGCCCAGGTGGGACAACTCATAGTTTGTCCTCACCATGGGTCCAAAGTTAGATTTAAAAAAAATGCCTTACCCCAATTTTTAAAAGAGTGTAAAATATTCCCTACGGCAATACTTTTTTAGCCACTAGCTGGAAATGATAGGTAATGGTCTAAGGTCCAATGGGCCAAATGGCCCAGGTTAGACAACTCATAGTTTGTCCTCACCATGGGTCCAAAGTTAGATTTAAAAAAAATGCCTTACCCCAATTTTTAAAAGAGTGTAAAATATTCCCTACGGCAATACTTTTTAAGCCACTAGGTGGAAATGGTAGGTAATGGGCTAGGGTCCAAATGGCCAAAAGGTCCAGGTGGGACAACTCATAGTTTGTCTTCACCATAGGTCCGAACTTAGGTCTAAAGGCTCTAACATGCCTACCCCAAATTTTCAAAAGTCTGTAAAAAATTCCCTTCGGCAATACTTTTTTAGCCACTAGGTGGAAGTGGTAGGTAATGGGCTAGGGTCCAATGGGCCAAATGGCCCAGGTGGGACAACTCATAGTTGGTCCTCACCATGGGTCCAAAGTTAGATTTAAAAAAAATGCCTTACCCCAATTTTTAAAAGAGTGTAAAATATTCCCTACGGCAATACTTTTTAGCCACTAGGTGGAAGTGGTAGGTAATGGGCTAGGGTCCAATGGGCCAAAAGGTCCAGGTGGGACAACTCATACTTTGTCTTCACCATAGGTCCGAACTTAGGTCTGAAGGCTCTAACATGCCTACCCCAAATTTTCAAAAGTCTGTCAAAAATTCCCTACGGCAATACTTTTTTACCCACTAGGTGCAAATGATAGGTAATGGTCTAAGGTCCAATGGGCCAAATGGCCCAGGTGGGACAACTCATAGTTTGTCCTCACCATGGGTCCAAAGTTAGATTTAAAAAAAATGCCTTACCCCAATTTTTAAAAGAGTGTAAAATATTCCCTACGGCAATACTTTTTTAGCCACTAGGTGGAAATGGTAGGTAATGGGCTAGGGTCCAATGGGCCAAAAGGTCCAGGTGGGACAACTCATAGTTTGTCTTCACCATAGGTCCGAACTTAGGTATAAAGGCTCTAACATGCCTACCCCAAATTTTCAAAAGTCTGTAAAAAATTCCCTACGGCAATACTTTTTTAGCCACTAGGTGGAAGTGGTAGGTAATGGGCTAGGGTCCAATGGGCCAAAAGGTCCAGGTGGGACAACTCATACTTTGTCTTCACCATAGGTCCGAACTTAGGTCTGAACGCTCTAACATGCCTACCCCAAATTTTCAAAAGTCTGTCAAAAATTCCCTACGGCAATACTTTTTTACCCAATAGGTGCAAATGATAGGTAATAGGTCCAATCGGCCAAATGGCCCAGGGCGGACAACTTCACCATAGGTCCAAAGGTAGTTTTTTTTTTATAAATTGCTAATTTGTATTTTCCGTGCACACCATACATTAAGTACAACAAATAAACCTTTCGTATAAGCAAGTGTGTTAGCGAATTTCGCTTGTTCAGAAGTAGAATCTGTTGTAGAAACAAATTTGTCTGACAAAAAAAATAGCAACGCACGAGTGCAATTCTCTATTCTTGTAATGCAAAACAATTGATACTTTTTAGGAACTACTTGACAGGATGCCGAGACTATGGAAAGCTTTTTCTTACAATATCACAAAATTAATTTCTAATGGAAAAGTTGATACCATGAAACAACAATTCTGCCAGCATTTAAATAATTGCATAGCTATTTACTATTCTTCATACACTATTAAAAATTGCGCGCAGTACGCTGTTTGGTATATGGAAAGCCAATACTGTTGTCTCTAACTTAATGAACAGGAAATTACATGATAATATAAAAATAAACATTAAATAGTGTTTTCGGCTGATCAATCATATATAAAAACAGATTGTTTTGTGATTATATAATTAATACAACATTTAAAGTACGTTGGAATCTTATGCAACTTTTGGGTTTATAGACATATCTGAAAACTGGCTGCTAGCGAAGTGGCTGCTAGCGAGTGGCTGCTAGCTTGAGCCTGGTCAAAAGTAGAAACAAATGCAACGTTTGATAAGTCTTTACTGACCCTGTTTGAACTTTCAATAATGCCACGGTATGCACATGTTTTTGATAAACAGACTTTTTACAAACGTAGAAACAAATACTTCGATTAATCAGGTTGATGTTAGAAACAAATGTAGCGTTTGTTCTACATGTTCTAACAAACGACAAACGACAAATTGCAAACGCATTTCTAGGGTTTGCATAGTTTGTCAAAGTTTATGCAAACTTTGCAAACGTATGTTTGAAAGAAATGATCGAAACATGTGCGCGCTTAGCCGTTTGCATCGTTTGTGTTAGAAAGAAATGCACCCTATATTACAGAGAGAACTCTACTGTCCCTTTTGCGCATTTACTTGCCCTGAAACTTTAAGAAATATTGAAGATGACGATTTTGCGGGGATTTTCTTTTACAGAAAAAAAATCATTCATGGACCGTACTTATATTTGAATGATCCAAATAAAATTGTCGTTTTAATTGATTAGACAAAAACCTAACAGCACGATACTACACGAAATAGTCGTTATCATGCTTTCACAGCAGTTAGTCTAGTTAAGAGTTAATTCCCGATTTTAACCTACTCGTCCCGAAGCCGTCCGTTTGGACTCTCGTACTAGAAAAAATGGAACTTCAAGGTAGATTATGCAATAAATGTTGCTATGACAAAATATGATTTATGATCAATACAGACATTAAAAGACATCAAGATTAACAAAAACTTATAGTTTCTAATACATATCCTTAGGAATGTCATTGTCTCAAAGGTGAAATAGAAATTAAAATATATATGCGATATAAAGCAATACGTTCCAACAAATTAAGATACATTTATCAACCAAGCTCCAGATTCTTCATATCTTTTTTGTTATACTGTAACGCAAATAAACAGTGAAGGAATTGAAAAGAATTATTTAGTTATTGTTCCATGTACACACCAATAAAATTGAATGTATTGATCACAAACAAATAAACAAACACGCATTAATCATTTGTCAATAACATAAACGTTAGTAAAGTTTAACTTTTTAAAAAGATAAGCTTGTTTACTGAAAAAGTCGCGACGTCGTGTTACACTTGTATGTACGAACATCGCGCGTAATGTCTAAGCATTTGCACTTAGTATCTCAAACCTGCATTCCCTGAAAGATGCTCTAACATATAGTATGCTCCTACACAATGCGTAACCCCCTCTTGATTCTTATAATATCATAAATGATTTACGATATATTAAGTCGAACATAACTTTTTACAGTTACAGTAAACCAGGGGCCGGTAACAAGAAATTTTATTAAGAGAGGTCATAAGTATTGAATTAAGGGGAAGATAAGATAATTCTAAGATCACTCAAAGAGTGTAAATCAAAGCTCCCTCAGGTTGTTCGTAGATCGCTCTTATTTCTCCCTTAATTTGCATCGTAATAGTTTTCAAGTTACGAGTTCTTAATAATTTTCTGGTGACTCCGTTTTTGGTTCCTCGGAAAGAAATTAGAATAACCTTAAAGGAATCATAGAAACGTTTTAATGAACGATTAAATACGATATTAAACAATCAACTATCCATTTAACCTAAGAAAGCAGACCACCATTATTCTTCCGGCGCTTTTTTGATAAAAGTAAAATTGAATTAAAAAAATGTGCACCGCTTCAAACATGAAACTATTTTAACTGCTAATAAAACATAAATATTTTGATAAAAATATGCTTGTCTCAGGACAATTTTTATAGGGCCCTATTATTCACCAGACAATCATGGGTAGATTTGAATCGAGTATAAATGACGAGTCTCAAATGACGTAGGCTTATTTTTCTATCCTACCGTTCATTTCGGTCAAATCACTACTAGAATGGTTTACTTTTATAATTTGTAATTTGGATGGAGAGTTGTCTCATTGGCACTCATACCACATCTTCTTATATTTTTTCACATTAATCAAAATTTTTTCACATTTTAAAAGCCTTCTTACAAAAAATAAAATCACAAAAATACTTAACTCCGAGGAATATTCAAAACGGAAATTGTGTCCTTCACCAAATGGCAAAATCAAATGATTAAACACATCAAACGGTTGGACGACACTTGTCATATTCATGACTTGTTACAGGCATTTTCAAAGTGTAAAAAATGATGGATTGAAACTGGTTTAGAGAGCTGAACATCTCAATTGTATGGCAGTCTTGTCAAATTCCATGATATTGATAACGATGCCTGAACAAAAAAGACACAATAGGCAAACATTTAAAAAAAAAACCAGGTATACAACAACACCCAACCCACTAAAAACGGAAGATGATTTTAGATGATTCGGAAGGGTAAACAAATCCTGCTCCAGGTGTGGCGCCCATCGTGTTGCTCGTCATATTACAAAGCCGGTAAATAATTGATCAACCAACTCATGATGGCTTCGGTAAAATTTAAGAAGTGATGATTTAAACTTCACCATTTGGAACTCGTGGTTTAAAATTGAAAAAAGGCCACAAATTTCTCCTTGCTTTATATTTAACACTTCTCTCAACAAGCCAAAATTGTAATGATTTACAAAAAAGAGAAACTACCATCCTCCACATACATGGCCAAGAAAATACTGATATATAATTTCCTATTCAGATGAATTAATAATTAGAATAAAAAAGTTCTAAGGTTGATGTATTAACTTTTTTAAGCAACTTGTTCTAATATTAACAAGTGAATGTACAGCTAAGAGCAGTCGGGACCACTCTTACAAAAAATGTCAAGTGAAGCTATTGCGAATTGTTCTTGGTACACCCCTAAGTTGCTAAGTTCGTTTAAAGAACACTTAATAACTGACCAAAATTTAAGAATGATTTTGTGTTACCGGAATTAGTAAGAATGCTTTAAGGTAGACGTAAGAATCGTTCTTAAATCATGCACTTTTTCAAAACATTAAGGGCTGTCAATCATTCGGTAAATAAAAGTAGAAATAATAAAGCAAGTTGGTTGTTTAAAAAAGGGTTTAAACTAGGTTGTTTGAATATTCAACATTTACAACCAAAAATTGAAGAAATAAAATTTCTATTAGAATATGAACAATTATTTGATATATTTGGTATGGTAGAAACATTTTTAAATAATGAAATTAGTACCGAAACATTACAAATTGAAGGTTACAAAATAGAAAGAAAAGATAGAAACGCTATTAATTATGGCGGAGGTGTCATTGCGTACATACGAAATAGTGTATGTCATCAGAGAAGAATCGATTTAGAAATAAGTAGTATTGAATCTTTATGGATTGAAATTAAATTTCCAAACACAAACTCTATTTTAATAGGCATTTTTTATCGTCCACCGAGTTCATTTCAATCTTGGATTGATTCAGCTGAAAAAGAAATAGATAAAGCGTCTGCAGAAAATAAAGAAATTTTACTCTTAGGAGATTTTAATATAAACTTTTCACATATAAATCATACAGTTGTCGGAAACCAAAAATGGAAGGACTGTATTAATTTGTATGGTTTACAACAAATTGTAAATAAACCGACACGAGTAACAGATAAGTGTGCAACTACCATAGACCATATATATACGACCGATGTAGACCATATTATAGAAGTAAAGGTGCCTAGTTATGCTGTCAGTGATCATTATCCTGTTTGCGTAACAAGAAAACTTAACCCAAAAATATCAAAAATGGAGCATTTGTCCATAGAATATAGATCATTCAAACAATTTGATAAAAAAAAAATTATTGAAAATTTAACAAATACTCCTTTTTATCTCATTGAATCGATTGGAGATGTTGATGAAGCAGCTAATTATTGGTATAATTTATTTCTCAGCACCCTAGACAAACATGCTCCTAAGAAAATTAAAAGGGTAAAAAACACCCAACAACCAGAGTGGTGGACTTCTGATATAAATAGCGCTAGACACCAAAGAGATTATTTTCAAAGAATTGGTGATATATATAATTATAAAATTTGGCGTAATAAGGTTACATTTTTAGTAGAACAGGCAAAGAAAAAATATTTCCAAAATGCTATTTCAAATTGTAAAGATAGTAAAACTATTTGGAAGTATGTCAAAAGTCTAAATCCTAAAAAAGCACATAATAATATCACGCATTTAGAATATAAAAATAGTGTAATTCAAAATGATGTTGATATAGCAAATACATTTAATGTGCATTTCACAAATATTGCTGAAGGTATAGTTGATAACAAATTATGTAATAATGATGATGGTGCCAGTTTTGATGCACTCAATAAATTTGTAAAATCAAAGTTACAAACGGGTAGTGAAAAATTCATTATACCAGAAATGAGTATTTTAGATGTAAACATGTATTTAAAAAAACTTGACAAGTCTAAAGCAACTGGTTTAGATGATGTCGGACCAAATATTTTGAGTATGTGCAGCGATGTCATTGCACCAGCCTTGACATATATATTTAATCTAAGCATCAAAAGTAATAAATTTCCAAGTTTTTTTAAAACTGCAAGAGTTTGCCCAATTTTTAAAAGTGGCGATGCCTGTAATCCTGATAATTATAGACCAATAGCAGTTTTTGCCTTGTCTCTCAAAAATTATAGAACGACATATAGCTAATAGTTTGTATATATTTTTAAATAGTAATGACCTTCTTAATACTACACAGTCAGGTTTCAGACCTAAACATTCGTGTACTACTGCTCTTACTAAATTAGTAGATGAATGGTTAGCAAATATAGATAATGGAGAGATAAACGGAGTTATATTTTTAGATTTAAAGAAAGCTTTTGATCTGGTTAATCACATAATTTTATTGAAAAAACTTGAATACTATAATGTTTCAAATTGTACACTAGACTGGTTTAAGTCATACTTGTTTGAACGAAGCCAACAAGTTAAGGTCAATAACGTCATGTCTAATACTAAATGCATAAAAACTGGGGTACCACAAGGTTCTATCCTGGGCCCTCTGTTATTTATTTTATATATCAATGATTTACCACTTAATATAGAACATTCATTAATAGATTTATATGCAAATGATTCTACATTACATTGTAAAGGTAATAATTTACTTCAGTTAACTTCTAACCTTCAAAATGATATTCATGTAATTGAAAACTGGTGTTCGCAAAATTGTATGAAATTAAATGCCAAAAAGTGTAAATCAATGATTATTGGTTCAAAACAAAGGCTTTGTTCAACTGGAAACAGTTTAGATATCAATATTTCAAATGAACAAATAGAAAATGTAGATTGTGAAAAACTTCTTGGTTTATATATTGACAAAAACCTAAATTGGAATCAGCAGATAGATAAAATGTCATGTACTATATCAAACAGAATCAATTTATTACAAAAGATAAGAAAATATTTACCTATGCATATACGTATTATCTATTTTAATGCTTATATTCTGCCATTATTTGATTATTGTTGCAATATATGGGGAAGCTGTTGTGAAAGTGGAATAAATAAACTTAATAAGTTATTAAAGAAATCTGCTAGGGTTATAGTAGAAGCTGACATAATGACATCATCCAGTTTATTGTTTAATAGTTTACACTGGTTAAATATGGAAAAACGCATTCAATACCAAAAGGCAATACTTGTATTTAAATCATTAAATGGTATGGTTCCTAACTATTTACAAGAAAATTTTCATTTTACTGATAATCAAAATTATAACTTACGTTCAGCTGATGAAAAACTATTAAATCTTCCAAAACCAAAAACAAATTTTTTAAAGAAAACATTTACATATTCAGGTTCTCAAATATGGAACAGTTTACCAAATGAAATAAAAATGAGTAATACACTTGTATCTTTTAAAACAAAATGTTACAAATTTTTCATCAATTGTGCAAATTAATATGCTTTTTCATTATTATTTTAATACAATTGTATATTGTGTATAATATAACTTTATAATACTCTATGTACTTATAAATATGTTATTATTATTTTGAGGACTCTCAGGAAGATTAGTTTTAAGTAATGGGATCATCCTCTTGAAATAAAGATTATTTATTTATTTATTTATTTATTTATTTATCATTCTAAGATGGGTCTGAGGTAGGGTCTTGTTACATTCTTAAATCTTAAGACGCCCTTTAGACGTTCGTAAGACATACGAGTGCTTCTTGTTACCGGCCCCAGGCATACAGTAAATAGAGAATAATAAATGGCAAAATCCGTATCATATGTCGTATCATCCCGAGACACCAATATCAGCCCAAGGGCCTTTAGGCCCAAGGGATGTATTGGTCGAGGGTGATACGGCATTTGATACGGATTTTGCCATGTTTTATACGCTTTATCACATATTTCAACAGGATAGTATTATATTTTATGAACTGTATTCTGATCCATAGAACTGGGTTACCTTCATTTCTACTTTTGTCTTGTTTCAAAAGCCTTAAAAGAACTGCTCAATTACTTATCCGAAGCACCTGGGTTACCTTAAAATTTGCGTGCTGTTGTTTTACAAATATTTTGTTTATTATTGTATTTTTGTGTGTTTGGTATTTTTTTTTATAGTTGCATTTAGTGTGCCAAAAAATATGAAAACTTGACGTTCGTGACGTCACATACCAAACAATGACGTCATTCAATAAATTGCGTCACGCCCGAATGACCGTTTTATTGTACCTATTTTGAGGAAAATTTTTCTTAAGCTTACATTAATAAAAACTGACTTAGTAAAAAAAAAAAAAAAGTAGGGGTGTGATAAAGGGTATGCGATAAAGGGTGCGCATCAAAGTTGCGCGATATGGATCAAACAGCAGGCTATTTATCAAATATGCAAAACTACTGTATTTACTACTAAACATATGATAAATTAATATATGTATATTTTTCTACCATGTGTGAGGCTATGAATGGATCACCATTTATGAGGATATGAACGGGGTTTACAGATAACAGCATATTGGGTAAGAGAAAAGATAAGGAGCGGGACCTAACAAATGATATAACAGAATAAATTTAAGAGATGAATGAAATATAAAGAAATGAATGATTGATTGCCGATTGCTTAATGTCCAGTGGCAAATATTTCATGCATATATAGGACGAATATAATAGAGATCAAAGAATAAAGAAAAGATTGAAATGGTAAAAAAGAAAAAGAAATAGAAATATAGAAAAGTTGGTCACCCCCCCCCCCCCCCCTTACCCACCCACACACCACCACCACCATTACAACCCACTCTCGTTTATATGTCTCTAAACAAATATCTAATTTGGGTTCATGGTGCCCCCCCCCCCCCCCCCCCCCCCCCATTGGTTCTGGAGAATGTAGGACAGAAAGTCACAGGACGAAAAGTCCCGGACGAAAAGTCACGGACAAAAAGTCACAATTCAGTTTTAAGATTATTTTTCTTTGAACAAGAAAACACTAAAAATATTTTGTTTGTTTTTTTCTTGAACTATTATATATAAAGCAACTTTGTTATTAACATTTATTCAATAAATATCAATAATGATCAAATAATTGTTATGAAAACAAAATGTCAAAGTGGATTGGTACTTAAATGGCTTCATGGTGCCAAGAAATATATACTTTGCATGATTAAAATTTGATAAATTTTCATTTATCAAGGCTTATGAACAATTTCCTAAACTTAAAAATGGATATATGTAATAAAAAGAAAATATTTCAAGATCTTTCTCTTATATTTTCAAACAATTGTCAACAAATTATTTGTGACTTTTTGTCCTGTGACTTTTTGTCCTGTGACTTTTTTGTCCTATCAAATTTGTGACTTTATGTCCTGTGACTTTTTGTCCTGTGACTTTCTGTCCGTTTACCGTTCTGGATCCGCCCCTGTCACAAATTGAATATTCCTTAAATTAGCTATGACGGTTAAGTTCCTCGGACTATTCATGCAACAGAATGGACACATGAGGAACATAGTTTCCAAAGTTCAATCCACGAATATTCAAGCTACTTGACGAAAAAATGGCAAAATTTAAAAGTTCCACCCATAAAAGTTTTGTTTTCTCTAACGTTTACCCAGTAACTTATTCTGGTTTTTTTAATCATATGTCTAGTTTTCCCGAATATTTTTTTCTGATTTGTCGTTTGTTTGGAAGATCTTTCAAAGAATATATCTTTTCTCTAAAAGATTTTATTTTTACAGGTAAATTGAAATACAAGTGACCAGATTATCAAAGCTTTACCTGTTATATTGCTAATGGGTGTTAGAAGTTTAATTTCATATCATCGGCCCCTATAAATGTTGACATAACAGGAAAGAAGTAATAAAAGTTATTTTTGAAGACTGTTCAAAATAATAAATTAAGTCCTGACTGTTCAACAGCAAGATAACAAATCTCCAAAATGCACGAAAAAGAAATTTTTAAAGATTTACTCTTTAGTTGTGGTTGCTGTTTTATCTTTTTCACAATCTAATTAAAAACCGATCTCTCATCGCTCCCGTTTTCTGAATTAAAAACCGATCTCTCATCGCTCCCGTTTTCTGATATGTCGCGTGGGAGTTAAAATGTACAGTAACTATTATATTATTTATTAAAGCGTTTCTCTGTGCTGAGTGTTCTTGTTCTTGCGTTTGTTTGTACTGTATTCCTGTCACGTAGTGTTGTCATTTTAGCGATATTTTTAAACATTGCCATATATGCGGGAGGCTGGACTAGCCATAAAACCAGGTTCAACCCACCATTTTGTATTAAAATGTCCTGTACCAAGTCAGGAATACGGCAGTTGTTATCAAATATTCCGTTTTTGTGTATGTTTGTTGCACTTCAGTGTTTTTGTTGTTCTGTTGTTTTCCTCTTATAGTTGATGTGTTTCCCTCGGTTTTAGTTTGTAACGGGATTTATTTCTCTCAATCGATTTATGACTTTTGAACAGAGGTATACTACTGTTGCATTTAATTATGAACCACATCAACAAACGACAACCACTGAACAACAGGTTCCTTACAGGTGCAAACAAATGCAGCGGGTTTAAACGTTTATGCACATTTTGAATATTTTACAGAATTCCTGTATTCATATAAGCACAGTCAAACTCTGACGACGTTTACTTAATTAATGATAAACATAAGGAAATGCCTGAACCAAGTCAGGAATATGACAGTTGTTTTCCATTCATTTGATGTGTTTGAGCTTTTGAGTTTGCCATTTCATAAAGACTTTCCATTTTGAATTTTCTTTGGAGTTCGTTTTTTTTTGTTAATTTACTTTTCAGATAAAAATGCAGACATGTTTACGTCTTTCGCCTTTGGTCTTTTAAAAAGATTCATTGTTTTTGTCGCATTTGTAATCATACTACATATTCAATAGTTCTATATCTATGTGTTAGACACTGATTATTCACCACAGTGAAAGTAGCTTAAAAATAAATATAGACATATCAGGTTTTTTTAATCATATTTATATGCATGAATCTCAAACACACCTGCAACGTTTAGCCAACTGTAATAATAAAGAAAATATTAATTTAATCTGTAGAATTCTATTTCAAAACTTTTTAATAAAATGATGGAATTTTTTTAATACTAAACATACACTACTACGGATGATACGGAAAACTTAATCTTTAACTCGTTTGTGATAAGTAAACAGTTTGGTCTCCTGCAGTCAACGTTTGATGATCTAATGACCTAATGACCTAATTAATTCTTGATACAATGCTTGACGGAATCTTGCACGATTGCTGTTGATTTAAATGAATGTCTTGAGTGCATAGATTATGTTCGCTTAAACAAATAAAATGCACGCATTGACTGAACAGTGTTTATTGAATTAAAGGCAATCATCAATACATCCGAATGTGAATCTTGGGTATTTATGCCGTTTTTTTTTTACATTTATGTCTAGCCCTATGTATTCTTTTGTTATTTCCTTACGCCTTTTTTCTGTTGTTCGTCGTGTTGTCTTTTTTCTCCGACAATTGTTTTGCGTTAATTGCCTTTCGAATCATTGGAATCTTTTACTTTTTTTCTAACTTTGTATCTTTTTTGTCAACTGGGTAGACCCATACCGGTAACATTGTTGACAAGTAATGCATGCATTGCAGGACATGCTCACTCAACTAACTTGATCTGTTTGGAGTTCATTCGATTCAGAATTATTTCGCTTCAATTTTTATCTGTATTATACCTTGACTTATGAGAACTGATTGAGCATAGGTATACCTACAGTATAAAAAATGAGATTCAGTATGCCAACTATCCACCAAATACCTAAGAAAAATTACTTTAACAACTACTGATCACCGTATGGCCTTCAACTATCAGCACATCCCATTCATTATACATGTAGTTAACTATAAAAGGCACCGAATTGAGTAATGTGTAACAATTATCACTGGGGTAAAGCTGATGACCGTAACTGCATTCACGGTCATCCCAAGATGTCGGATGAAAAATTAGGTCAGTTTCTGTATTGTCTGTTAAAGTGTTTCTATTTCATTTTCTTTACAAATCATACATTGAAACGATGTAAATTTATAAAAGAATCACTCGAAAATCACAAATTACTTCCGAGAAATGTGGATGAAACGGGAAATTCGATTTGAAAAAATCGTTAAGATGACCGTAAATCATAATCAAAATATTTTCAGGATGACCGTAACATAAAACAAGGATGACCATGATTGGTAAAAAGATGACCGTAACTTGTAAAGGATGACCGTAATTTGTAAAGACTGACTGTAATTTATATAGGACGACCGTAACTTTTATAGGATGTCCATCAATTCTAAGAAATATCAGTATTGTATTCAAAGCTTTTTTGTTAAGTTTGTCGATCTCAATAAGGGCTCGGTTACCGGATATAAATATGTTTCATAAATTTCTTTTTAACCGGATTTTTGTGACAAAAATGTCGGTTATTGATCTGGGGATGTACAGCGGGCGGGCGGGCGGGCGGCAATCAAATGTTGTCCGTGCATTAACTCATGAACCGTTCAACCAAAGCTTTTAAATTTTTAATATGTTGTTACTAACAACTAAATGAAGGTCAAGTACAATAATGGCGATTTTGACTTCTACCGTTCAGGAGTTATGGTTCTTGAAAGATTGAAAAATGGAGTTTCCAGTCGTGTCCCTGCATTTACGCATGCACTGTTCTACCTAAGCTTCCCAAATTTTAATATGTTGTTACTGATGACAAAATGGAGGTCAAGTTCAATAATGGTGATTTTGACTTTTACCGTTCAGGAGTTATGGTTCTTGAAAGATTGAAAAATGGAGTTTCCAGACGTGTCCGTGCATTTACGCATGAAATGTTCTACCTAAGCTTCCCAAATTTAATATGTTGTTACTGATGACAAAATGGAGGTCAAGTTCAATAATGACGATTTTGACTTTTACCGTTCAGGAGTTCTTGAAAGATTGAAAAAATGGCGTTTCCATTCACGTTGTTGCATTTACTCATGAACCATTCAATCTAAGCTTTTCAAATTTTAAGATGTTGATACTGATGACAAAATGGAGGTCAAATTTGATATTGACGATTTTCACTTTCACCATTCATCAGTAATGGTTCTTGTGATATTGCCAGGACACGAATAAATATTAATAAATCCGGTTTGCTGTCGTTGTGACAGCAACTTGTTTTGAACTATAATATAATTGGCCATATTTAGGATTTATAACAATGATAGTAAATTGCACATTGCTCGTAAACAATGAAATATTTATTGATATCGACGTTAAAATTTTAACACAAATTGACAGCGATACGACGAAAATTTCAAGAAACATGAATGTGTCCCTAGTACACGGATGCCTCATGTACACTATCATTTTCTATGTTTAGTGGACTATGAAAATGGGATAAAACTGTGATTTGGCTTTAGAATTAAAAAGATCATACCATACGGAAAATGTGTACTAAGTTTCAATTTTATTTAACTTGAAGCTGGACAAACGGACAAACAAACAGACGAACGGACGAACGTACGCACAGACCAGAAAAACATAATGCCAATAAATGGAGCATTTAAAAACATTAATAATACATACGAATATTTGGTAATCGAGCCCATGTGTATGGTTCCAAAGAAAGCAGATTAAAATCTTAATTTGTCTTGATATATGCAGGCGGAAACACTTTTGAAATAGAACAAAAGAATCGAAGCTCTGTGTTTATCGAGAAAGCGATAAATGTAAACTGTAATGTTTGATATAGTAACAAAATTTTAAAAAGTTAATAGAAACAAATAAAACGGCAATTTTCTTATTTTAAAAACACCATTTGCATAAGTTTTCAATGTATCTATTACATAGTAATGCAAAACAATAAGATATCAAGTCGACGACATGGTTCTTATCGGGGCCTTTTATAGCTGACTATGCGGTATGGGCTTTGCTCATTGTTGAAGGCTTTACGGTTACCTATAGTTGTTAATGTTTGTGTCATTTTGGTCTTTTCTGGATAGTTGTCTCATTGGCAATAATACCACATCTTGTTTTTTATATATAGTATCTAAAGTTGGATGTAGAAAATGCATAACCTCCGATTTTTTTTTATCACGGACGGAAAGAGAAAAATCGAATGCACCTTTTTATGTTAGGGCATGTTTGGGGTGTATATTTTGTCTTTAAAACGTACAAAGCAAGAGTATTTTATATAGCATCTCGCTTCAGATTCTATCATTATTATACATCAAAGCTACAGGTTGACTTTATAACGTAAAAAAATGACAGTACGAAAAGATGAAATATATGGGTCAAGTGAGATACCTATCTAATGAATCACAAAAACAGAGTAGGTGTGTTCGAATAGCTATTTTTTCTAAAAGTACTTGACGACAGTCTTTTAATTTGGATGATGAAAATGGAAATCTTCGAAAAAATATAATTTTCTTGTGTGTGATAACTAGGGTTTATAATCTTCAACCACTGAAAATGTTTAGTCTGCCCTTCCACGAAATATTTAATTAGATTTTTTTTTAAATGCTTAAGAATTTTCAAAAATTCCATCTGACATCCGAACAGACAATATTTTTAAGTTGAATCAATGCAGACAAGATCATTAACTAATGCTCATTAGCTAGTAGATACATTTGTCTTTTAAAATATAACTGACATTTAACGATCGATCGTAATGGTGCTATGTGGATAAATTTATCAGTTTTCAAGAGCAAAATTGGCAGAGCGTCATCCCTACAATGGCTTCCATTTCTACGATTGTGAGCATGAACTGGCGTAATGGGGAGATAATTTTGAAGAAGTAGAATCCTGACTGTATGAATAACATTTCTGTATATATACAAATTGACAACGTTCCGCCTTGTGATACGCTTTTCGTACAATACTATTTTAAGGATCTACTTTGCTGGAGCTCACCTTCACTAGTTTATTCGAATGATATTTTCAAAATATTTCTGTTATTTTATTTGCACGACAAAATGAAAGACGATATAATATCAATGGGTGTACATGCAATTTTTTGGCATTTTTAAAAATGTGTATTTATTATATGTCATTAAAAGGAATCCCAGAAACAAACACAAATCTTTTGTCGAGCAGTTGAAGGCTGTGCACCCCATTTTTTTTTATTATGCTTGTTAGGTGTCATTTTATCGCGCTTTTGTGGCATGTTTTCCCTTCCTGTTCATTTGCATGTCTTTTGGCAATCATTTGATACAAATAGATAGTTATATAATTACGGATATTTCTTAGAATTGAGGGTCATCCTTTAAAAGTTACGGTCATCATTTACAAATTACGGTCATCTTAATAGCAGTTACGGTCAGCCTTGTTATGAATCGCTGATTCTGTTACGGTCATCTCGATTGTGATTTACGGTCATCTTGGCGATTTTTTCAAATCGAATTTCCCGTTTCATGCACATTTCTCAGAAGTAATTAGTGATTTTCGAGTGATTCTTTTATAAATTTACATCGTTTCAATGTATGATTTGTAAAGAAAATGATATAGAAACACTTTAACAGACAATACAGAAACTGACCTAATTTTTCATCCGACATCTTGGGATGACCGTGAATGCAGTTACGGTCATCAGCTTTACCCCAGTGAATTATATAGAGAAAAATAGCTGACTGCGTAAAGCTTATCCCACTATCAAGAATAAAAAAAAATCTATGGAAGTGAACCCTATCCTTTACTCAACATAAGAAATACTTAAAACAATGACAATGTCTCTAGTCATCAGATGAGTACCAATCAAAATACAACAAACAAAATTACAACACACAAAAAGTACCAATCAAAGAGAACCGTGGTTAATGGAAGCTAGCTCGAAGCCCTTTTTCAAAAAATATGTCATTCAAATAATTTTTATTTAAATTTCGTTTACGAATTATTATCTTTCGAGACATTCTACTTACGTATTATAGGATCTGGCGTTGGTGCGACACAAAGTCCTAATATCAGAAAAACAATAATAAGCAATGTTCAGATATTATAATGATAATAATAATACGTCAAAATAGTAGCCTGAACTATGGAAAACAAACCCTGTATTGAGCTGAATAACATTAAATAAAGATAAAGATAAAGAAACATTTGACACATTTCTTGACAGAACCGCACGAGTGTAAAATAAATGCAATTAACATTATCAAATTGGTCTAAATAGAGGCGTTTTTTTTAATTCAAATTATTGAAATGGCTTTTTCCAGTGACAATTAAAGGCGTTAATTTGTATGGCCAATTACATTAATGGTACAATTAAAACATTTATCATTAATATGCAAATTTGAAATGAAAGATAAATATAAGAAATAATTTATTGATTGGTAACGTATACACATATCAAGATGTCGATGCTGGCAGCTGTAAACAACATTGGATGTCGCTTGCGTGAATATGGCAATACTAAAAAAACAAAAAACAAAAAAACACCTTTAGTAAGAACTGTAGCGGATATATGGTTTACCTAAATCGGACTTTATCAGATCTTGCTCTTGGATGCAAGTACCGTCTAGATGGGAAACAAGTTGTTGTCTTTGATGATCGCTCAACTGTTTGTGTCTTCCAAGGAAAGCCACGTGGACTTTATTCATTTGACAATTCCCATTTGTCTCCTTGGCATAACACATGTACACCAATGCAATGCTGTAGTCTGTGTATACGATTTGTAACGAAGCTGTGGTAAAGAGAGAAAGCCAATGTGCATGATAATCAAAAAACATTTAGATATGTGAACAATCTTTGCTATTGTTAAAATGATGGATTTTGGGAATATTGATTATATGATGATTCTAGCAAAAATACAATGTAATAGAATTTCGCCTTTTATACTGTGTCCGTATTTAAAACTATTTTGGAATAAAATAAATGAAGTTTTAAAGAACAGTAAAATAGCTTTTAAGATAAAACTAAGACACTTAGTATTTGGATATAAAACTTCTGAAGAAGAATATTTTGACTTTAACTATTTTTTAACAATTGTGGGTTTTTCAATTTACAAAGCCTACTACATATCTGATCAAAAGACAAAAAATGTCAATGTTTTCTCAATTTTTCTCAATTAGTTCAATAGAAGAGTATGTTTGAAAATTAAAAGTAATGTTTTAGCAACTATTAGAAAACATATGAATAGTCATATTTAGTGATTAAGTGATATTATTTAATATAATATTGATGTACAAAATGTAATATGTATTTTACAACTAATCAGTACCCTGAGTGATTAGTGGATTGTAACAGGGAACATCAGGAGGAGCTTGGACTCCTGAATGATATTGTAACAAGCCAATATTTGAAATAAATATCTAATTATGTTGTTGAAAAAAAAAGAATTTCGTTGATTATCAGATATGAAGGCTACAAAAATAACTTTTATTGATACTTAAGTTTAAAAAGGAAGCAATTATCAAATATTTCTTGCGGGAATTTTTTGTTGTTGTTGTTATTGTTTCAGAAATTAATTTTATTTACGTTATATCAATGAATAAAAAAGACAAGAAGTTAACATCATTGTATATGAAAATGACTGGAACCTATTTATGGATTTTAACAAATCATAAATGTGTGCAATTATTCTTTTTGTGCTGCCATTTTTGTTTGCAAGAAGTGAAGTTAATATATATTTTCAGCTGTTAATATGTATGATCCGTTTGATCCAGATATCAGTCCAGTCCTTGCTGTCGAGCAGGTTTTTGAAAATGTTCTGTTGAAATTGCAAAACTTATTATCGAAATTATAATATGAAATCAATTTTTTCTTGCTGGTTAGTAACGATCATCTTAATAGCTTAATATACAGAGTCACAAGGTACAAAGACATTCAAATCCTGTGTATTTTGGTTTGATTAGGAGGCTGTTACCTCATTTGAGATACTCCATTAAGTAACTAATAAATAAAAGAAATACAAAGACCTAATGGTAAACTGTTTTATGAGTTTATTTACAACCACTGGGTCGATACCACTGCTGGTGGAGATTTATTTCCTCGAGAGTATCACAAGCCCAGTAGTCAGCACTTTTTTTGGTGCTGACATGAATTATCATTGATATGGTTATATTTATAAATTAACTGTTTACAAAATTTTGAATTTTTTGAAATACTAAGCCTTTTCTACCTCAGGCATAGATTACCTTAGCTGTATTTGGCAAAACCTTTAGAAATTTTGGTCCTCAATGCTCTTCAACTTCATACTTTATTTGGCCTTTTTAACTTTTTTGGATTCGTGCGTCACTGATGATATAAAAAAGAAGATGTGGTATGATTGCCAATGAAACTACTTTCCACAAGAAACCAAAATGACACAGACATTAATAACTATAGGTCACCGTACAGCCTTCAACAATGAGCAAAGCCCATACCGCATAGTCAGCTATAAAAGGCCCCGATATGACAATGTAAATGAGTCTTTTGTAGACGAAACGCGCGTCTGGCGTATATACAAAATTTAGTCCTGGTATCTAAGATGAGTTTATTTAGTAATAGTCCAAAATGTTTAAAGGTAATAGCCATATTTACACCAATATATTGAAATCGAATGTATAATACATGTAAATATAAAAAATAAAATGTGATTTGATTGCCAATGTAAGCTTGTTTATCTTCGAATTAAGGTTCATGATTATCTAGTATATATTTTCATCTACTTATGCAGCTTTTACACTATGACTATTTCATACTTTAGGTTATTGCTTCTGGTATTTGTAGATTTCATTACACACAATAACTGTAAAGGTTTTGAATCGATATGCTAAAATCTTCATAAGCAGCAAAAGCTCATAAATATCGAAAAATCATTTACGAGAATCCTCCATATGCCATGTATGTGTTGCCATCTCCACCTTGGATCCAATTCCATACCGACGAGTGCCATGTTCCATTTACTCCCCATTGAAAAGTCGTTCTTTCATGTTCATACCATACTCCTAAAAACTAAACAAAAGAAAAGAGAAATAAATTTTTATCAGATAATTTCAGAGGAGAAAAGCAAGGTGTTGTGGTGTTATATTTGTTTGACTACAATCAATTTCCAGAACTGGACTAGTCTAAATAGACAAAATATGTGTATCTAACTTTTTAAACGAGTATACAAACCCAATTTCTCGATTTATCCGTGTTATCAACACCAAATAGGATGTTTTGTACTTAACCTGTAATACAAACATGAAAGGCATTATATTAACGAAGGCTAAACAAACTCTTGGCCGTTCGAGTAAACATGCACACCAGGCATATTTAGACAATCATTTTTTTTTAAGTTAAAGAAGGTTTCCCTGACTGATTCAAGATCTTATTGTATGTGTATTTACGTTTGAATATATACAGTATCTAACTTATTCTATTCGTCGTTTTCAACTGAAATTATATTTACTATGAACAGTATAAGTTATTGATTACATTGCATAGAATATAGTATGTAATAAAAATAAAGGGGCGAAAGATACTACCAGAGGGACAGTCATACTCAAAGATCGAAAAAAACTGACAACGCCATGGCTAAAAAAGAAAAGGACAAACAGACAAATAATAGTACACAAGACACAATATAGAGAACTAAAGACTAAACAACACGAACCCCACACAAACATACTTCTTACTATTTTCTTATGAACTCACCTTGTTGATATTAAATGTCGGGTCAGCTACTACCTTATCAAAACTGCAAAAAGCCGATGTAGAGATCTGAATAAATTGCAATAAAACCGCAGAGATTAAAAGCGTGTTCATTATAAAATAAACTTGGATATCAATGCAATTCTTACATAACGATTTAACCCCTATTATCATTGTGTCAGTCAATTAGTCCTGAAATATGGTCTTATTGAAGGCACGAAATTGACATAAATAATTATAATTAGTTTAAAAACGAGGTGACACAACTGTCGTACTTTCAATCTCCTTATTTTGCTTTTGTCTTTTTTTGTTTTATCTAACAATAGTCAATAAAAATAGTCTTATATTACTATTTATATTTGTTATTGGTCTGGGAAAGAAAAACTACTGATCTTAAAAACAAACACATTTCTATATCATGTGTATACATGCACGAGTTTACTTTGGATTTTTTCGATTCTGGTTGGTATGTCTTTTTATAATAAGTAATTGTAAAACATGTGGAATTTGTCAACCCTTTTTAAATTATCTTGATTTGTTGATACACAAATAGAGGGAAACTAAAACTATTTACAGAACTTTCAATTGGGATGTGACTGTGTTTTGATTTTCATATCAAAACTAAATTTTCACCTACAATGGATATTGTAAATAGTATATCTTGTAGATAAGTTGCAGTTTTTAATAAAATGTTAAATGCAAAATATTTGATAAAACAAAAGCAAATTTTGATGACAAATTATCAGATATAAATACCAGTGTTTGAAATACATGTTTCTTTAACATACAGTTTGTTATAGTTTTGAATGCAAAAGGCAACACATCATCTCATAAAACAGTGAAAGTGAAAGTTGACATATTGAAATTCTTTGACAGATCAAACGTATTTCATATACAAAACAATTCAACATCGCCAGGGCTAAACATGAGAGTAAAATAAACCAGCCCTTAAAATTATGTGATATACGACGATGCAACATTGATAGCTATGTTGTATTAACTTGTAACCACATTTTGTAGGCGCTATATTAATGTCCTAAAAAAAGTATCGATTTCCTTGGATAAAAGATCGACAGAAATGGCGTCCATTTTATTGAACTAGAATACATTATTATTCGAGGCCAGCTGAAGCCCGTGTGCGGTGAAATCCCTAGTGAGATATTCGGCTTGTTGGTCAAGTTTTTGACTAGTTCACACGACCCAGATTTCAATTATCAATTCTTTGCATACGTAAACGAGTACAATTAACAATGATTGTTTTCAAAATTCAAGCAGTTATTTTTTTAAGTAGGTTTGACTGGGTTGAATGAACTCAAACAAGGTAACATGAAACAAAATAAGATAACGATGTATGTGTCGTAGCAACAACCAAAGAAAACCCTGGTTTTATTGTAACTCATTATAAATTTAAGCCTTGGATGATGGCATACATGCTTACTATTGACATGCGTTCATTTTTGTTGCTTATAATAATCGAGGTTAATAAACCGAAAACGACTTCAAAATAATGTTTGATAATAGGTTTCGAACAACACGCCTACACATGGTTTTTCAGTGTGCATTCCTGTAATATTTTTTTTCCAACAAAAATATATGAGCTACCAAATCGATGCGTAATTATTTCCAAACCCAATGAAAAAACAAATCAAGAAAATATGATTTACAATTGACCAATCCTAATAAACATCCTGCCTTCATTTTTCATCTAATCGAAATAATAAGGAGTTAATTTATGCGTTCAAGATTATCTTATGAGTCAGGTGTAGTAAGAAAGCGTTTCGGACGCCTTACATTTATTACGGGATGTTTTCATTTTTTACAGCATTGGGTCGATACCTCTGCTGATGGACTATCAGTCCTCGAGGGTACCATCAGTTCAGTTGTCAGTTCTTCGGTTCCGACGCGTTTTAAAACAACTCTTCGAAAATGTCCGTTAATACCATTCGTCTGATGTGTTTGAGCTTTTTATTTTTCCATTTGATTAAGGACTTTTCATTTTTAATTTTCCTCGGAGTTCAATATTTTTGTTATTTTATTTTTGAACATGTTTTGCTATTACAAGTTACAATTTCCTCAGACAAAATTGACATTAGTTGAATTTTGCTATTTTCAAAATCCGATTTGGTTATATATCGATAAAAAAGAAGACGATGTGGTATGATTGCCAATGAGACAACTCTCCACTAGAGACCAAAATGACCAGAAATTAACAAGTTTAGGTCACCGTACGGCCTTCAACAATGAGCACAGCCCATAACGCATAGTCAGCTATAAAAGGCCCCGAAATGACAATGTAAAACAATTCCAATATATCTTTCCTACTGATACGGTTCTTACACACCATTGTCTTTCAAATATTCGGTGATGGAATAAAAAGTAAAATCACAAAAATACTGAGCTCCGAGGAAAATTCTAAACGGAAAGTCCCTAACAAATGGCAAAATCAAAAGTTCAAACACATTAAACGAATGGATAACAACTGTCATATTCCTGAATATGTTTGTTGTTGTTCTGAGGTTTGCATGTTGTGTCAACCATTATATTATTTGTTTGTGCGTTTCTCTGTGATGAATGTTCTTGCGTGTGTTTGTGTTGTAATTTTGTCACATAGTTTTGTCATTTTAGCGATATTATTAGCAATGTCATAAAGCGGGAGGTTTTGCTAGCTGTTGAACTAGGTTAAACAAACAATTTTTCTTTGTATGTCCTGTACCAGTCAGATATGTCAAATAGTTCATTTCTATGTATGATTACGTTAGTTTTTGTTTCACTTCAGTGTTCCTGTTGTTCCTGGCATTTCCTCTTGGAGTTGGTGTGTTTTCCTCAGTTTTACTTTGTCACAATGATTTGGTTTATCTCAATCGTTTTATGACTCTCCTGATGAAGGTAAATCCAAAGAAAAACACGTCGGACGCATGCATTTTATAATTTTTTTTCGCATGTTTTTTAGTTATGAAAATCTAAGTAATGTATTTGTGATACTTGTTTGTATACAGGTATTTAATTTAATGAATGAGTGAATACATCTATAAAATTGTATACTTAATGTGAATATGAGTGAATTTTTCGAATCTAAGATTAGTGTTGGGAACAGGTCCCTTCCAAAGTGCATATAACATGCATTTAAAAAAATAACTAAGAACATTGTTGACGAATGCAAGAGGACACTTCCAAATGCGAGAACTAGCTGTATTATTTAAACCATATTTGTTTTAGAATCCTACAACTCAGCAAATATGTTCATTTGAATATTTTTAAGAAAATGAATGCAATTGTCTTTAACAACATGGTTGTCTCGAATATATTCTTAGAAGCTTTCTAATTCCACAAAACGCGTGACATATGCCCAGAAATCTCTATTGAATGTTAATATCACACGAAAACAAAGAAAATACAAGAAAAGTGGGACTGATATAACAAAAATCTAAGAATAATTGTTCTTTTAAGCATAAATATTACTACTTATGCAACCTTAGATTACTATATATATATATACTTCTTTTCCTTCTTAAGATGTATTAACTCTGTACATGACAGTTATTTTAGCTTTGGTTCGTCTTTAGAAACTGATTTTTTTCGTTATCTGACATTTCTTATTGTAATATTACCACGGATACAATGACAAAGATCATTTGACACTTTTAGATTGGCGAGAAACAAAAATAAAAATTTCCTCTCCTTTTAGGTAACGTTTCATGTTAAGGTTCATCATAAGGAATTGAAAAATATGGCCGTGTTTACACCTCCAAAATTACTCTATGAGTACAGACAAACTGGTACATCCAGGAAAGTTTTAAGGCATGGCAGGAACTAGATATATAAAAGTTATATGAAGTCTACGTTTCAGAAAATTATAAACTTACCTGGATTTTGATGTTCATTTTTTTCCAGTCTGCAGAAGATAGCAAAATAAACAAACACCCGAGTTTCATTTGATACGGTCCACTCAGTTACACAGTTTAAACCTGTTAAATCACCTATTGTTTACAGGTGTCTATTGTCCATCTATTGTCCATTTAAATCAATACTACTCACAACATTGATTATATGAGGGGAGCTTCTCAATCGTTTTCACTACTTAGTTAATTTTTGCACCTTCTGCAGGAACGAAAAAAAATGGATAGCAAAATCTAGAAAAGTTTATAATTTTCTAAAACATAAAATGCATTTAAAATTTATATATCTAGTTCCTGCCATCCCTTAAAACTGTTGCAGGTGTATAGGTTAGTCTGTACTCAGAGTAAAATTTGGGGTGTAAATACGGCCATTTTAGCCAAAAGGTTATGATGAACCTTAATGTCTATGTGTTATCACTGTAAAAAAAAAATTGTTTGCATATTGAACATTTGTAATCTGAGTCATTAAATGTAGTATTCCTAACTAGTGTTAAAATCAAAATCAAATGTCGCAGCTTAACGAAAGATACCAAAGGGACAGTCAAACTCATAAATCTAAAACAAACTGACAACGCCATGGCTAAAAATGAAAAAGACAAACAGAAAAACAATAGTACACATGACACAACATAGAAAACTAAAGAATAAACAACACGAACCCCACCACTTAAGATGATACTCTAGACCAGAATACGTTTATCTTAGTTTGGATCTTAGCAAATCAATAAGTACACATTTTTGCCTGTCTTTTATATTTTTGAATGTAAATAAAATTTTCTGTTTTTTATTAACAATTAGGTCACTTAATTAGAATGAACCCTTCCATAATTTCTAAATCGCTTTTTATCATTATTACGTATGGACTATTTATATCATAACAACTACAACATTATGTAAGTTCAACATGGAACTCGCTCATAGTCCATGCACATTTCTACATTGAAACGGCAAATGTCAGAAAACATTGAAATTGAAGGAAAAACAAATGTCACCAGCATTACCATAAATGAAAGTATGTTTTCTGGTTTCCTTCGACAAATGATTGTTGTCTCTTTTGTAACTTCTTCTTCTTTTCGTGCCAATTACATTAGCAAGAGTAAAAAACTTTGTTATGTAATTTACAGAGCCTCATCCCCATTCACTTACAACTACTCATACTGATCACGATGATTAACAATTAGCTTTAAGTGAACATTATCACATATACGTGTTACAGGTTTTTCCGAAAAATCAAATTAGATGGTATCATGCTATCATTCATTATTTTTGATTTAATACATTGTTCATTAACGACAAAACTTACAATAATGACGAAGCACTGAGATATGTTTTCTTTGAGATGTTTATTAGAATAGAAACCTTTATTATGCACAGCGTAATGACTAAAATTACATCTTCAGTACAGGTCTAATAAGTAAAGCAAAAAAGAAACCTCAAAGAAAAATATGATCCGAGGTTATTAATTATACATATAATATTTCACGTAATTTTTTTAAATATTAGATGACATGCAACATAAATATTTCATTATCATCATTAAACATAACAGCTACATATGCATATCCATCTTTACGAAACCTATTATGATTGTATCTTGAAAATGGTCAAAAATGGACTATGAAACAAGTTGTTGACCTTGAAGAATACACTATGTTTTAATACGTTTAATCTTGCAATAAAAGAAAAGGGATCTACGAGGAAACTAGTAGATAAACCCATCATAGATACCAAGATTAAAATTCTAAATTTACGGCAGACGCACGTTTCGTCTACAAAAGACAAACAATGACGCTGGAATAAAAAAATGTTAAAAAGGCCAAATAGAGTACGATATAAAAGAGCATTGAAGACCAAATATTTCTAAAAGTTTGCCAAATACAGCTTAGATAATCTATCCTGAGGTAGAAAAGCCTTAGTATTTCAAAAATTCCAAGTTTCGTCAACAGTTTTATAGTTATGACCATATCAATGATAACTCATATCGACACATCAGTGCTGACTACTGGCCTGGTGATACCCTATACTTTACAAACCATCAATATCATTGATAATGTATGTACACAAGAGTAACTATCATCGGAAAGTTATTGTAATGACATTGACAATGATAAAGAACTTGATATATTGTCACTCATTATCTTGCATCCTTTATCCCTGTAAACATGGTATTCATGAGTATAACAACACTAGCAGGTCTCCTTCATATCTAAATATCTTTATTGCAATTGTTACGAAAAACAAATGCTATTTTTTGCTATTTGCTTCAATTACCAACAATTAGTAAGTAAAACAAGGAACTTTACTACAGTTCATCTTCCGGCCTCCTTTGGACATATTACGGTCCCCATAATGTATTGAGTCCATAAATGTACTATAACAATTCGTAAAATGTCGTTTATTGTCAAAAAGATGTTGAAATTAATTAACAAGAGTTAAAAAATTTATTATGTAATTTAGACAGCCTCATCCCCATTGACTTACAACTACTCATACTGATAATTCTGATTAACAATTAGCGTTAAGAGAACATTATCACACATACGTGCTACAATTCCTTCCCAGAAATAAAATAAGTTGGTATCATGCTATCATTAATTAATTTTGATTTAATACATTGTTCATTAACGACAAAACTTATAAAAATGATGAAGCACTAAAATATGTTTTCTTTGAGATGTTTATTAGAACAGAAACCTTTAGTATGCACAGCGTAATGACTAAAATGACAGTACTGTTACTGCGTATACGTAAGAAAAGAATGAAGGTGAGGGACCAAGGCTTTGTCATTGGAAATAAAACAAAAAAAATAAAAAGTCTTCTATTGTATAAATATATATGTAGGACTGAAATCTATGGCGGGTTCCAAATCTATGGCAGATTCCTAATCTATGGGAAATATAACGTTACCAACGTCAAACAAATCAAATTTATGGCAGATTTTTGTTTTCTCCAAATCTATGGCAGATCTTTTTCATAACGTCACAATTGATTAACGCAATATTACATCGTCGCTGCCGAATACGACGGAACCGATGGATTTGAACACCATTTCAGATGAAGGTATTTCACTTGACAAAATTTTGCAGATGGTTTAAAGGAAGATGTTGCCATTTATCCGAAAGAGGGACAAAATGTGATGTGCCGATCGAAGCCCGCGATGAATAAGGACATCGATGGTTTTCAGCACCGGAAATTTCATAAAAGGATTTATAAAAAAATATTTTACGTCTGGCAAAGTTTATAAACTGAAAGATCAAATTACCTGATACCAATTTGATTAGAATTGTCATCAAATAAAAAAAAAATAACTACAAAATAACATTATGTTTGTTAAGGGACTTCAACTAGTTGGTTTAATGAATGGGCTAAACAGGTACCATGCATTAAAAAATTATTATTTTTACCGGGCGCATCATTTAAATATTTAAGTCTGTATTAGGATATATGAATTCATCATTTATGAAATGTTTTGGTTGTCCATTATGAAAAGTTATTTCACAAATGTTTATAGACATTCTCCCGTTGTCGTATATTTCCACTTGTTTAAGACAAGTCATTGGTCGTATATATACTGCATTGTTGACTTTCCCATTTGCACAAAATTTACCATAGGTTTGGAAACAACAAAATTCCGCCATATATTAGGAAATTAAAAAATTTGCCATAGATTAGGGTTTACAAAAATCTGCCATAGATAGGTAAGTAAGTAAGTAAAAAAGGGTGACTCAATTAGGTTTCGCTAATCTACCTTGAGGCCCTCACAAAGAACAAACAGTACAAATATTACAAAGCTTACAGTTTCTAACATATTATGTAAATGCACTATTCATGCTAACTATAAATTGTCTGTAGAACAAGAGAAAAATGAGTTCATATATATATATATATATATATACATAAAATACAAATCATTAGAATATTTGAGTAAGTTGTTATAAATCATTTATAGTCAAGAAATCAACACATTTTTGTTGAAAAGTGTCCAGGTTTTCACAACATTTTATTTCATTTGGTAGTTTATTCCAAAGTATAGATGAGCTATATGCAAAAGATTTCTTCATTGAATTTGTGTTCGGTCTTAAAAATGAACAGTTTGAATTTTCACATAATGTTATTTTGTAGTTATTTTTTTTTATTTTATGACAATTTTAATCAAATTGGTATCAGATTTGGGATGGCATGACGTCATATTTACCATAGATTAGGAATCTGCCATAGATTTGGAACCCACCATAGATTTGAGTCCTACATATATTCTACAGTATAATAGTCTATTGTTTTGTCAATGTCCGCTTTTATTTCTATTTTTCTTATTAGGTCTTTCCACTTTTCCGTGGAAAGACCTATTGAATTTGTTCTGATTATTATTTTTTTTTTTTTTTTTTTCTTCCGCCTAAATTTTTTCTTGCGTAGTATTGATGTTTCAAAAGATGTCGCCTAGATATTTGGAATATGATGTCGTATAGTTTATACGCTTTAAAAATTTACAACTGCATAACAAAATACTTTACATTGTAAGAGTTATCTCCCCAAACACTGTTTTTCTTGTGGCCACTACTCCTTCGCAACCGTAAAAGATTACGACAAATTTATTTTACCAAATTGCTCGTTACTTCTTCAGGATTAGGATATTCATTTGGACCGAAGCTCTCCGGAGACTCAATATGAGAGTTATTTCCCCTTATGCATTTGATATAAGTGATATGCGTTTCTAACTGGTAAACCATCAGTGATATAGGCCTAGGATCTTTGGATTTAAGTTCCTTGGTCCAAAAAAAGGAAAATAGGGTCAAGGTCAAAGGTCAAGGTCATATTCTAAATTTTGATTTTGGCTTATTTTCTCTTATTTTCAACAACCGTGAAAGATATTGACAAATTATTTTTACTAAATTGTTAGTTGCGACATGTTGTAACTTATAAATTTTGGTTGGAAGGGTGCGTAAACAATAAATGAGAGTTTTCGCCCATCTTATATTTAAAATCATGCCTAAAGTGATATAACTCATTAACCATACATATTACAGACCTAGGGTCTTTTTATTTGAGGTCCTTGGTTGGTGACCTTGAAATTAAGGTCAAGGTCAAAGGTCAATAGGACGTTCTAGATTTTGACCTTTGCTTTAAATTCATATTTATACATTATAAAGTCATAGGAACTGACATTTTAGATTCATTTTTAATATTTTGATAATAAAATAGATCTTTACTTGTGGAAAGACCTTCAATTGTTCTTTGAACAATTGGTTTTTAATTTGTCATTAATTTTCTTTTGCCAAAAAGTGGATGATACATAGTCCCCCAACCTGTTTCCTATCGTTTCAACCGTGTAACACACTATATTCCAGTACTGCCATTATTTCCTTAGATATTTTACGGTATTATTTCTATACCAGATACACACTCTAAAAGACTGATGGAAGCATTGCATGATTTACTGACGTTATAAGTATCTAAATTATACTTTTGATATAACATTTATAAAAAAAAAAATACCGTGTATATGTGTGAACAACATTCTCAGTGGTAAAAACTTCAATTAAATAGGACGGATCGATGAAACAATCGATTCGTGGGATTTTGAACTAAAACGATTGTTCATATTACTGTAATCAGAAATAAATATTGTTTGACATGGGTAACTTTGTAGGAACCTCTTATCAAAAATTAAAATTATCAATTTGCAAATATCAGTTATAACACCTGTATGCCTGTAGATTGTGTCTAAAATATTTGTTTGGTTTCAGACAATTTCCATTCATTTCGGTGTGTGTGTGTGTGTTTTTATTTGTCTGTTTTTTGTTGTTTTTTCTTTAGGAGGGGTCTTGTGACGAACATATGCAGGCACAAAACTTATCTAAATTAATTAGGATCAGAACGGGTTTACCGAAAAGAGGAAAATGGACCAAATTTAAAGGAAATCTAAAAGGACAAAAAAATCGAGTGTTAAAATAAAAAGAATAAAATTCAAGTCGAGATCTATCAGTGGGAAAATGCAGGCATCGGCAGACGTCCCGGCAACCAAGGGGCAAGAATAATAGACACAAATTCCAGAATACAGATATGAAGATCCTAATCAAGACCCTCATTAAAGTTGTTTTTTTTAAATATAAAACAAATAAAGTTTTTTCTTATTTCCGTTCTGAAACAAATTATTACAGTCTAGAAATTTTGATTTTAACAATTCTTTAACAAAAATTTGCCCCTCCCTAAAAAAAAAAAAAAAAAGGTCGGTGCCTAACATCATTTATTGCGGGAAATCTTTAATTTCTCCTGATTATATTTTTACATAGGACATGATTCCCTTCGTTGTGTGTGCAAGATGTCGTGCGCATCTCTTTTCATTTTCTGTGATATATTATATTGTTTTAATATTCCAAAAATAACTTGAAATCAATTTGGTTTATCAGATGTGTCCTAATTTTTTTTCAGCTACTGTCAAACATTGGAATTTCAAGTGCGTTAGATCAATTTTAAGGGAGACAACGATTTATACTTTTCAACCACTTCTAAGCGACCAAGAGTTGTCTCCATTGAAATGTGGTTTGGTATCGATACACATGTTTCTTTAAAGATTTTTCAAAGCACAACACATAAAACGTTTCTGTTAAGAGAAAATGTAATTCTTTCACAGGAAATTAGTTTTAAGATTTTAGGAATGAACAGTTTATCCAAACTTTAGTTGTTAGTTAGGAAATCATTAATTTTGTAAATATTTTTTTCGGCTTTAAAACAAAATTTTCTGCATATGTAAAAATGATTACCGTATGTATTTCTTTAAGAAAGACTACTTGGTTTCACGGTAAGACACGTCGAAATTTACGAAACAGCCATTTAATCGTATATTACAAATATTCGTAATATAGAAAAACTATATTACAGATATTCGTAATATTGATCATTACGTTTTTTTTGTAATATAGGCCTTATATTACACAAAGCTGTAATGGTACTATTTGTCGAATATTACAAGTTTGAGAAATATTACGAATAATAATAATCGCCTGGACTGTTAATAGAAACCTTTATTATGCACAGCGCAATGACGACGATAATGACATCTTGAACACATTTTCAGATAAGTAGAGCAAAAAAATACCTTTTATAAAATATAATTAAAGCTGTAAATTATAAATACTGTATTTCATGTGGTTTAATAGTCTTTTGTAAGTGTTCCATTGTGAAACCTTGAATGACATGTAACATAATTCTGTCATCATCATGATAATAAATAACGGTTATTTATGCATCTTTAAAAGTATATTCTGATTGTATCCGGCAAATTGTCAGAACTGAACTTAAAAACAAGGTGTCAACACTTTGTTTTAAGACATGGATCTCTTACGAAAAAACCCCAAAGAAGTTCAGGAGACACGTGTATGGATTTCAATAAAATTAGAATGAGGGAGTGTCGGAGGGGTCCTGATCCAAAAAAAAACAAGGCTTAAAAACATGCAATCCCGAGGTCCCAAATTTAAAGAAGTTTAAATCCCGACATCCCGAAATTTGTAAAAGAATTCCCGGATCCCGAAAGGATCAATCCCGAAATCCCCCGCTTAAAAACACCCGATCCCGAGATCCCGAAAAGGTCATGCCCCCTCTAGAATAATTGACAAAATCTTCGACTGCTTGATGATGGAGTTATAATGATCTTGACAATTATACAAACACATTCGCTGTTATAAGTGATTTGCCAATTTTATAAATCATACAAACACATAATAAGTTCTATGTAAGAGAAAGACACATTTATCAACATAAGTCCCCTGCCCCACCCCCAAACCAATTGTCCTCTTAATTACATTGAGAGTACTTGTTCACTTCTTCACTGTGTTTATATACTGACGCCTAAAATATTAGAAATTTGATTTGATTTACACATGAGCATATTTCGCCTTCCAGATTTGCTATGAGTATGGGTTTAATAGGTTTAGATATTCATATATATTCAATATTGGCGAAATCAAAAGCACAAACACATCAAACGAGTGGACAATAACTGTCATATTCCTGCCTTGGTACAGGCACCTTTATAGCTTTTTGTAGCATGAAAGGTCTTTTGAGACGTGCTTTTATTTGATTAGAGATTTTCCGTCTTGAATTTTCCTCGGAGTACAGTATCTTTGTGATTTTACTTTTTTCATACATATTTCTGTTTTCTAAAAGCCAAATATCACAAAAAGTTATATGCATTGCGATGTATGACATCGTTTAATCTCATTATGTTCACGAACTAAGCCTGGTGTTTATAGTTTTATTTAGTTTTTCTATATGGAATCTATATGATATGTGAACTAAAATTAACAATATTATCCAATATTAATTATTCTTTAAGAATTCCACGCATGTTTTAATTTGATATAATCAAAACTTGAATTCAAACACGCTACATGTATTAAAAAATGTTTTTTTTTAAATTATCCAATTGGAAGTTTTGGATTAGGAAACATTTTGAGCCTCTGACGGCAAGTCTTTCTGTTAATAGATATAAAAAGATGTGGTATGAGTGCCAATGTGATATATCTAAATCCAAGTCACAAGTTATAAAAGTAAACCATTATAAGTCAAAGTACGGTCCTCAACACCGAGCCTTGGCTCAATCCGAACGGCAAGAAATTAAGGGCACCAAATAATCTATATAAAAAACGAAAAACGAGAAACACTTGTGTATGTTGCATAAACTGCATTTACTGTCTGTTTGTACCAGTAAACATAAATATGAAAACAACAATTGTAATTATATTGTGAATCGTCTAACTATCCATTGTCACATCACTATATAATTTCATTGGGGTAAGTAATTGTATGATGTATTCACCTTTGAACTTATTATTTTTATTATATAATTACTCTAAGCGCTTAGAATAAAATAACCAATGAATGCAGTTAAAAGTGGTGTTTATTGGTTACCTTCTGCTGTTGTTTGATATATAGTCGGGTTGTTGTCTCTTTGACACATTCCCCATTTCCATTCTCAATTTTATTTAACATTTAAACCACCAATACAATAAGAATGACATAAAATGTTGAATACATATTAAAACAAAATTATGTTTGTGTGTGATTAGACAATACCAGTTTAAAAAAAACGAAAAAAGCCGCACACGTGACATTTGCAATGGTACAGTGGATATGTATAATGAAAACAATTGAACTGATGATACATATTCATCTTACGAGTGTAAGATATATAGATATAAGAAACTTAGTATTAGAGTAATACATGTTATTCATATATTCCTATCATGACATATTGTTTTTGTTTTTATTTTTGAAATATAAACATTGTAGCCCTCTTGAAACATGATCAATGTGGATTCATTTTATTTTTTCGTTGCTTGAGTTTCTTGAAAAAATCATGTGATAGAACTGTTTGTTTAATGACATCCCTTGCAAATTTCTTTCCTAATGATCGTTTTCAAATAAATAACACCTACATCTTACATTTAACCGAATTTCATTCGACAAAAATAAAATTAAATCAATTACCTACTCTGTAAAAATTTTAGAACGCTCTGAACGAAAATCAATCATTTGATCATAATAATAAGTAGATTGATTAGCCTTGTTGAACTTAGACAAAATAAGACAAAATAAATCTTAGTGCAAAGCATCATAGAAAACTAATCTGCTTTCTGTAATATTATGAAAGCATCTTTTCCCCGGGTGTTCCTCCGATCAATCTATGAAAATTAAAATAGAAATCGCGAATTTTCCCTTTAACAATATTTTTATACTGGTTACTGTTTTAATATGGGGACGAAGTCCCCTATTACAGTAGAAAATTCATAAAAAAAAAAAAAAAAAAAAAAAAAAGTCGGGAAAATTTCCCGAATTTTTCATTGTACTAATGATCTCAAAATCGTTCAATATTTTTTTGTCGCGTTTTTGAATTTCCGGATCTGCGCAGAAATCTATTTCCGTTTCCGGTCTTGTTTACATGAGACTTTGAATAAAATGTATATTTATCAGTCTAAGAAAGGAACTAATACTAATTCATTTAAAAAAAATGTTTGTTATTAAAAAAACGTTACCTGATGACAGCGTTTCATTGTTCACATTGAATATGACGTCATAACTTAAATAACGTCACAACTAAAATCCCTAACAACAGAACCAAAATCGGAAACGTAACGGTATTTCCGTTTCTCTTTTTAACATTGTTGACTTCATTGTTGATTTAAAAAAAAAATCATAGACTTCGTCCCCATTCACAGGTAATGCCTGCCTCATTTTATAATTTGTTTTTGTGTTGAATATAAAAATAGGCATGCTTAACCCTGAATAAAATTTAAACTCGACAAAAACATGGCAAATCAAAAAAATTTAGGCGAAATAGAATACGTATGTTTTTCATGTGTAGGACATTGGTTTTCTCCTTTGAATTATTGTTGACTACCGTTTTATGGCATGGATTTTGCTAATTTTTGAAGGCCATACAATGACCTTTATTGATAACATTCACATCGTGCACATCATAGTTAAAAATATTAATTGATGTTTTGTTTCCTAAACTTCAATGACAAAAATTTCATCTAAAATCAGAACACGTTTTATTTTAGTTAGATATCTTTGTAAATAGATACGTTGACTTCTCTGTTGTCTTTTATCTGGTTCGCGGTTTATCGCTATAACACCAGGTTCAAGCCATATCTTTCTACATTGAAAATGCTTGTACCAAGTCAGGAATATGAAAGTTGTTGTCCATTCGTTTTATCATTTGATTTTGCCATTTGATTAGGGGATTTTACGTTTTGAATGTTCCTTGGAGATCAGTATTTTTGTGATTTTACTTTTTATCGGATTCGAATGCGAATTTAAGTCATCTTGTAACTATTTTCTGCCTTTATTTTTGTTAATCCATCTGTATTGCTGTTACGCAGTGTTGTCATTTAGCCATATTTTTTAAAACATTGCCATATAAACGAGAGCTTAAGGTAACAATTGAACCAGGTTCAGCCAACCATTGTTTCTTAAAATATCCTGTACCTGTTTTCTCTCCATCGATTTATGACTTTTGAATACCGATATACTACTGTCGCCTTTATTTATCTACCAACATAACATTGAATGAAATCGGACAAATCCCAGACTGGATATAAATAGAAATATCAATACGGGCTATATATAAGAAATAAATCAATTTTCAGTGACACTGTTCATTACATTGAAAAACATACTGTAAGGACCTCGAGGAGTTTTTTTTCTGATCTGTGATCATTGCTCTACATACATGCATGATATAGTGGTCTCAATATGGTCAGCATTGCACCAGGATCCACTGATCCTTCCAGAGAACAAATATGACGCCTACTTTTGAAAAAGACCTTCTATTGTTACTTATTTTGTTTTATTTGTAGAACTGTTTACATGGTGTCTGTCTCTAATCTTTTTATGCTATGGTGCATTTCAATATTCTTCATACAACGATTCGTGTAATCTTTGTATCTGCAATATATTTTTGTAAAAATTAGAAAAAACCCAGAAAATCCAGATAATTGTTTTCATTTTTTATGAAGAAAGCCTCATCCCCATTCGGTCACAACGAATCATACTGATTTACAATTAACCTCAAGAAAGGAAATAAGGTTTAATCATGCTAGCAAGAATTACTTTTTTTTTTTACAGCGCAATGACGACGATAATGACATCTTGAACACATTTTCAGATAAGTAGAGCAAAAAAATACCTTTTATGAAATATAATTAAAGCTGTAAATTATAAATACTGTATTTCATGTGGTTTAATAGTCTTTTGTAAGTGTTCCATTGTGAAACCTCGAATGACATGTAACATAATTCTGTCATCATCATGATAATAAATAACGGTTATTTATGCATCTTTAAAAGTATATTCTGATTGTATCCGGCAAATTGTCAGAACTGAACTTAAAAACAAGGTTTCAACATTTTGTTTTAAGACATGGATCTCTTACGAAAAAAACCCCAAAGAAGCTCAGGAGACACGTGTCTGGATTTCAATAGAATTAGAATTATGGGTGTCGGAGGGGTCCTGATCCAAAAAACCAAGGCTTAAAAACATGCAATCCCGAGGTCCCAAATTTAAAGAAATTTAAATCCTGACATCCCGAAATTTGTAAAAGAATTCCCGGATCCCGAAAGGATCAATCCCGAAATCCCCCGCTTAAAAACACCCGATCCCGAGATCCCGAAAAGGTCCTGCCCCCTCTAGAATAATTGACAAAATCTTCGTCTGCTTGATGATAGAGTTTTTAATGATCTTGACAATTATACAAATACATTCGCTGTTATAAGTGATTTGCTAATTTTATAAATCATACAAGCACATAATATATATGTAGGATATAGACACATTTATCAACATAAGTCCCCTGCCCCAACCCCAAACCAATTTTCCTCTTAATTACATTGAAAGTACTTGTTCACTTCTTCACTGTGTCTATATACTGACGCCTAAAATAGTCGAAATTGATTTGATTTACACATTAGCATATTTCGCCTTCCAGATTTGTTATGAGTATGGGTATAATAGGTTTAGATATTCATATATATTCAATATTGGCGAAATCAAAAGCACAAACACATCAAACGAGTGGACAATAACTGTCATATTCCTGCCTTGGTACAGGCACCTTTATAGCTTTTTGTAGCATGAAAGGTCTTTTTAGACGTGCTTTTATTTGATTAGAGATTTTCCGTCTTGAACTTTCCTCGGAGTACAGTATCTTTGTGATTTTACTTTTTACTTTTTTCATACACAATCCTGTTTTCTAAAAGTCAAATATCACAATAAGTTATATGCATTGCGATGTATCACATCGTTTAATCTCATTATGTTCACGAACTAAGCCTGGTATTTATAGTTTTTTTAGTTTTTCTATACGGAATCTATATGATATGTGATATGTTAATTATTCTTTAAGATTTCCACGCATGTTTTAATTTGATATAATCAAAACTTGAATTCAAACACGCTACATGTATTAAAAAAATGTTTTTTTTTAATTATCAAATTGGACGTTTTGGATTAGAAAACATTATGAGCCTCTGATGGCAAGTCTTTCTGTCAATAGATATAAAAAGATATGGTATGAGTGCCAATGTGATATCTCTCAATCCAAGTCACAAGTTATAAAAGTAAACCATTATAGGTAAAAGTACGGTTCTCAACACCGAGCCTTGGCTCAATCCGAACGGCAAGAAATGAAGGGCACCAAATAATCTGTATAAAAAACGAAAAACGAGAAACACTTTTGTATGTTGCATAATCTGCATTTACTGTCTGTTCGCACCAGTAAACATAAATATGAAAACAACAATTGTAATTATATTGTGAATCGTCTAACTATCCATTGTCACATCACTATATAATTTCATTGGGATAAGTAATTGTATGACGTATTCACCTTTCAACTTATAATATTTATCATATAATTACTCTAAGCGCTTAGAATAAAATAACCAATGAATGCAGTTAAAAGTGGTGTTTATTGGTTACCTTCTGCTGTTGTCTGATATATAGTCGGGTTGTTGTCTCTTTGACACATTCCCCATTTCCATTCTCAATTTTATTTAACATTTAAACCACCAATACAATAAGAATGACATAAAATATTGAATACATATTAAAACAAAATTATGTTTGTGTGTGATTAGACAATACCAGTTTAAAAAAACCCGAAAAAAGCCGCACACGTGACATTTGCAATGGTACAGTGGATATGTATAATGAAAACAATTGAACTGATGATACATATTCATCTTACGAGTGTAAGACATATATATATAAGAAACTTAGTATTAGAGTAATACATGTTATTCATATATTCCTAACATGATATATTCTGTTTGTTTTTATTGTTGAAATATAAACATTGTAGCCCTCTTGAAACATGATCCATGTCGATTCATTTTATTTTTCGTTGCTTGAGTTTCTTGAAAAAATCATGTGATAGAACTGTTTGTTTAATGACACCCCTTGCAAATTTCTTTCCTAATGATCGTTTTCAAATAAGTAACACCTACATCTTACATTTAACCGAAT
The DNA here is from genome assembly GCA_019925275.1 of Mytilus edulis. Classification (NCBI taxonomy): domain Eukaryota; kingdom Metazoa; phylum Mollusca; class Bivalvia; order Mytilida; family Mytilidae; genus Mytilus; species Mytilus edulis. The sequence goes on along the minus strand of CM034360.1, from coordinate 410,792 downwards.
TTCATTCGACAAAAATAAAATTAAATCAATTACCTACTCTGTAAATTTTTTAGAACGCTCTGAACGAAAATCAATCATTTGATCATAATAAGTAGATTGATTAGCCTTGTTGAACTTAGACAAAATAAGACAAAATAAATCTTAGTGCAATGCATCATAGAAAACTAATCTGCTTTCTGTAATATTATGAAAGCATCTTTTCCCCGGGTGTTCCTCCGATCAATCTATGGAAATTAAATTAAATTATCTGTCTCGGCTTCGAAGGAACGCACAGGGATAAAGAATTAAAGCAGACAGTACATTGACTAATAATGGTTTACTTTTACTAAATATGGATGGAGAGTTGTCTCATTTGCACTCATATCAAGTATTCGTATATCTATACAATATATACAAATAGGATCACGTGTATTCATAAACATCGAGGCAAAAACGTTAGTTGAAATCATACTGACACCACCAAGCCAAAACACAAATGTCATTTTATAATATACAATATTCTACTTAGTGTGTTGATAAAGTACTGCTGCTAATGTAATCCAAGTATTTTTGGTACAAAACAAATAGTAACACAATGGTTAGTAAAGATTGATTAACTGATTAAAATAATAACGGTTTCTTGGTATTAAATATGTACTTGGTATTAAATATGTATTAAAAATCCGTCTGACAATTTTACCTGGAAAACCTGGCTTTTACCGGCATCTATCATGCATTTGAGGACAATTTGTGCTGCATATATTTGATATATTGGTTCGAACAATGCAAATAATAAAACCAACCATCCTATACTTCTTGCTTATAATCGTTTGTTTGCAAACATTTACTCAAAATTTGATTATAAAAGAAAACATCTTCATGTATATTAGGGATTTGCTACTGAAGCTTTTAGGGTCACTATGCAAAGCATTATATCATGTATTCGATTGTCCATGTCGTTGAACGGACATCATATGCCAAAACTAGATAGTTATATTGTGAATTCGACTATTGCATTATCTTGATGACACCATATCTACTATTAGCCGAATTGACAAATTGTTTTAACAGAAAAATAAGTTAAAAAGTTACTAAAAACTATATTAATGGTTAAGTATATTCATTGAGAACTCGTACAGATAATTGTATGATTAAGAGAATCAAACAATTTGAAATGTAAAGATTATTTAAGAACATCAATGAACTTTGATAATTTAGAGGATTTTCATTAATAATTTGAATAACATATTTCAGAACAATTGCAAACAACTCAGAAATGTGTCAAATTGTACATTACTACTATAAACATAAAAAGTAACTGTTCACACGAAAAGATATAATTCTGTGTTATCATATTATTATTCCTTATCATTGGTTCATTATATAAATGGTACACTAAATGATTTATTTTTCTCAATTATTGAAACAGAAACCTTAATTGAACGTACAGTAGTAATGATATTGACTTCTATAGTAAAAAGTAAAATCACAACTCAGAGGAAAATTATAAATAGAAAGTCCCTAATCAAATGGCATACTCAAAAGCTGAAACACATCGAATGCACGGATAACAACTGTCATATTCCTAACTAGGTATAGGCATTTTCGATAAATAGAACATGGTGGATTAAACTTCTTGGGTTTATAGCTAGCTGACCATTGGCAGACACATAAATCCAACCAAAATCCCATTATATTGACAACAATGTGTGAACAAAACAAACAGACATAATATGTAAAAATGTCAAAGATAGGGGTACAGCAGTCAATTTTGTGTTATAATCTTATTAATCACTATGAAAAAAAACCCCAACCAAATATGTAACAAAATAGCACAAAAGGCATATAGACAAAGCAGAATGGCAAAAATGAAAGACAAAAATACAAACAACTACTATAGCAAAATAACACCCAGGATGTATAAGTACAGAGCCACGTCATGTAACAAAGAAAAACAAAAGGCATATATCATGTATAGACAAGCCCATTCGCAAAAATGGAAAAATAATAACTCAGGAAAGTAAGCCTCAACTAGATAACTTCTAGATAACTGCTTCTGCTCATCGTTCAATACTATAAAATATAGTGTGTTTTGTTACAGTACATTATCGTTTTTAAAGTTAAGTAAGTTATCAACATTGAATGTTGGATAATTGTGTCAAGATCATATTTTTCAGAGTTTTTATAATATATATATTCAGTTTAATTTTAAAGTTGTTAGAATGGTAAATTTTAAAACCACGGAATATTATCACTGATAACAAATATTAATGTAAAATCAAATGCATGCTGGAAGTAGGGGCAACACATTGTTGGTGGCCTAGTACTGTTATCTGCTCGTTAGTTGGGTTGTTGTCTCTTTGAAACATTTCCGATTTCCATTCTCAATTTAATTAGTTTGCCTTAGAGAAGTAAGGCGATCTCTTAAGTGAGAGTGTTGTTTAATCTACATGTACTTGATGTTTGCTCCAGTATAAACAGATTTCGAATTATAACCGAGTTCCAATGTCCCCCGCGTTGCACATGTTTTATATTTCAAAGGTACAGGGGTAATAACTAAATAACACACTGTTTTTGTAGCGCTAACGAGTTTTTTTTTCGATTAATTTTATATTTCCAAGGCACATTTTAAAAAAAGTCGATCGGCCACCTTTATAGAACTTTTCCGATATATTGTTGATATTAACCTATAGTAGAAGTTTCATAAAACGTTGGCAAGAATTGTTACTGCGCACGCGCTAACAAGACCGAGCGGACTGACGAGCGCTGGGACGCACGGAAAGGACACACAAACAAACGCCCGGTATTTCCATTTCCCCTGCAACGTGTTACTCGAGGGACTAAACACGCATATGAAAAACTGGATTACGTATATATTGTAAACAGTCCAATAGCACATTTCCACAGCACTGCTTATCTAATTGGGACATTGATTGTTATTTATTCAGGGTCGACGTTATGATTGTGATTTAACTATATTCGTTGAAGAAAATTATAATGACATGTGACACATGCCATACTATATGGTTCATACCTTTAATCAAAACAGGGTTTATCTAACTCCTCTTTTTATAAATCAACTTTGGAATCCCGTATTTTTGTTTATATGTTGAAATCGATTTATGACTATTGTACAGAGGTATACTACGTTTGCCCTCTTTACCAGTGCTAGAGATATAAACAGAGTAAGAATTAGACAAAAAATCACAATTGCTCAAAATCTACACTATAATTCTACGTATTACAACATACAATTCTTTTTAAGAACATTGACTGAAAACCTTTTAATAATCCAGTTAATGCGTAAACATTTTTTATAATGATGTACCAACAGTGAACTTAAATTAATATTTAACCGTATTTCTTTGATAAAAGAAAGAAATACAATAACACAAACTGAGAAGACAATGCTGTAGGCAGTTTTATTTATCTAATGTGTTTCATCTGCTTAGTCTATTTGCACTTAAACAAAATAACATGTGTTAGTGGTAGTTCGCTGAAACCGACTTAACTGTTCCACATTCGCGATCTCATGATAACGTGCTCGCCTCGTATTTAGGTTTTCAAATAAAAAAGATGGCATTTATCTGCTAGCCACGTGGCATATTGACTCTAAGCCACGTGGCATATCGACTCTAAGCCACGACCATTGACGTGAACGGGCTGATATATCTTCACGCAAACGTCACACTACCTAAGCAATATAAACTTAGTATGTTCATATAATACTCTTGTTTATGTACTGACACTAAACCATGGTTCAATTCATTTAAAAACAAGAAATTATTTAGGTACGTGATTTAAATAATCCATGCTAACTTTACATTACCAGTGTATTGTCCTAAAACTATGTCTAAAACCTCACTTGGGACAAACATACCTCTACTGTAGACTAACATGGCTATGAGATCAAATCCTACTCCCATGTAATGCATGTATTGTTTAGAACGGTCTCTTATTACTTTAAAAGAGGGACGACATATAACTTTAAGTTATTATTTAAAACAAAGTGTTGACATAAAGATATGTAAATGGTGAATAATCCCTGATAAATCTAATACAGAAAATTGTATAATTAAGATAATCTACAATTTAAGGTATAAATAAACGCAACAGTAGTATACCGCTGGTAAAAGGTCATTAAACACTTCCATCATCATCATAACAATGTTCAATAGTCATCATTCGGTTAAGCGAAAACAAATCAGGGTCAAAAACCATAACCGAGTGAACACATAAGAACTATAAAAGAAAAAGAACGGGAAAACATAAACACTGAAGTGCTACAAAAACAAACGTCAACAAACACAGAAACGGCATATTTAATATAAACAGTCATATTCCTGACTTTGTAAAGTCATATTAGGAAAAAAATGTAGGTTGAACCTAGTTTTATTGCAAGTCGAACCTACTCTTTATATGAAAATGCCAAAAACTACTGTTGAATTGACAACAGTACGTGACAGGAATACAGTACAAATAAAAGAATAACAATTGATAACACCCATAAATTTACGACTGTACACCAGTTCACCACAAAAACAAATTTTGAATTTTGCGTCAAATGAATATATCAACGCCACAAACAGTGCGGATATATAAGTGGGATTGCGTTTGAAATGGTGTTATTTTATGTATTTTGTAACCGAAACAAGTAAATTGATATATAATTGTGTTTGTGATGGCGTAATTATTTGTATTTTCTAACCAAACCAGGTTGGTTTTTTCTTTTTATTCAAAAATGTGTAAAACAAAAAAGTCCTGTGCGTATAGTTGCTTTAAACTTTAAATCTCAAACGAAATTGCGGATTGTTTATCTTAACATTTATATGTTGTTGTCCCCGCAGATAAAGCCCCAAACAACATCGTTTTTGTGTGTTAAACTCATTACATTAACTGCTTGATAAACGAATTAGGTATTAACAATTCACTTGGAAACTCAACTCATAACCTCACTACACTTACCAAAGAGGAAATCCTGGATAATCATAGGTCTGTCCTATATTCCATTGGAATTTAAACCAAAGATGAAGAACTGGATCTTCCATCACTGTACTGGATACCTAAACTACATAAGTGTGCTTACAAACAAAGGTATATTGCTGGGTCTTCTAAGTGCTCGATGCAATCTCTTTCTACATTATTAACATCTATTTTATCAAAATCCGGGCTTCAAAGTTATTGTGAAACTGCCTATTCTAGAGGTGGCGTGAATCAGATGTGGATACTAACAAATTCCAAAGATCTTTTGGAGTACATACAATTTAACTTTCTTTCATCTTGCAATAGTATTAAAACATTTGACTTTTCTACACTTTAGACAAGTATTCCACATTCCAAATTAAAAGACATTGAAAGAGTTGGTATTGCTTTGTTTAATAAAAATGAATGGTCAACGTAGATACAAGTATCTTGTCTTAGGGATTGATAAATCCTACTTTGTAAAGGATCACTCTGATTCAAACAAAAAATCTCTGTATCTGATATTATCAAGATGCATGATTTCAAAGTACCTACCGAATTAGACTATTTACCGGATTTGTTATTTCATAAGCAACACGACGGGTGCCACATGTGGAGCAAGATCTGCTTACCCTTCCGGAGCACCTGAGATCACCCCAGTTTTTGGTGGGGTTCGTGTTGCTTATTCTTTAGTTTTCTATTTTGGGTGTCACGTGTACTATTGTTTGTCTGTTTGTCCTTTTTATTTTTAGCCATTGCGTTGTCAGTTTATTTTCGATTTATGAGTTTGACTGTCCCTCTGGTATCTTTCGTCCCTATTTTCTTGATTGACAACATATGTGTTATGTTCGGAGGACTGTCGGCATTCCAATGGGAACCAATTGTGCCCCTCTTCTTGCCAACTTGTTTCTTTACATCTAGAAATTGACAATAAGGGTCGGTTGAAAACAAAACTTTACGACAAAAGAGATGATTTCAGTTTTCCAATTGTGAACTTTCCATTTCTAAGTAGCAACATTTAAGCAGCACCTAAATACGGGGTATATATCTCCCAATTGATACGATATTTCCGGGCTTCTTTTTCCTATCATGATTTTCTTGATAGGGGGTTGCTGCTCACAAGGAAACTATGAGTATTGAAGTTGAAATAATCCCCTCGTAAATTTTACGGACGCCATCACGAGTTGGTTGACCGTTATGGAATAACCGTTTCACAGATGACATCGGATATGTTTCGTACGTCGTAACAACAATACCCTTCCCTTTTTTTTAATGTGACCTACCGAATGAGACTATTTACCGGATTTGTTATAACATGAGCAACACGACGGGTGTCACATGTGGAGCAGGATCTACTTACCCTTCCGGAGTACCTGAGATCACACCCAGTTTTTGGTGGGGTTCGTGTTGCTTATTCTTTACTTTTCTATGTTGTGTCATATGTACTATTGTTTGTCTGTCTGTCTTTTTCAGCCATGGCGTTGTCAGTTTATTTTCGATTGATGAGTTTGACTGTCCCTCTGGTATCTTTTGTCCCTCTTTTATATATCTATATAGAGATTTTTTTTTAAATATAATATAAAACATAAAAGATAAGACATAACACGATAAACAACACCATTTACAAAAGGAACATCATAACTTAATGCATGAATTTTCGACATATAAATGCCGAGAAACGTCAAGTAGCAATGCGAATTCACACTAGGCCACGTTTGGTACTTAGCAGATCAGACGCCGTAGATGGTAGGCCACAATCTAAGACGTGGTAAAAATGTCGTTAGTTAGTTTAGACACCTACCCATGGTATATATCAACCAATTCGTCATGGTTTTCCTAAAAATGACGGTATGACGGTATGTCATTTTTCCTCCTCGTAACTCTGTTGGAGCAGTTTCTGCGTAAGGAGTACACTCCGGTATATGAAATCCGTATGTTTGATTATACACGAGCATAACGTTTCAACTGAGATATGTAAAAACACCACCTGATGGGACAGAGGGTATGTTAATGCGTAGAAATGTGTAATTGATTATTGGAAAGTTGAAATCGTTCCATTTGTCATAGATTTTAATGCGTACTCGTCTATCTGTTTAATAATGAGGAGAGGATCATCTGTCATATAAATACGAAATTTAACACTAGATACAAATTTGGGTGAATATCAACAATAAAACTATACAATTAGAGGTAGCTAAAACTTCCCTATACAGATTTAAGGAGAATAATCTTGATGTTCATACAAATGTAGTACGAAGAAGTGAAAATTAGTAGATATTCCAAATAATCAAAGCTGGTATATAGACAAGATCCATAAAAATATAAAAAAAAAACAAAAAACAAAATCATTATAAACAGTATAACAGGTAGAATTAACAAGAAAATACGATTTGAGAGTACTCGCAGTTACTGACAGCTAGTTAAAAGTCAAAAACAATTAATAATAAAAAATCATGCATCAGAGACTAAAATCAACTAAAACACATCCCAGGGATTTAGTGTATTTTAACGTCATGAACAGTCAGAGAAGACATGACTTGTGCAATGCCAAAAATAAATGTATCGGCGCGACAGGTAGTAGGCTGGTGAGGAGCGACTTCTTTAGAGATAAAAATTAACGTGTGTGTGTCTCTATACATTTCGCCTTAAAAGAAGATACAATTTAGTTATGTTTTAATTTGCTAATGACAAAATCGATATTGATGCCAATGTAAACTATATTCAGAGATCTAATTACAATATTGGTACGATAACCCTTACTTATAAGTTTGTTTAAAGGTTCGATGAGTTTACACGGATCACATAGTGATTTCCTCGCTTTAAGTACAATATTACCGTAAAATTTAGGATGTAAAATACAATTTTAATAAGTTTTCTACAGGTACAGCCAAATTTACTAATCAAATCTTTGTATCTATGAAAGAATTTAGTAAAAGTTTTAATTAATTTATGGTATCGAAATCCCTGACACAATAATTTCCCAGTGATGCATTGATTACGTTCGTTAAAATCTATGACATCAGAACACACACGGGCATACCGAACGAGTTGGGATATATAAGGTTTAGATTTAAGATTTTGAACCTCAACACCCACATGCATGCATACAAGTGCAAATTAATACTATTAAACATACGAAAGATCGTTAATCCGGTAAAAATCAATATCTGTTATTATATTATCCTTTCTTTAGTTGATAACCTTTGGTCATTACACGAACTGTACATTTATATGATTTATTCTAAACAATAATGGGAATTAGAAACCTTAGAAGAACATACCGGAATGACGGTTATGACCTCAAGCTTTATAGCACTTTTATTTTCAGTAGTAAAAAAATCTCAATAAAATCAGTTCTGCTCATTGTAGAATTTGTCATAGAAGTCATAAGCTAGTAGTCAGACATTGTATGTGTGAACCTTCTGTTCAAAGTAACACTTAATATTCAGTTTACTTTGAGCTTTACAATTTACAGATTAGCTACGTCGGCTGTAAAATGACAGTATTCGAATAAATGACCATACATCTGATAACCTATTTATGGTTGAAAATTTTCTCTACAGATTGTCATCAACTGTTTGAAAAATTGTGTTGTTATAATAAAACATAAAAAAACAGCCTAACATTTATCTTTAATTTCGTGTTTAAATTTTCAAAAATCAGTCAAAGTTTTATACATTCTCAGGTAAACGTGCACTTGCATTAACCGATTTCTATCTGACGCAACTCAGATATAAATCGCCTTGAGTTGCGTCAGCTATAAATCGCCTTGAGTTGCGTCAGGTATAAATCGCCTTGAGTTGGGTCAGGTATAAATCGCCTTGAGTTGCGTCAGGTATAAATCGCATTGAGTTGCGTCAGGTATAATTCGCCTTGAGTTGCGTCAGCTATGAATCGCCTTGAGTTGCGTCAGGTATAAATCGCCTTGAGTTGCGGCAGGTATAAATCGCCTTGAATTGGGTCAGTTATAAATCACCTTGAGTTGCGTCAGCTAAAAATCGCCTTGAGTTGCGTCAGGTATAAATCGCCTTGAGTTGCGTCAGCTATAAATCGCCTTGAGTTGCGTCAGGTATAAATCGCCTTGAGTTGCGTCAGGTATAAATCGCCTTGAGTTGCGTCAGGTATAAATCGCCTTGAGTTGCGTCAGGTATAAATCGCCTTGAGTTGCGTCAGGTATAAATCGCCTTGAGTTGCGTCAGGTATAAATCGCCTTGAGTTGAGTCAGGTATAAATCGCCTTGAGTTGCGTCAGGTATAAATCGCCTTGAGTTGCGTCAGGTATAAATCGCCTTGAGTTGCGTCAGGTATAAATCGCATTGAGTTGCGTCAGGTATAATTCGCCTTGAGTTGCGTCAGCTATGAATCGCCTTGAGTTGCGTCAGGTATAAATCGCCTTGAGTTGCGGCAGGTATAAATCGCCTTGAATTGGGTCAGTTATAAATCACCTTGAGTTGCGTCAGCTAAAAATCGCCTTGAGTTGCGTCAGGTATAAATCGCCTTGAGTTGCGTCAGCTATAAATCGCCTTGAGTTGCGTCAGGTATAAATCGCCTTGAGTTGCGTCAGGTATAAATCGCCTTGAGTTGCGTCAGGTATAAATCGCCTTGAGTTGCGTCAGGTATAAATCGCCTTGAGTTGCGTCAGGTATAAATCGCCTTGAGTTGCGTCAGGTATAAATCGCCTTGAGTTGAGTCAGGTATAAATCGCCTTGAGTTGCGTCAGGTATAAATCGCCTTGAGTTGCGTCAGGTATAAATCGCCTTGAGTTGCGTCAGGTAATAAATCGCCTTGAGTTGCGTCTGGTATAAATCGCCTTGAGTTGCGTCAGGTATAAATCGCCTTGAGTTGCGTCAGGTATAAATCGCCTTGAGTTGCGTCAGGTATAAATCACCTTGAGCTGTGTCAGGTATAAATCGCCTTGAGTTGCGTCAAGTATAAATCGCCTTGAGTTGCGTCAGGTATAAATCGCCTTGAGTTGCGTCAGGTATAAATCGCCTTGAGTTGCGTCAGGTATAAATCGCCTTGAGTTGCGTCAGGTATAAATGGCCTTGAGTTGCGTCAGGTATAAATCGCCTTGAGTTGCGTCAGGTATAAATGGCCTTGAGTTGCGTCAGGTATAAATCGCCTTGAGTTGCGTCAGTTATAAATCGCATTGAGTTGCGTCAGATATAAATCACCTTGAGTTGCGTCAGATATAAATCACCTTGAGTTGCGTCAGCTATAAATCGCCTTGAGTTGCGTCAGGTATAAATCGCCTTGAGTTGCGTCAGCTATAAATAACCTTGAGTTGCGTCAGGTATAAATCGCCTTGAGTTGGGTCAGGTATAAATCGCCTTGAGTTGCGTCAGCTATAAATCGCCTTGAGTTGCGTCAGGTATAAATCGCCTTGAGTTGGGTCAGGTATAAATCGCCTTGAGTTGGGTCAGCTATAAATCGCCTTGAGTTGCGTCAGGTATAAATCGCCTTGAGTTGCGTCAGGTATAAATCGCCTTGAGTTGCGTCAGGTATAAATCGCCTTGAGTTGCGTCAGGTATAAATCGCCTTGAGTTGCGTCAGCTATAAATCGCCTTGAGTTGCGTCAGGTATAAATCACCTTGAGTTGCGTCAGGTATAAATCGCCTTGAGTTGGGTCAGGTATAAATCGCATTGAGTTGCGTCAGTTATAAATCGCATTGAGTTGCGTCTGGTATAAATCGCCTTGAGTTGGGTCAGCTATAAATCGCCTTGAGTTTGGTCAGCTATAAATCGCCTTGAGTTGCGTCAGGTATAAATTGCCTTGAGTTGGGTCAGTTATAAATCGCTTTGAGTTGCGTCAGGTATATATCGCCTTGAGTTGGGTCAGGTATAAATCGCCATGAGTTGGGTCAGCTATTAATCGCCTTGAGTTGCGTTAGGTATAAATCGCCCTGAGTTGGGTCAGTTATAAATCGCCTTGAGTTGCGTCAGATATAAATCACCTTGAGTTGCGTCAGATATAAATCACCTTGAGTTGCGTCAGATATAAATCGCCTTGAGTTGCGTCAGATATAAATCACATTATGACAGCACATAAAAAAGATTTTATTAAATGAAAAGAAAGAAATATGACAGAACAGTATATATCCTCTTTAATGTTGAAAGTACAAATTACGAGTCAAGGTAATAGATGAAAAATGAGGTTCAGCGAATACAACTTCCAAATGGAATAAATTATGTGCTTACCGAACATAAGACAAAATTCAAATATAAAAAGTTTGATATTATAATATTTCAAGGACTGATATTATATAATTATAAAAATTAAAAAGGAGGAAGAAGATATCAAAGAAACTATGAAATAAATCATAAATTGACGACAAAATCAGATTATTCTAGGGCCACAACGAAAGAAGACAAAAAAGAGCAAAAAAAACCAAAAAAAAACCACTCTACATCACACGTAACAGAACACTGAACAACACAAAGGCCATGTAAAACAGAGCTAAAAATGTAACGATTTTGAAAAATAAATTACTTACAACAAAATAGTATACGCATAAGTATCCTGTATTCTACTACTAAAAGAAGTGAACGGATGCATTTGAATTATTGTTTATGTTGCAGTTTACTTTGCAACCCCCGTTTAGATATTGTCGAAATTATTTAAAGTAACGTCGGTAAAATAAAGGTACATGCATGTTTGCATGCGCAAATTATAAACTGTCGTCTAAAACATTAGTGAGTACATGCTTACCCTTCCGGAGCACCTGAGATCACCCCTAGTTTTTGGTGGGGTTCGTGTTGTTTATTCTTTAGTTTTCTATGTTGTGTCATGTGTACTATTGTTTTTCTGTTTGTCTTTTTCATTTTTAGCCATGGCGTTGTCAGTTTGTTTTAGATTTATGAGTTTGACTGTCCCTTTGGTATCTTTCGTCCCTCTTTTGTAGAAAAATATAACATATTTTTTTTTATCTCTACAAAAAAAGGAGAAAGCTCGGAGAACATTATCTTTTTCTCTCATTTAGATTGAAGCTTTAAACAAATAAATATTACATTTTCCGACAATGATTGTAGACTGTGTAAATGGCAAGCTACACCTGAATTGTTAAAAATTTATTTACAGAAAATATACTCATATATCTAATATTTTGTAACACCTAAATTCACGGTGGGTATGGTTGTCCTGCGAGAGAACGTTCTGTGCTGGTGATTTGGTCCTGACGGGTGCTGGTGATCAATGAAAAAATGTAAACAAAGACGAAAATGATGATTTTTGACGTTTTCACTCATAAAAAATGGAAGAAAACAGTTGAGATTTTTCAATTTTGTTTCTTATGGGTTCATATGTAAACCATTAAAAAGTTGACCCTCTAAACTGTTTCAGTAAGCGTAACACAAAAATGCTCATTTTCAGAAAATCTAGAACTGAAAAAATAAAACAAAAATGTTCATAGAGTCCGTTTCTATACCGCAATCCACACGACAAAACTATTTTGTGAAAAAACCATTGCAATTTATTAAAATTTAGCATTTTCTCAATTTATTCATGTCCTGATACTGTGCTGGTGGGTCCTGTCATTGTGCTGGTGGGTCCTGATACGGTGCTGGTGATTTTGGATAAGGAGTTGGTCATATTTGAAACAAATGTTAAAAAATCAATAAAATTGGGCAGATAATTGTTGTCAATAGGATCTATGACTCCTATTTTAGCTCTTGTGCATCCATTTGGCTGTTTAATATGTGTTTTCAAATGATCGTAACTTGTATTACATAATTACATAAAAGGGCAACATCTTTCGTCCAATATCAGATATTAAACAAAAGGCTGCAATTGGTATTTTTGTATTTAAAATGATTCGTTGTAACGAGAATATGTGTGATGAATGGAAACTGTGAGGGTCAAAATCTTAAATTGCTTATAAATGTTGCTGGACCCAGTTTCGTTATCTGATCTGAATTTTCTGAAATGTGCAAGGTAGATAGACATTGGCCTTTTGATTTTTTTTACTCGGTAAGTTTTGCCCTAATTGGTTGAAGATTTTCAATATTAAAGCCGATTTTAATTAGTGTGTAGACAAAGGGAATATCTTTGATTATCTTGCTTGCTGAACAGAAAAGTCATTGTTAGGTTATGTAAACTACCCTACTTTAAGAGTAGACTAGTCCGACAAATGACACATCTTTATGTCTGTAGGACCAGGCTACTTCGAAAGGAGGGTAGTATACCTTACCTAACAATGACTTCACGGTTTAGCTAACAAGCAAGCTAACCAAAGATATTACCCCTGCCTACATACTCAATGGAATCGGCTGTAACTAAAAACTCGAATACATTTTAACAGACAGTGGTCATGTTTGTTGATGAATATTTTTTTTCCTAGATTCACTCTTGAAAAATCATTTGGTAACATTTGGTCAAGTAATTTCAGATTATATCTTTTTGTAATTGCGGACGCCAAGACAATACATGAACCTCACACGACCCCTCGACACAGGTGAGCTTATATGTGATCTTATAGCGATTGGGGTTGATAACCAGTTGAAAGTAAACCAGTTTTGTGTGTGTGTGTATTGTTTTAAACTGTTATGACCTTTTAAAGTTAAATGTAGGTGTTTAATCTAAGAATTTCTTTTTTAAACTTATATACTTGTTTTATACTCAATTGGTAGTACGAAGCTACGAGGTATTTTAATTTTCGAAATTGACATATTCCAGTCTGCCCTTTCATAAAATAGTGATTTTTTTAGTATTCTATCGAACTTTTAAAATACAACTTTTAAATCTTACGGGAAACTATTCCAAGCTTAAAACTTTCACTGTAACCTCGCTCTAACTTATTCCCCCCCCCCCCCAAAAAAAAAACCAAACCAAACAAACAAACCCGCATCACTATTGTCATTCTTATAGTCAGCACTAAATTGTTCACAAACAAATGTGTTTTAAGCTGCTAAAGACATATGATTCAAACGCTCAGAAAGTCTTTTGTTCTATATTTGTGCTCTCCATTTTTATGCAAAACCTTTTACATTTTTATTTCATGGGTTATTGTTGAAGGTCGTACGATGACGTATGGTTGTTAACACATACTTCCTTTGGTTTCTTATGGAAATTTGTCCATTGACAACAAACATACCACATCATCTACTTTATATAAGTATTGTATAAATTACAACGTATTTTGGTGATCTTGCAAAAAATGATCGTAATCCCGAAAATCGTAAACATATTTTCTTATCTTAAAAGGGGACAAGAAGAGTTCCATTAACAGGCCAATAAATAAGATTACAGTTAATTAAAAAAAAAGAGGGGTATTTTTTCTCTCATAATAACAGTAAACAGATTCACAACAATGTCAATTTCAAGAAAGCAGACAACAGTTAATTAGTCAATAACAGTACAGCATCAATGATCTTGAATATATGACACTTTTAACAAAAATATAAAGACACAGAACCAGGACATAGGAGCACAGAACCAGGACCGTTTTTCTTATTACCAGCACAGCGTCAGGACAATTCCGTTTAACGAACTTGCACGACTTTTGCAATATAATATTGTTGTAATATACTTTGCATGGTACTTATGACGCATCAGAGAAAAATTAAGCAACAAAACAGTCGTTTTATTGCCGTTCTGATACAATGTAAACAAACCCACCAGCACAGAATCAGGACCCACCAGCACCTGACAGGACCAAATCACCAGCACAGAACGTTCTCTCGCAGGACAACCATACCCACCGTGAAATTACCTTTTTACGTGGACGGTCTTCTTAATTTAGAAACAATCACTTAAGTCTACCGGTAAATTATAAAGCCGACCACATATGTTATACCTAAGCATACTAGCTTTTGCCAAAAAATATTTTCATAGTTTTTAAATTCATGTACTATAACATTTTAAGCCTCCGAACTTGACTGTATTGGTCCAATGCACTTAAGCGTGATATACCATTGTACTTAAGCAAACAAACAACTATCGCATTTGAGACACCGTCGTACTTTAACGTAGACCATCGCACTTTAATGTGACCACCGCGCTTTAAAGTACCATCGTACAAATATATGGTAGCAATAAAATCTTATACTAACTGTTTTCTCTAAATGAGTTATAATCAAAGGTCTGTATTTGAAATTTGATTAAAATTTAATACTTCTTTTGCATCAATGCAGACTGAAACAAAAGATTAGGAACATAAATATATTATAAAAGTTAAGTATGACAATTAACTACTGTACTTTTATTCCTGTTGTACTAATTTGCGTTGTTTTCGGGGAATCACGATTGTTTAAGTGTCAAACGAAATAAAACAACTGTTGTCCAATCAACGCATGGATATATGCCCATGTAAGTTGGTCTACATGAGTACTGGTATAAAATCTAGAGAAACATCGAATGTCAGCAGATAAACTATGAACTATTTCTACATCTGCAGACCGGAATTTACCAATTTAATCTTTATAAAAAAATAAACTGTACGACTTTAACATTTGAATTTTCGTAAAAAATAAGTTTTGATCGATGGCATACAGACTTCCATTACTGATATGCAATAATGAAGTGTTCATTTCATCCCCTCTTAATTCAAAAAAAGAATCAATTCAACAAATCAAAGTTCACTTGTATCATTTTGTCATTTTATCATTACATTTAAGTGACATGTTTATAACAAACTTATCACCTTAAATGATTGATAATTTTGATTATTAGATCTCGATATAATTAATGTCATCATTGTTGATACACATGAGCAACAATTGATAAGTTCACTCTTCTTCAATTTTCTTCGGTCGAAAGCAATTATTAAATTAAAAGACGGATGAATAATGTCAGTATTAATGAAAGACAAACAACTGAAATGAACATCTGATATTGCAATGTCCCTCAAATCATTTTAAAACAATGGTTATTTTCGCGAATCTATAAATTCTGACGGCTTTAATTTAATCGTTTTATCCTTTGTATAGAAAACTGAAATAATCCTCGAATTATACAACCCACATACATGTAACTATTGTTCAAACCACGAAAATTGATACCCACGAAGTAAAGTATTTTTACAGTATGAAGCGATAAGCAGTGCTATGGAGTTTACATGGTTTAACATTTACATTTTGAGGCTTAATAAGAGTCTAATGTTGATCTTTCACATGACTCTTTCCTCAAAATGCTGGATGTAAGACTTGAGAATGAATGAGGTGGCATGGGAGTGTAAATTAGAAATAATAGAATGCGTTCATACTTTGTCAAATCGAGGAACATATTGTGATATATTCAAAAATATAAAAACAATTATATGAAACCGAGCGTTTTTTCAAGCTGAAGGTTGTGACAAAATGCTACATTTTGTTTGGATAATACATGAAAAACACCATTATGTGATAAAAAGCTATACTAAAGGACGGGCGAAAGATACCAAAGGGACAGTCAAACTCATGGATCAAATATAAACTGACAACGCCATGACTAAAAAAGGGAAAAGACAAACAAACAAATAATAGTACACAAGACACAACAAAGACAATAAAGACTAAGCAAGACGAACCCCATTAAAAACTGGGGGTGATATCAGGTGCTTCAGAAGGGTAAACAAATCCTTCTTCATACGTGGCACTCTTCGTGTTGCTAATGTTATTACAAATCCGGTAAATAGTCTAATTCGGAAGGTCACAATCGTGAAAAGGGAAGGGTATTGTAGTTACGACATAAGGAGCATATCCGATGTCGTCTGTGAAACATTTATTCCAAAACGGTCAACCAACTCGTGTTGGCGTCCGTAAAATTTACGAAGGGATGATTTCAACTTCACCATTTGGAACTCTTGGTTTAATAGCTTCCTTGTGAGCAGCAACCCTCTTTCAAGGAAATCATGATAGGAATTACAAGCACGGGAACATCCTATCAATTGGGAGATATATACTCCGTAAGCAGGCGCTCCTGGAATGTTGCTACATAAAATGGGAAGTTCACAATTGGGAAGCTTAAATCATCTCTTTTGTTGTAAAGTTTTGTTTGCAATCGACCCTCAGGCGCTACTGGAATGTTGCTACATAAAATGAAAAGCTTAAATCATCTCTTTTGTTGTAAAAGAGGGGCACAATTGGTTTACATAGGAATTCCGGCAGTCTGTTGAAAAACACGTCCTCCAAACGTAACAAATATGTTGTCAATCAAGAAATCAAGCATCTATATAATATCAGTTTCAGAATGATTCTTTACAAAGTATGATTTATCCCTCCCTAATACAAGATACTTGTTTCTACGTTTGCCATTCATGTTTATGAAAAAAGCAATACCAACTCTTCAGTTGTCTTTTAGTTTGTAATGGGGAATACTTTGGTAAAGTGTAGAAAAGTTAAATCTTTAAATAATAATAAAGGATAGAGTTGTAAAATAAGATCCGAGAAGATAGCTTTTAGAAAATACTTTGAGAATATCGGAAGAAAAGAAAGGGTCATAATACGTTTTCTCCAGCTTAGATATAAAATGGAAAAGTTTCAAGCATATAACTTCAAACAATGTACTATTTCAGAGCTAAATTCCCTTAAAATACTAATATAAAAACATTAAAAATAAAACCAAAATAATCTACGCTTGTACAAAGATTATTATGTATTATTAAAAAACTTATAAATTTATTCTTTTAAATGAAGCCTCACACTAATTATATTCATTCCTAATCAAATTTTGCTAATTTGATTGAACATCTGGACCTTAGGATCTCTGTTATTTACAACCCAAGATGGCATAAGACACCCATACAAACCACATTTCTATTCTGAATTTTATTAAACATCTTCAAACCGGAAGTCTCCATTACGTCGCAGGTTTTTGGCAAGAGTTAATTTGTTGTAGTTTATTTTTTTGTTTGCAACATATAATTGTCTGTCGCCTTTGACTTTATGCTGTTATTGTAAGAGTAAATTCTTCTTGTATTTTTGTAAAATTAATTTCAAAATTAATTTGTTGTTTTAACGATCAGGAAGTCTTCAAAAACAAAAAAAAAATACTAAAAGGAAGTAAAGGTGTTATACCACTAAATTATAGTACGTCACATCTGTTTGCATACGAAAAAGAGTTGAAAAAAATATTGCCATGAATTTGACAGTTGTATAAAATTAATCCTACATATCATTCAATAACAAAAGTCTGGATCATAAACATATATCTTGGGTGTTTCAAAGCACAATAGTTTTAGCGTTTCTATAAAATATTTTGGAAACTTGAGGTTACATGGCTACTAAAGCATGTACGCAGATAACAAAGAGATGAACATTTGATTGGTTAATTTCCAGTGATGGTTATCATCTTATATGCAATGAAATTTTATGTGAAATGTGGTTTATAGTACTAGATAGGATTAATGTGGTTTATAGTACTAGATAGGATTAATGTGGTTGACAGTACTAGATAGAATTAATGTGGTTTATAGTACTAGAAAGGATTAATGTGGTTTATAGTTCTAGAAAGGATTAATGTGGTTTATAGTACTAGATAGGATTAATGTGGTTTATAGTACTAGATAGGATTAATGTGGTTTACAGTACTAGATAGGATTAATGTGGTTTATAGTACTAGAAAGGATTAATGTGGTTTACAGTCCTAGATAGGATTAATGTGGTTTATAGTACTAGATAGGATTAATGTGGTTTACAGTACTAGATAGGATTAATGTGGTTTACAGTACTAGATAGGATTAATGTGGTTTACAGTACTAGATAGGATTAATGTGGTTTATAGTACTAGATAGGATTAATGTGGTTTACAGTACTAGATAGGATTAATGTGGTTTATAGTACTAGATCGGATTAATGTGGTTTATAGTACTAGATAGGATTAATGTGGTTTATAGTACTAGATTCGATTAATGTGGTTTATAGTACTGGATTCGATTAATGTTGTTATAGTACTAGATAGGATTAATGGTTTATAGTACAGATAGATAATGTGGTTTATAGTACTAGAAGGATATGTGGTTTATAATAATCGATTGTGGTTTATAGTACTAGAATAGGATTAATGTGGTTTATAGTACTAGATAGGATTAATGTGGTTTATAGTACTAGAAAGGATTAATGTGGTTTATAGTACTAGATAGGATTAATGTGGTTTATAGTACTAGAAAGGATTAATGTGGTTTATAGTACTAGATAGGATTAATGTGGTTTATAGTACTAGATAGGATTAATGTGGTTTATAGTACTAGATAGGATTAATGTGGTTTATAGTACTAGATAGGATTAATGTGGTTTATAGTACTAGATAGGATTAATGTGGTTTATAGTACTAGAAAGGATTAATGTGGTTTAAGTACTAGATAGGATTAATGTGGTTTATAGTCCTAGATAGGATTAATGTGGTTTATAGTACTAGATAGGATTAATGTGGTTTATAGTACTAGAAAGGATTAATGTGGTTTACAGTACTAGATAGGATTAATGTGGTTTACAGTACTAGATAGGATTAATGTGGTTTATAGTACTAGATAGGATTAATGTGGTTTACAGTACTAGATAGGATTAATGTTGGTTTATAGTACTAGAAAGGATTAATGTGGTTTATAGTACTAGATAGGATTAATGTGGTTTATAGTACTAGATAGGATTAATGTGGTTTATAGTTCTAGATAGGATTAATGTGGTTTATAGTACTAGATAGGATTAATGTGGTTTATAGTACTAATACATAGGATTAATGTGGTTTATAGTACTAGATAGGATTAATGTGGTTTATAGTACTAGATAGGATTAATGTGGTTTACAGTACTAGATAGGATTAATGTGGTTTAAAAGTACTAGAAAGGATTAATGTGGTTTATAGTACTAGATAGGATTAATGTGGTTTATAGTACTAGATAGGATTAATGTGGTTTATAGTACTAGATAGGAATTTAATGTGGTTTACTAGTACTAGATAGGATTAATGTGGTTTATAGTACTAGATAGGATTAATGTGGTTTAAGTCTAGATAGGATTAATGTGGTTTATAGTACTAGATAGGATTAATGTGGTTTATTAGTACTAGATAGGATTAATGTGGTTTATAGTACTAGATAGGATTAATGTGGTTTACAGTACTAGATAGGATTAATGTGGTTTATAGTACTAGATAGGATTAATGTGGTTTATAGTACTAGATAGGATTAATGTGGTTTATAGTACTAGATAGGATTAATTGTGGTTTATAGTACTAGATAGGATTAATGTGGTTTATAGTACTAGATAGGATTAATGTGGTTTATAGTACTAGATAGGATTAATGTGGTTTATAGTACTAGATAGGATTAATGTGGTTTATAGTACTAGAAAGGATTAAATGTGGTTTTATAGTACTAGATAGGATTAATGTGGTTTATAGTACTAGAAGGATGAATGTGGTTTATAGTACTAGTAGATAATGTGTTTATAGTAAGTAGGTATGTGGTTTATAGTACTAGATAGGATTAATGTGTGGTTTATAGTACTAGATAGGATTAATGTGGTTTATAGTACTAGAATAGGATTAATGTGGAGTGTGATTAACGGTTAGTACTAGATAGGATAATGTGGTTTTATAGTACTAGATAGGATTAATGTGGTTTATAGTACTAGATAGGATTAATGTGGTTTATAGTACTAGATAGGATTAATGTGGTTTACAGTACTAGATAGGATTAATGTGGTTTAAGTACTAGATAGGATTAATGTGGTTTATAGTACTAGATAGGATTAATGTGGTTTATAGTACTAGATAGGATTAATGTGGTTTATAGTACTAGATAGGATTAATGTGGTTTAAGTACTAGATTCGATTAATGTGGTTTATAGTACTAGGATTCGATTAATGTGGTTTATAGTACTAGATAGGATTAATGTGGTTTATAGTACTAGATAGGATTAATGTGGTTTATAGTACTAGAAAGGATTAATGTGGTTTATAGTACTAGATCGATTAATGTGGTTTATAGTACTAGATAGGATTAATGTGGTTTATAGTACTAGATAGGATAAATGTGGTTTATAGTACTAGATAGGATTAAAGTTTGTGGTTTATAGTACTAGAAGGATTAATGTGGTTTACAGTACTAGATAGGATTAATGTGGTTTACAGTACTAGATAGGATTAATGTGGTTTACAGTACTACATAGGATTAATGTGGTTTATAGTACTAGAAAGGATTAATGTGGTTTAAGTACTAGATAGGATTAATGTGGTTTATAGTACTAGGATAAGGTTAATTACTAATAGGATAATGTTATAGTACTAGATAGGATTAATGTTGTGTAATTTTATAGTACTAGAAAGGATTAATGTGGTTTATAGTACTAGATAGGATTAATGTGGTTTATAGTACAATATAGATAGTAGGATTAATGTGGTTTATAAATGATAGTACTAGATAGAAGGATTTATGTGGTTTACAGAACTAGATAGGATTAATGTGGTTTACAGTACTAGATAGGATTAATGTGGTTTATAGTACTAGATAGAATTTATGTGGCTTATAGTACTAGATAGGATTAATGTGGTTTATAGTACTAGAAAGGATTAATGTGGTTTATAGTACTAGATAGGATTAATGTGGTTTACAGTATTTTAATTTAATGGTTTTGAAAATCTGATAGTGTTAGGTTGGCTATAATATCGCACGTAACGCAACTTTCATTTAAATTTAGATGTCCAAATCATTTTACACCCTTAGAAACCTAGACGACAAAATTTCTTTGTTGTCTGAAAACTTGTGAAAAAACAGTTTATATAATCTTGCGTGTTGACGTCTTTTCATGAAGTGAATATTAAAGTGAAATGACCAAATCAAATACCTTCATTTTATCACGTTTCAAGGATTATCGGTACACTTTTCGTTTTTGTCAGTTTAACATCATTTCTAAATATTAATTTGAGAACTCATCATATATAGATTGATTATAAATGTACCTTTAGGTTCTTGTTTCTTCTCGAGGATAACACCAATCCAGTAGTCAGCACTTCTGTGTTGACATAGAATATCACTGATATTGGTCAAATGTATAAGTGAAAACTTTTAAAAGTTTGAAATACTAATATTGTTTTCCCCGGAAATAAATAACAAAGACTAAAACAAAAAACTGAGGGTATAATTAGCCGATAAACTGAACTCTGCAGTACAGACCTACATGTCTAAATTTTTGATTTTTACGAATCTTGCAGCGTGACAACGTTGGAAATCGTTAAATATTAAGGAATGAATATCGCTTACGCACAGCCCTATTTCCTTGTCTTGACGTATGAACATTGGGTTTCGCTTGGTTTAAACCTGTATATGAGCCACATAAGAGTATTATTCAGATTTTTGTATAATACATTAATTCTAGTTTGATCTAACACATGTCTAAATACAATTTGAAAACGAAAATAAATTGTGCATAATGGAAAATAAAAAAATGGAAGAAAATTAAATTTCTTAATATGTTTCATGTTTTATTAAGTATTTATGATCCACAATGCTTATTTTGTTCTGTCAATTTCTACAGTCACAAATATACATACTATGATATTATTCGATATTGACCTTTATTTTTGAGACTTGTTTATAAAAATTCCATTATTTTTGCTGTCCATGACTTTCAAAATATCAGTAGTCATAAGATCAAATGCTTTTTGAAAATTGTTATTTTTTAAAACCCGAAAGTTCTAGGTTCGAGAATACCATTCACACATAACGCAGATATCACTTATATGTTGATGTTTAACTATTTTTACGCTCTGAAAAACAAAGAGGAAAAATTGAAATTACCAACTGCATGTTGTCAGATAACATGTGAAACAGTTTATATAATATTGTATTTTGACGTCTTTTCATGCAGTTAATATTTAAATGTAAGAAAAAATGTCTGCCTGTTATCACGTTTTAAGGTTTATTGACAAATTCTCATTTAATTCATAGTTAAACACCAATTTAGCTTAAGAATTGATATACATGTACTTTTAAGTATTTGTTTCTCCTCAATGAAATAACAAACCAAATAGTCAGCAGTTATGTGTTGTAATCGGACATCTTTATGAGTGGGTAATTGTTTGAATTAAACATCAATGTAAACGGCTTCAGGGTGCACATCAATGGAAAATGAGTTGTAATGTAAAATGGAAAATAGAAACGGGTGATACCACACCAAAGCCATTTATCAAGTATATGTATTGAAATATAATATTTTTATTCTATATTTATCATGCAAAATGCGTCTTTTGTCTGTTAATTTCTACAGTCAGAAATATACATACTATGAGATATTCTATATATGACATACGTTTATTAGACTTATTTATACAATAGCATAAATTATCCTGTCCGTGACTTTTAAAATATCAATAGTATATAAAATCAAATAATTAAGATATTTATTGAAAACCTGAAAATGTTAGGTTCGACAACATCATTCGCACATCACAGAGTTATCAATTATATTTCGATGTCCAACTGTTTTAACACCAGGAAATCAAGAACAAATATCAATTGTCAACTGCGACTGTCCAAAATTGGAGAAAAACAGTTTATATAATATTGTATTATGACGTCTTTCCATGACGTCAATATCTTACAAAATATAATACCTGCCTGTTATCGCCTTTCAATGATTATCTTTATATTTACATTATTCCCAGTTTTTCGAAGTTCGTAAAATGTAAAGTCGTTTCTTTCAGTGTGTTATGCATCAAGACTGGGGTCGAGTATGCGACAAATGCCCTTAGAGAAAAAAAACACATAAGTTAGGGATCCTCTCAACCAACTGAAAGTGTTCACCAATATCTTCTGGGTGATTATTTAAATAAGTGAAATGGTGCTCTTCAAATGAAGACATAAGCAGCAATATCAGTTGTTCCCCGGGACAGATACACACTTGTGCTCAGAGATATGTGTTGCATCCTTATGCTTAATAAGTCTTAAACTACATCATTAAATGCACAAAATGATTGCATGGTTGGCACATCGAAGTAAAAACTACTGGAAAACATGGTGTCTCTTGTTTTTTAAATAAAGTATCCAGTAATGCACAATTTCATCACAACTTATCAGAATACAGAATAGACATCTTTAAACTTCCAAGTATTGCAATTGGCCGTTGTTTTGAAGATTTCGAGACACTGAGCAAGAGTACAATGAAGAATTTGTGCCTTCTCTACATGTTTATTTCTGATACATTGTAATTTGCACGGAGAGTTGTCTCATTGGTACTCACACCACATCTTCCTATTTATATTTACAACTTATTGATAAATGTTTCATGTTTGTACTTTTCTTTTGTATTATGGACTGATTAAAGTTTATAAGAAACATCCATTTTCAATTTAATCAATTTGATTTTGTTTTAAGTCATTACCAACATTTTATTAACTAATCATTTTAATTAGCATTTTCTATGGATTCATCATCTTTATCACGTTGAACATGATGTTTTATGATAATGAATATAAATTAATTACATTTAGGTTTATATTTGTTGCGGATGATTGTTTTTATTACCAAATAAGTAAGTAAGTAAGTTAATTTATTGAAAGTCGGGTTGTACAATTCAACAAGATAAACATGAGCTCTGTAGAGCTCTTAACCTACTTGATATTTAAAACAAATAACAAATTATAAGCACATTTGACAAACTAGACCTGCAACTAAAACACTTGCATACTATTATCTTCTATATCTGAGTAAGTTATTTAAATATCACGTGACTTGTCAGCTTAACTATTACAGGCTTCTGCAAGAAAACTGTGGTGATCAGTCGGTCACAAGAAACAGAAAGTTTTGAACATTTGATTGGGTTACAGCCATGTTTATTTTATTCATTTATACAAAGGAATATACTTAAAACCAATAAAATGACCATTGCTGAAGGGGCCAGCTGAAGGACTCATCCGGGTGTAGGAGATGATCTCTGCATTGAAGACCCATTGGTATTCTTCGGCTGTTGTCGGCTCTATAGTCGGGTTGTTGTCTTTTTGACACATTCCCCATTTCCATTCTTAATTTTATTGAGTATGGTCAAATCATACCAATAAGTATGGTTATAGTAAACCAACAAACGTGGTAATCAACGGTGTAACAATACCAACCATACATTGTGGTTAAAACTGAACAGTATGTATCGCCACTTCTCATTTCAATATGCAATATGATTTTTACATAACGAAATAGATAAATGGTTTTATCGGTTTGCCAAAATTGTCGATATCATATGAAATAAATAAAACTCATTGTGTCTATATATATCTTGGTTATACAGCTGTGTTCTCGATTTAAAATTATGCTAGCAACTCGGTCCAGAAATGCGCTGAATCCAAATTTGAAGTGGTTTATTACAAACGTTTGTTTAATTGTCCTCTAAATACAGAAAATATAGTGTTTGTTTTTATTAAGCTGTCAATGGCAAAATGAATATGACAAATGTTAACCTCTCTGTGGACAACTTGATTGATGCATCATCTATTTAGTTGATAATATACCTATAGGTTGTGATAACATTTTGTGAGGGAATTTTATGCTTGACAAACCACGTTTCATTTCAACGCTTTTTATGACAATACGTCTGTACCGATCAGAATGCAATTTTTGCAGTGTTTTAAGAAATAGTATTTAACTTTGAGTCCATGTCTTAAAAAATTAATATTTTGAAAGGACAAATTTTCTGTATAAAGTCAATAACTAAGTGAACTTTTGATGTCCTGGTACTTTTGATAACTATTAACACGGATGATTACACAAATATGAATTGAAATCGTGTGGTCCATTTGAGCCATGGTCTGAGTTTGCATCTGTAATCAGATTTGAAAATAACATTTGTGTAAATTTAAATGTAACTGTAGCACATGCAAGTAATTCAATTTGAATCAGTTATGCATAACCTGTAACAGAATCAGTAACATACCATATGACGTACAAGACTAGAAATAGCCTAAACAGATATAAGCTGAGATCAAGGATAAAAACATGGTACTGTTTCCAAACCTTTTGAAGCGACAAGCTGATGAAACTCAATGCAGTAAGTACAAAATGTATAACTTTGTGCTAGACTATATCGTATTTGATGCATCTGTATTGTTGTATAACAGTGTGAATATTTTCTGCTGCAAAATCGTCTGAACGATGCTGAAAGGCATTGAAGTTGAACATAAAATATAACGAAAAGACACAAGGTCTGCGTCTAGATATAAATCGTGAAGGGTCTATACAGGTATTGAGACAAACAATATGCATTAAAAGTAAATTCACAAAAATACCGATGAAAATTCAAAACGGAATGTCCCTAATCAAATGATAAAATCAAAAGTTCAAAACCAATCAAACAAATGAATAACAACTGTGCATATTCATTAAACCCATAATCAGAGCAGAGAATGCTATATTTAAATACAATTTTTTTTAAGGAGTTATGTACTTCAGGTGTAATACCACCAAATCATGGTACGTCACATCCGGTTGTATACGAAAAAAGGTCGAAAAAAAATATTCCCATGAATTTGACAGTTGTAGGTAATTAATCTTACATTTTATTGCAGTAAAACATTTCTGTGTCATAAACATATTGATTGGGTATTTCAAAGCACCATTATTTTTTTATTTGGAATTTCTATAGAATATTTTGGAAACTTGAGGTTACATGGTTACTAAATAAAGGCAACAGTAGTATACCGCTGTTCTAAATTCATAAATCGAGAGAGAAAAAACCTTGTATACAGATTAAATTAGGGGAGAAATTTGATTGGCTAACTTCCAGTGATGGTTATTTTCTTATATGAAACGAAATGTTCTGTGATTTTTTTTTCTATAGTACTGGACAGGATAAAACGTTACTCATGCCAAGTATTTCTTTATTTGAAACAAAGATAAGTTCTGCACATTATTTTGAAAAGCGCAAATTTAACAAAGACTAATGGGGAAAATCTATGGTGGCATTACACCTTTAAGATTATAAATGTCAAAATGTTTCTGCAACTTACGCTTAATTGGAACACTCTGATTGATAACCGTTCACTGCAATTCTATAATCTATGAACGATATTTTTTTCTAACGATTTTTATTTCTATAAGTTTGAAAAACAGTCTCGTGTTTTTTTGTTTTGTTTGATTTTTTGTATTTGTAAAATTCATGATAAAAAAACTCATTTTACTCACAGAACAATCCGAGACTTAAATTTAGAGCCACTGCAATTAGGCTCAAACAGCAACTCGGATATAAAATACTGTATAAAATTTTACATCTAGCAGACACAAATCACAAACAACTGCTTTCCAAACCAAGATAAAAAAACCCATCAAAAGTCACCAGATACCACTTTAGCAACTTCACGAAAATCAATAAATTAGGTATAGCTTAAAAACACTCAAATATTTCAGCAGCAATAACCGAACTTTTGTAGAATAACTATTATTATATTATCTTTAATTCTTCTTTTCGAAATCATTTTATTATTTTAAGAGTGCAAGTACTGCAAAATATCGTTGCTTATAACTGAAAAGGTACTACACTTTAACTAAAATCCAAACTTTATATGTGTAACGACTTACTATCTTTGAAGTTCCCTCGGTTGTATTTTGTATTGTTCTACTTAGTATTCGATTTTCAAGATTTGAACACCAGTAAAAAACCTAATCATAGATACCAAGATAATTTACTGTTGCCTTATTCTTATTTGTAATTTGTACATAGTTGTGCGGAACCATCGCTGATGCTTTTAAATCGTGTAATCATTCGGAAAAACATTTTGGGGCGATTGGGGCGAAAATGCCACGTCAGGAATATGGCAGTTGTTATCCATTCGTTTGTTGTGTTTGAGCTTTTGACTTTGCCATTTGATTAGGAACTTTCCGTTTTGAATTTTCCTCGGAGTTCAGTATTTTTGTAATTTTAATTTGATTGTGAAGGATATACATACACAATTAAAAGGTTATGTCCAATGTCTCTTGTAGCAAACCTTCAATAATAAAAGAACAATAAGGGGAAAACTTTCGACTGCAAATATTTTAAATGCTTTCTAGGTTATCACTGTTGCACACAAAATGTTTTGTTAATAGTAAGATGTAACTGCGGTTGGCTAATTTACAAGAAACTGGTTTGTTATTATCTTCGATTAACATATTTAAGTCGAGTCTAAAATAACGAAATATAGAAAACCTCAGCGTATGGCATTGTATCATGTATATGTTTCTCTTCCTTGTTAATATGGAAAGAGAAAATCAAATTGTGTTGTTTTATTTGAAATAGTTTATCCGGTTTTAACGGTCCACTCTTGACACAAAGGATACACTGTAATGCATTGTGTATTTGTAATATATTGCAGTTAAATCAATGATTTTATAGCATACGTTCGGATACAGAGTTTTATAAGTTGGTTTAAACAAAAACTTATACTATATATACAACAATGGTTAAGAAATACAACAAAACATTTTTTTTTAAATTTCTTGTCAGGAATATGGATTTGTCTATAAATTATAAAGATACCATAGATTTATTGGAATTTGTTTACAAAACTTCCTGATTTTCTTTAAAATAGATTACACAATCATTATATACGAGAATAGATTGTTTCTTAAACTTGGAATTTTCTAACATGTTATTTGCATATCACGCAGACTATCATATAATGTTTCGTGTCTGTAAATATGTCATGCGTTTTGAGACAGAATTAACAGTTATTCCCGAAAACAAACAGTTTGATAACACATATAGTATTAAAGGACTTAGAGTTTATGTAATAACCAAAGCAAAAACAAAATATCTTTGAATTATCACCTTGTTGTCATTTTCTCTTTTGTTTTTGTTATTTTCAACATTTTAATTTGGCATTTCACATGTTTTACAGGATGAAGCTAGGATATATAATCACGAACATTTCAACTTAATCTACATTACTTGTTTCATTACATTTTTTTTCTCATTTTCTCTAAAACATAATCAAATATTTAATTGACATTCCATTGCGTTGAGATTGAACGAGTTTTAACGTATGTATTTATACTCATTAGTTAACATCTTTTCACTTAAAACTCTATATATTAACATTGAGAATTGGAATGGGGAATGTTTCTAAGAGACAACAATCCACTAAAGAGTCACACATTGGTCTTCAACACAGCTTGAAAATCCCGCACTTCTCGCTCGGACACACATTTTATTATCTTTTTAATTAAAATGTGCATCAGGTTGATTCATAACAACATATATAAACTCTTCATAGATACCAGGATTGACATTTCATATTTATGTCATACGCGCGTTTCGTCTACAAAAGACTCATCAGTGACGCTCGAATCATAGTGGTTAAAAAGGCCAATTAAACTACGAATTTGAAGGACAACGAGGACCAAAAATTCATAAACTTTTTGCCAAATACAGCTAAGGTAATTATTCCTAATTAAGGAAGAAAAGCCTTAATATATCAAAAACTAATGTTTTCAAATAAAGAAAATGTTTCTCTAATTTAATTGTCTGGAAATGAAATATTTGACTGTAATCTGCTTGTTTAAAGAAAAAACAACTTGAAAGGTGCAATGAAATTAATCAAATTCGAACAAGACGAGTTTTCGAAAATTACTATCAGTACTGTCTCTTTTAAATTCGATGGAAGTTTGTTTAAGTAAATATGTAGTACCGAACATTTTTGTTGTGGTTTACACGAAAAGTGTGTTTTTCTAACATTTTCCATTTTTCATAATGGCATTAATACACACGAGCACAGGTTTATAAATTGCTATTATTTATATATAGCATCCGGTTTACCAACTTAAAACGGTTACGTGTAGTAAACAGAACATTGTTTATTGCATACTTAATGTTTTCCCTCATATCAAGTCAATACACAAAAAAACCAAAGGAAAACATATCATAGTATCACATTATCCACTACAGTTCCTTGCTAATATGAAAAGAAAAGTTACTTGTCTTGTTCTATTTGAAAAAAAGCTTTGCACCATTAACAGCGGGAAAGAACTTAATGAAAGGAAATAGTTCATCAGTAATTTCCGTGTTCAATACAGATCTGTCAGTGCTTCGTTTACTATTAGATAATATCTATTTTTTCTTAAAACCATATATAATCTTCATAACAAGCGGTTGATCTAAACATACCATTACTTTTCATGGTTTATTTCCCTTAATTTAGAACCATAACCTAAAAATCAGTAGATATTGTTTGATTGATCATAACGTTTTACTTCGAATGAATAATTCATAGCTTATTTGGTTTATACATTATGATAATGTAAACAAATAGAATAAATCAATGTATAACAATTCTAATAATAACATTTTTGTTTTAAGATGCAATATGAGACCGTGCGGATTTAATTTTCCTAGTTAATTCTTAACCTAACTCATCATGTTTGGGAGTGAGATAATCCAATTATAACAGATATAACTAGTCCAATTATTTTAAACATACAGCAATCAATGCAAATAAATATCCATTAAGATATCAACCGTAAATAATGTTTCTTCTGTATGTCATAAATTAAGGATTTCCCTCCTTCAACAGAGCACTTCTTTTCAGAATCGATTTTAAAGTTCACTATATTTACAGGACTATATTTACAGTGGGCTTATATATACAAAAATGTAAAGATTATGTCCGTGGGGAGAATTTTGGCTACTTTCAATGGCCCTTTCGTTTGACAATATGTTTTTTGATTGAGTCAAGTCATTTTAAGTGATATTTACAGTGTGTTAGTCTATGTTATGGTGTTACACTACTGTTTCAGGTAAGGGTAAAGGTTGGTACATATCAAAACGTTTAAACCCGCTGAATTTGAGTCAGGAACCTGATGTTCAGTGGTTGTTGTTTGTTGACGTGGTCATAAGTGGTCTCATATTTTATATATAGATTAGACTGTTGGTTTCCTGTTTGAATGGTTTTAAACTTGTCATATTGGGGCTTTTATAGCTTGCTGTTTTGTGTGCCTCAAAGCCTCGTGTTGACGACTGTAATTTGACTGATAACGGTTTACTTTTAAAATTTGTGACTTGGCACTCATACCACATCTTCTTATAGCTATTTCCATAGTACACTCAGGAAATTGGAAACCTCATTAAACTTGAGATAAAGGAAGAAACAGATACAAGCGAATCCGCCTCATATCTTGACTTACATCTAGAAAATGACAATGGGGTTAGTTGAAATCAAAACTAAACAACAAAATAAACAATTTCAGCTTCCCGATTGTCGACCTTATATTTCTATGAAGCAACATTCCAGCAGCGTATGCAGCTGTTTATCTACAAGACACAATATTCCAGGGCTTATATTTCCTACCATTATTTCTTTGATAGAGGATTGTTGCTTACAACGAAGCTATTAAATCAAAAATACCAATTGATGAGGTTAATTTTATCCCATTTTTAGTTTTACAAACGCGATCGCTAGTTGGCCGACCGTTATTGAATATCCATTTCACAGATGATAACGGATATGTCCCTCATTTAATAACTGCAATCCCACATCCTTTTCCCGAATGTGACCTGCCAAAGTAGACTCATTACCTGGTTTGTAATGACATGAGCAACTAGACGGATGCCACGTGTGGAGCAGGATCTGCTTACCCTGTCGGAACACCTGAGTTCACCACCAATTTTGGGTGGGGTTCGTGATGCTCATTCTTTAGTTTTCTATTTTATGTTTTATTAATTATTATTTCTCTATTAATCCTTTCATTTTTTAGCAATGGCGTTGTTTGTTTTCGACATATGAGTAGGATTTTCCCTATGTTACTTACGCACCTCTTTTTTTTTTTTAAATAATTCTATCGCAAACGATTCACGTGATCTGTCATAAAACGATTTCCATTTAAGTACATTTAATCTTTGGAATTTCAACAGTTATGGCAATCACTTTATACATTGATAATCAAGTTTAAACATATACATACAAAGACTTTTTACTATACATGTATATCGTCATTTTCCAAAGGTGCCAATTTTTTTCTTCAAATAAGCACTTTTTACACTTTTTTCACAATTTTCGTAGCTATATATATATATATATTGTGAAGAGGTGATTATACGACTTTTAATATTTGCAATGACTACAGCTATCGTTACATTTGTACTCAAATCAGGCAAGTATAGATAGATACCGCAATTTAGACATTCCTTAAACATTTTCATCCTTTTTTATCCTAATTGTGACATTACCGTAAGTAACATATAACGGGTATGTACTTGCGTAAGGATGTTTGGTTGTCATGTTTTGGAATTTTTATCAGATTTTCGGAATCTATTGGTTTTATCCATTTGAATGCCTTAGCAAATTTTGCTCACTTACTCCCATTTTTCTTTTTATAAATCTTTAACATTATTACTAATAAGACATCTGTAAAAATCTTAAAAAGTTTTTGTTAATTTTTAATATTTTTTTAGTACTTAAACTTGTCATTGAGAAAGCTATGAAATATCAAAAGATAACATTTTACCGCCAAAATTTCAATGGCTAGTATTTCCAAAACAAGCACATAGACCTATATTTTTGTTCGCTCTTTTGATCCCTTTATTATTCCCCTATCAAAATATACTAGTGTTATGAAAAGCTTGTTATTTTCAAACTGCGTAGCAAATTCTTGAATAACACAACGAATGCAACATAAGGTGCAGCTGAGGTCTGAACCCGGAATAGTTCGTATAGATAAGTCTTTAGTGTTCTATTTAATGTTTTTATTGTTTTTGTCCTTTCCTTTCGTTATCTTCTCTTCTTTCGGTATTAGACAATGACCGTATTATTGATATTGCATGTCAACGATGACATACTTACTATCAGGATGGTGATACCCATGTTGACGAGACATCACCAGAAATGGTATTGACAAAGTGTTATAAAAAAACTCCTCAAAGATGCCAGTGTAACATGTTGGAGAAAGAGATACATTTGTTTTCAACAGATGACCTATCAACTTGTAAGAAATATTTAATATGTAGAAAGCTAGACACACTCCCTTCAAAACACATAGGGTTTTAAGTCCTATTTCGATTGCGCGTTAATGCTCATTTCCACATCGACATACCAAATATTTAACAATTTCGAGTACACTTTATTTATTTATTGAACTGTTTGACGTCTTGATCGTGTTTATGAGATGATCAGCTATGACCTTTCTAATCAGACAAAAGTACTTCATATCTAGCATTAAAACTATGGTAATTGTCTATTTAATACATGCAGGCAGTTGTCTACAATGTAATACAGTCTACACTTTGTAGACAAAACGCGTGTCTGGCGCAAATACATGTACTAATTTTCAATACTGGTATCTATGATGAGTTTATTTAAAACCACTGGGTCGATGCGACTGCTCTTGGCTTGAGTTATCATTGATATTGTCATAATTATAAATTAAATGTTTACAAACTTTACATTTTTGAAATACAAAGGCTTTTCTATCTCAGAAATAGATTACCTTAGCTGTATTCGGCAAAACTGTTATGATTTTTTGGTCCTCAATGCTGTTCAACTTCGTACTCTATTATTGGGCCTTTTTAACTTTTTCTATTCGAGTGTCACTGATGAGTCTTTAGTTGACGAAAGGCGCGTCTGGCGCAAATCACATTTTTAATCCTGGTATATATGATGAGTTTATATAGAACTTATAATTACCAATTATAATCATCATTGTTTGAGAATTGGTGTCACATTTAAACTCTTGTAAAAGAAGATATTCTCTAAAAAAACAAATAGCCGATATTCGTCACAATTGTTATTACGAGTGTTTAAATAGCGAGTCAGTCTGGTAAAAGCAGACTTTCTGAACCATATAAACTGGTAATGTAAACCCAGTGTTCATGTTTTATTCTGATAGATATATGGTAGACCCCAAGTGCGTTTCATTTAAATATATTAAGAAAAGAAACTCAAATGAAGGATAATTAAGATTTAATTCTGACAAGCTTCTATTTCTGGATTACAGAATATCTCAAAATATCATGTTCTAATTCGGTAAATAATTCAGCTCAATCTTGTACACTGGAATAAAAATCATACTGGGATTAATTGCATGTTTACTATTAGATTCAGAAAAAATCTAAAAATATATTTAATATAACAAAATCATTCGTCGTAAAAACAAATATGCTTACTTTACTTCATTAAAGGTCTTTTGTATTGTACTTTAAAGTTGACATCGCTGGTTTATGAGTTAAAAAGAAAATTGATACTTTCATCAAATATAAGGTTTCAAAAACAATATTGTCGCGATTCTATCTATCCATAAATCTCTCAGTTCAATTAATCTTGAACATTACTGTTTCTTTTCATATTATTTTCATTCGGAAGCATATCAAATACAGAATATTTTTTTGTATTGCAATATCATTTTAGGTTGGTATAGGAGAAGAAGGAAAAAGCATATCTAATTATAGTTTAGGTATTAGTAGATACGAAATTATAGAACAGAATCGATTACCAATCAAGACACATGAAAGAAACACAAAATACTGAATCCATCAAATTTTGCGGAAGTCCTTGAACAACATTTTTTCAATGAAAACTAATACATTAATGTATAGATAATTAATCTAGTGGACACGCTCAGGTCGTGATAAAAAGTCGTTAGGCGCAAAGAAATTGTCTCATTCATTGTTTTACACGTTACTGTCTGTGAATTAAACCAATCAACATTCATTTGGCTCTAGAACGGATACATATAAAGTCACAGTTTGTGATTTAAATTTGAATTATTGGAAATCTTTTCATTTATTCACGTGGTTGAATATTTTTTAGTTTCCATTGTACATTGAACAAACTACTATTCTATCAAAAAGTGATTCTTTTAATGGTTAGAAAAAACCATAAAAGCCTACATATTTTGTACGAGTTGTAAGTTAACGACAAGAGATGCTTATTCTAGTATCGGATATAAAGCTGGTGAATGTGCTGATTTCCTGAGGTTGACAAAGTCGGAAATTAAATGTCAATTTTATAAAAATGTCTCAAAGGACATCAACGTAATCAAGCGGCAAAAAGTTAACAAGACAGAATATGCTGTAAATCATGCAGCCTTGTTATGTATATAATTATGGAAAAGGACAGCATTCAAGATGTGCTTATTTGTCAGTACGGAACAAATTGTACGATACTTAATAACTGTAAAACAGAAAATATAACCTTTATTAAATTTGACACAGCTCTTCTGTCAAAATTACATACTTGGGAAGATTATATTGTGGCTGTTTATCTTTTTGCAGTTGGTGAGTTCATTTTCTCTTCTTTTATTAAAAGGTTAATCCAGAAAAAACGGGTTGGGCTCATGAAATTGATACAGTGTAATTTTCATTTATTTTTTTCTGTCAATAGCCTGTTGATCTCATATTTAAATATTCCTTTTGTAGTTCCCCATCTGCTGACGAAATGCTAATTATTTTACTGTTAGTTTTGGTTAGTTTGCCAAAAGTAAAATCAAATAAATACTGAATTCGAGAAAAATTTTATGCTTTTACCATAATCTGAGCAATTGTTTCACAAATCGACTGGACTAAATCAAATGACAAATTCAAAAGCTTGAACAAATCAAACAAATGAATAACAACTGTCATATTCCTGACTTGGTAAAGGGATTTTCCGATGTAGAAAATGATGGGTTAAACCTGGTTTTATAGCTAGCTAAACCTCTCTATTGTATGACAGTCGCATATAATTGTCTCTGTTATCTGTACACATTTCATTATTTGCTGGTCTAATTTCTTATATTATTGTCTTGTATTCAGGCATTAAATTGCTTCTTTGTATATCAAAACGACAGCTTAATCGGGATGTTGATTAATGCAATAAGAAATATGAACCATTCAC
This sequence comes from Mytilus edulis, assembly GCA_019925275.1. NCBI lineage: Eukaryota > Metazoa > Mollusca > Bivalvia > Mytilida > Mytilidae > Mytilus > Mytilus edulis. The sequence goes on along the minus strand of CM034360.1, from coordinate 375,116 downwards.
TATTTGATTGATGTTTAGTAATACAATTTTAGAAAGTAATGATAAGTACAAATAATTATGATGTCACGGAAAGCAGGTATAATTATTGCCTGAGAATTTATAAATTAAGGAATATCTCCCTCATACATAGATCTGATTTCTGCCTTATACTGGCAATATATTTTTGTCTTTTTATTTTGTTCATAGGAAGCTCGTAATTGTTTTAATAAACTGCTGATTTTCAAATATGTTGGCCTTGAGCATCACTTAAATGTGCACTCGATACATAAGGTATTTCCATATTTCTTCTTTCTTTTTTGTTTTCGTGCTTTCTTCCATATTTGTTTTTCTCTCCTAATATATAAAAAGAAGATGTGGTATGATTGCCAATGAGACAACTCTCCACAAGAGACCATCATAACACAGAACTTAACAACTATAGGTACGGTCTCCAACAATGAGCAAAGCCCATATCGCATAATCAGCTATAAACAGGTCCGAAATGACAATGTAAAACAATTCAAACGAGAAACCTAATTGCCTTCTTTATGTAAAAAAGAAATGAACGAAAAACAAATATAAAACACATAAACAAACGACAACCACTGATTTGCAGGCTCCTGACTTGTGACAGGCACATACATACAGAATGTGGCGGAGTAAACATGTAAGCGGGATCCCCCCTCACCTGGGAAACACTTTATTTCGTGATATTTGATCTCCTGTTTACCAAACCATATATCAGTAAACTTCTTTTGTTGAAATTTCTTCACCCCGTTTTTTGTTTTATTCAGTTATTGTTACTTATAAATCTTTAACTGTAAACATATTTGATCTTTTAATTTGCGATCCTTGTGCTATATCTAGAAAATTCGAGGTTAACAATTAATTAATGTTCAGGTTATATTCAAATTCAATATTTACTTGGTATCGCATATTATCTAGATTTATTGAAGATATACATTTCAAGAGAAACGTGTATAATGGTTTGGGTTATTGAAATGCTGATCTTGTACACGATCATATGATCACAGATAGAAGTAACTGCCGTTGGAATACTCGACTGAAAAATGAATTGATTGTAATTTCATACTGCAACAATGTACTTCATAATTGAGTCTTTTGGATATCAACAGTAAGGTTAGTCTGCAAAAAGTAAATTCTCAAAAATGATGCTGAACTCCCTAATTAAATGTCAAATTCAAAAGATCGAACATATCAAACGAATGGACAACAACTGTCATATTCCTATTTTGGTACAGTGATTTTCTTATGTAGAAAATGGTTGATTAAACCTGGTTTTATAGCTAGCTAAACATCTCTTTTGTATGACAGTCGCATACAATTGTCTCTATTATCTGTACACATTTCATTATTTGGTGGTCTAATTTCTTATATTCAAGTCTTACATTAAGAAATTAATTTGATTCTTGTGTCATAACAAAACCTTAATCATGATGTTGATTAATGTAATCATGATATTTGATCCATTTACTAACTGATTAATGTGTATTAATACAAGTACAAATATTATGAAGTCACAGAAAGCTGTAATAAATTTTGCTGGGACGCAACAAAAGCATTTTCGGACAATTTTTTGACTAGTAATGACCCCGGTATCTATGGTGAGTTTATTTATGTGTTTCCTTATCTTTCGGATCTAAGATATGCATTATCGAGCAAATTTAGATTTTGTAAATAATATTTTGATAAAATTTTTATTTTCAAATGAAGGGTAGAATAAAAGCAATTATTTGCACACAAGAAATGCAAAAGAAAAAGAATGAATGAATGTTAATTTTTTTTACTTCTTTGTAAAAATTTTGGTACTGACATAAAAAAATCAGATTTTGTATAAGTAAAATGTCGTGTTACGTGTAATTATTTTAATTAAGGAATATATCTCCCTCATGCAAAGCCCTGTTTTTTTTGCTCGATTCTGGCTATAACTTGTTTTCGTTAATAAAAAGTTTTAAAACCTTCTTTTAATAAGCTTCTACGCTTCTCCCATATGTTGACCTTGTAAATCACTAAAGAGAACATTGTTGTCGAAATGCGCACTTGGTACAGAAGAAACCATTGCACGGTTAATATTATTCAACAAACTACCTGATCACAGCTATTTTTGGTTTATCCTTTTATTCATTTATTTGCCCTGACCTTGAAATAATGGGACAGTATTGGAGATCAAGCGTAATCTAAGATCAGCATTCGCACATTTAGTATTTGTCATTATAGATAGATATAGGAAGATGGGGTATGAGTGCCAATGAGACAACTCTCCATCCAAGTAACAATTTATAAAAAGTAAACCATTAAAGGTAAAGGTAAAGCATGTCTCGATATTCTTTCTAGTTTGGTTGTCTTATTTTTTGACTTGATTCTTTCTCGAATATTTGTTCCTTTTCCCATACACTATATTTCTTGATATTTTATTCCGGTGTAACCAAACCACAAATCAATAAACTTCTTTTGTTTAATATTCGTCATACTCCTTTATTTTATTCAGTTAGTGTTACTCATAAACCGTAAACTCTAAACATCTTCGATCTTTTGCTTTGCAATCCTTGTGAAATATCTAGAAAATCAAGAGGTCCAGATTAACTGGTTAGGTCACGTTTTCCAATCTAATCTTTTCTTGTCATCGCATATTATTTCAAGGTAAGAGTGAATAAACGAAGGAAAGGATAAACCATTGATTTTTATGTTTCCACATTGTGTATATTTATTAAAGATATATTGAAAAAAACGTGTAAAATGGTTTGGGTTTTTGAGATGCAGATCTTGTACACGATCATATGACCACAGACAGAAGTAACTGCTATTGAAATACTTGACTTGAAAATAAAATGATTATAATTTCATACTGCAACAATGTACTTCATAATGGGATCTTTTGGATATCAACAGTAAGGATGTTAGTTTTATGATGTTATGAGTTGCTCGCGTCTTGTGTATTAAATTATAATCCGGCGAATCAGTTTCGTTATTATCAAATATGTTTTTACTGCTGATATTTTCAAATAATGCACGAAGAATTTTTCATCACCTTACCTGGATAATTGTTTTTTCTCAGTCTGAACAGTCCATTTCGCAAACTTTCGAAAGGTCAAGGAAGGCATGACAAATAAAGGCAACAGTAGTATACCGCTGTTCAAACTCATAAATCCATGGACAAAAAACAAAATCGGGGTAACAAACTAAAACTGACAACCTTTTCCTTCCTTAACTGTTTTATTCAACACTTTCAGTTAAGTGTGAACATGTGATACTTTTTTTGAAAATTGAGGTGCGTTTCTGTATCTTTTCTTTGACTTTTTTTTATTTTATATTATATTTCACTTTATATCTGGAAGTGTTAAAGACTTAATAAAATCTATCAACTGTGGATCGGTATTTAAAAAAAATGATATAACAACATATCTTGATATTAGAAAAATGTCAAGACCTAAACGAAAGAGAATTCTAAAGGTTGTCCGTAAACTGGTCTATTACTTACGTTGAACATAGACACATTTTCTGACTGTAATGAGTGTAGAAGATTCACAATTCTGTCATTTGTGGGTTGGTGTATTTTTAAGATTTTATTTTACCACAGCTTGATATGAGTGAAATGTCAACACCTGAGCGAAAGACTACCCTTCACGTTGACAGTTAATTCGTTACTAAATCTGTGCAGAAACACATTTTCTAACTGTAAAGGCCATAGTTAAGTCTTTACAAACTCTTCCACCTTCCATATTTCTTCTTTTTTTTTTGTTCTTCTTATTTTTTGTTTTCGTGCTTTCTCCCATATTTGTTTTTCTCTCCTAATATACAAAAAGAAGATGTGGTATGATTGCCAATGAAACAACTCTCCACAAGAGACCAACATTACACAGAACTTAACAACTATAGGTGACCGTACGGTCTTCAACAATGAGCAAAGCCCATACCGCATAATCAGCTATAAACAGGCCCGAAATGACAATGTAAAACAATTCAAACGAGAAACCTAATGGCCTTCTTTATGTAAAAGAAATGAACGAAAAACAAATATAAAACACATAAACAAACGACAACCACTGATTTGCAGGCTTCTGACTTGGGACAGGCACATACATACAGAATGTGGCGGGGTTGAACATGTGATACTTTTTTTGAAAATTGAGGTGCGTTTCTGTATCTTTTCTTTGACTTTTTTTATTTTTTATTATATTTCACTTTATATCTTGAAGTGTTAAAGACTTAATAAAATCTATCAACTGTGGATCGGTATTTAAAAAAAATGATATAACAACATATCTTGATATTAGAAAAATGTCAAGACCTAAACGAAAGAGAATTCTAAAGGTTGTCCGTAAACTGGTCTATTACTTACGTTGAACATAGACACATTTTCTGACTGTAATGAGTGTAAAAGATTCACAGCTCTGTCATTTGTGGGTTGGTGTATTTTCAAGATTTTATTTTACCACGGCTTGATATGAGTGAAATGTCAACACCTGAGCGAAAGACTACCCTTCACGTTGACAGTTAACTCGTTACTAAATCTGTGCAGAAACACGTTTTCTAACTGTAAAGGCCATAGTTAAGTCTTTACAAACTCTTCCACCTTCCAGTGTATTTCCACATCCTCTTTTCTAACAAATGGTAATTTTTGTAAAGATTATTATTATTAAAATCTGTTACCTGAAAAGCATCAATAGTATACGGTTAAAATAGACATTTCCTTGTGATATTTGTGTGTTATTGAAGGTTAAGTCTTATTCTTATTTGATTTTAAGTATTTAATAACAATAAGCAAGTCGATAAAACAATTTTATCATTTCTCGAGATTGACATTGAAGATATTTAAAACTACAATAATATAGGTATTATCAGCCATTCAGTCGATAATCTTGTGAAGATTATTCTATAAACAACACAAAAAATATCACTTATATTAAATATCGAATCGATGAAGAATGACGCTTTCGTGTTGACAAAACATATAGATCAATGAAGAAAGGGTAAATACATTACAACAATATATGAAAGATTACCTGAAATATCGACTATCTCTTCAACATAACGAGTGAGTTAGCTTGATATACAAACACCCAAGGGTATCCCGTGGATACAGACATATTTTATGCGGTTTCTCTGTCTGAGGGGTACGATTTCCTTTGAGAAACGTGCGTTTTGCTTGGCATTATAAATTGTTAAAGCCTCGTGTTGGTAAAGTGCCATGTTCTCTGTAAGTATCAGAACAATTTATTGAGGTCTTAAACAAAATTGTTAAGAGATCAAATAAACTGTTACGGGATCAAAACAAAATGTTTAGGAATCAAAACAAATTGTCTGCTTCTTTACAACTTGTCCTCATTTTTCCTGGCAATTCAAATTACCCATGCTATATTTCAGTCTACCAATTTGTAAACGTCTACTATTATAGTTTTTGAAACTCTTATTCGTGTCCTGTAAATGTGTAAAATATGTGTCTCTAGACGTTCAGCAACACTGATCACAAGATACCGAAACATTTTAAAACATAATATATTTGTAATACTGAGATTTTGCAAAAACATTTCGAATTTAGTCGCTTTTATATCATAATGTATTACAATTACTTTATTTTTTCAACACGTTGTCAATATTGAAATAAAAAACATATTTTACAACTTTGAAAAGACAAAATTTAATGTGTATGAACAACAAGGACAGTTATAATTATAATATAATTTCCTGACTTTCGGGTATAGTTGATAATTAAATGGAAAAGTACGAATGTTCAGTGTTATTTTTGCACGCAATTTATAAAACTATTACTAAATGAATGTTATTCAGATGCACGGATGAGGAGTGTACATATAAGAATGCAGAACATTAAAACCTCATGAATTGTTTTCAGTTAAAAAATAGAATTGAGATATCTTCACGTTGTAAAATGTTCATATGGCCATATATTGATATTCTTATCGTGTTATCAAAAGGACTCAGTGGTTGAGTAGTCTGAGTATTTAATCTTCAGTACCACACACCTTCAACGCTGAGGTTGTGAGTTTGAAATCTGCATATGTTAGCTGGTTCTCTTCGGGGCCTGCGGCTTCATCCCTCGTGACCGCGACGATTAAGTTCAGTATGTTAAAAGTGGCGCTAAACAACATTTATTCATTCAATATCAAAACTATCTTAATCAATTGTCATTTCCTTTTTATAAATCTAATGAAACATTTTTAATGTTTTATTAGCTCATTAGCTAATACAGTTTGGGAAGGTTCGAGTTAAGACATATAGTAATTTAGATGAAACCCATATTAACGTTACCACGCACAGACTAAAATGTGTAGTTAAAATAGAATATTTGGTTACTCTGCTTGCAAGCTGAACCGTGACATCAATATAACCCTTACAGTGGAAGTATGACCAAATTGTAATAAATAACACAATAAATCAACATGCATTCTCATGGCCTGTCCATTATTTATACATTGTATATAAAATTAAAAGATTGGTATTGATAGTCGATGATACAAGGTCACAACTGACCACCTTCACATATCAAAGGACGTAGAAATTAACAAATAAAGGTCGTCAATCAACCTTCAACATTGCGCAAAATAACAAATGTTAAAAATTCACAGGAGAAATAAAGGCAACAGTAGTATACCGCTGTTCAAACTCATAAATCCATGGACAAAAAACAAAATCGGGGTAACAAACTAAAACTGAGGGAAACGCATTAAATATAAGAGGAGAACAACGACAATACACTACAATGTAACACACACAGAAACGGACCAAGCATCAGACAAAATCCCACGAGAAAAACAAATATAACATCAAAACAAAATACATGAATTTGGGATAGACAAGTACCGTGACACGTCTTATCGCAATGTGTATTTACATTCAATATTAAGAGAAAACAAACGACGCAACGTTAAAATGTAACACACACAGAAACGAACTATAATATAACAATGGCCATATTCCTGACTTGGTACAGGACAACACACTATATAGAAAACTATATTTCATGCAAAGCTTTACATGAAATGGTAATCCTCGATACATGTCATTAACAAAATAGCACAATAGTGCTGAAATTACGTTAAACACCAATTAAATCAATCAATACCTAACGAAGATGTGGTTTAACCTTTTATTTGTTCCTTTTTTTATGAAAACGCATTCTTTATAGATACATTTCCAAAGAGGGATAAGCTTGTCTAAGGATACTCTACCATAATTTCACCTAAGTAGACCTAAGCTTAATTTGTTTAGCTTTATCAGTCAGCCAATATTTCGTATTGATCTAAATCTGCGAATGATTGAATTAGAAGATAGTATAGCAGTTTATCATTTCGTTTGACATCTTTTTACACCTTTTTTCAGCGGAATTTTTAAAATAGTTAACTTAGGTTTACTATTGATAACGGTCACAAATTGTGGTAATCAAATCAAGGCCAATATGATTAAATAAGTGTAATAAAGATAACTGTCAATTAGAGTACAACTAATAGTAATGTCTGAAAATTTCAGCATTTTCTATTTGACTTTCAATTATCTATCAACATTCTGAATTGATTAAAATAACTTATCATACATTAAGATAAATCTTCGGGAATGAGTAAAAGATAGAGTTGTGCCTGTCCAAAGTCAGACACCTGTTATCAATTGATTGTCATTTTTCGTCGTTGCTTCTCATGTTTGTTTTTCGTTTGTTCTTTTGAATAATTTGTTCTTGAATAGTGCCGTTACGTCAATGTCCCAGATTATGGGGAGGGTTTGGCGCCATCAAATTAGCTTAAACACATGTGTTAAGCCAGGAGCCTGCTGTTAAGTGATTGTCGTTTGTGGATAGGGTTAATACTTGTCTCTCTTATTATATATAGATTAAACCATTGGTATTCTTGTTTTTTTAGCTGCATATTATACTTGTGTGTGAGAGAGAGAGAGAGAGAGAGAGAGAGAGAGAGAGAGAGAGCGAGAGAGAGAGAGAGAGAGAGAGAGAGAGAGAGAGAGAGAGAGAGAGAGAGAGAGAGAGAGAGAGAGAGAGCTACACTTTCTAATCGTTGAGGACCTTTGCAATAACTTTAAGAGGAGCTCGTATGTTGCATTTGTAAGGCTTAGTTTGAGTTAAAAATCAATGTACTCTCATTTGTTAGTGGCAGTCAAAATGGCTCGTCCTTCTTCCCGCACGTCCCATTGATAGGACCTCTCGTTTATATCACCTCCTAAATATGCGTGACTACTGGAGCATAATTTAAATCAAAAGTTCCAAATACGGACCTTGTAGCAAGGAAAGCTCATCCTGTCGATGCACTCGGTCTCAATCTTCTTTCGGTAAGGCTTATTTATACTTTTTGTTCATATACATTTTAATTTGTCTTTTCTTAATCGATCTACGATGTTTGCACAAGCTTAACTAATGTAAGTATAATTTAATATTGACGAATTCGTTATATTATTTCATAGCTCTAGATTTCGTCAAAAGTGAATGAATAATAAAGATTCTCCGAGGATTTTATGTTGAAACCCACCCGTTTTAGACATTAGATTTATAAGATAATAGAAATCTAATGACGGAATATCCAGAAATAGAAAAGGCTTATTGCAGACATGTTTGTAAAAATGGTTCAACTCCCCACTACAATCGATTAAGAAATTGAAAATAAAGTAGTAGGAAGAATAAAATCGTCCACGGCAGACATTTTACATTAGATAAATAATTTTGGATGAGAAATCCACCAAAAAACAGATTGAAAAAAGTTCTTTATATATCAGTCATTTTAAAATGTTAATATTTCAAATATATCATAGAAAAGCAAAACAAAGACTTTATTTAGTGCACATTATATATTAATTCTAGGCTAAGAAGAATTAAAAATTGCGTAGGAAATACATATACATTTATCTAATATATCCTTAAACGAGTAAGTAGTCGTCCACGTAATAAATATAATGATTTGATTACGTCTCCAAAGTACTTTGAAATCACAGTCAACCATACTATGTTATTAAGGATGTAGGGTTTATAGAAAATGTCAATGCAGTCGACATTTTAATGAGATATCTATTTAAATGGAGATCTGGAGTGAGGATAGGTCATGTTTTTTTTATGTCTTAACTTGATCTTAAATATTTGCGATAAACGACAAGAAGGGTTTTTAATTTAATTTTATATATCTTTTAAAAAATGCATTTCAAAACATTATTTCCAGTCAGGAATACACCGACCCATCCATTGTTAGACTATCGAAATGTCAAGTTAGTCAGCAACCCAACAAATTAGACAAGGCACAAGTATAAAGCAAACGATGGCTGAACTGGTACAAACGTTTCTTTATTAACTGATCAAGTTACAATCTGGACTGTCTGAGAAAGACAGTCCTTTTATACTTCTACAAACGTGACTTAAATTTAGAAAGAATGTTGTTTGTTTCTACTTTCGACGGGTACTAACTTTTAGTGAAAGCGAAAGCGATATATTAAAAAGTTATAAACAGTGGACATTACTTTTTCTTCAATACCTTAAGCCTTTTAATATTTCTACAACCGTGACTTAACTGACCACTACACGATAACAAAAGTTATAAACGGTGGACATTACTTTTGCTTCAATAGCTTAAGCCTTTAAATAATTGTATAGACAGGACTTAACTGACCACCCATAGCTGAGCATTGAAGTTCATTTAATATAAAGCAATAAATGTGATATAACTGACCACCTGCCAAAAGTATAGGTTTTCTTTCAAGCCAAAACATGTATGTCCTAAGTCACGTTGTAACAATTATAAATCTGCAAATTAAACTATAATACATATAATAACTTTACTGTCCATTTGTAGATAAACATTATATTGAATATTAAAGTTATTGTATAAGCACTGCATAGTGTTACATTCCTCCCAATGTACTGGAAATATAGTTCAATATTTCACTAAAAGTCGCTAAATATAACTTAAATAGTCAATACTGCTTCTCCATTAAAAGTCACATTAAGGGTTCATCCTTTTAGTTAGTTTCACACGGTATTGTTATCCGGAATTCAACTGAAGTACACAGTTATTGAAATGTTCCAATCGTTCTATGTTTGTCCAATAATTATACACAACTGTCGTCTACTATATAAAACTGAATAGACACATAAAAGTCTTGTCCTTAATCAATGTCACGAAGAGTTCATGGTTATTTCCTTGTACCATAAAATAGTGGTAATAAAATTGTCCACATACGTCTGTAAATACACAGTTCATGATATAGTTGATTAAACGTTTAATATGTATATATGGATTATATATCAAGGTATCCTAAATCCCTTCAGGTCACTACCATTCTGTAGTCTGCTTTCTTCCTTCAACGACTAAATACATGTTATAGTTTTATTTACACAATTATTTACAATATAGTACTTCTCAGTGTCCGCTTTGATTAATTTTCATGTTGGATGTGATCGTATAGATTTTTGTTAATTGTCAATAATCGGTAATTTCAGCACTGGATAAATGTTATTTTGTGTATCTTCCTTGTGGTTGACCAGCATTGGTGCAGAGGCTACATCTCTGTTGGTGGTAACTTCACCCTCGGTCTTTGCCGACACCAGATGCCCCACTTTATCATATTTGGCAGCGAAATTCATAACTTTTTCGCCACCCCCTCTCCTGGCTGAACAAGATAAGCAGAACCTAACTTTGCGTCTATATTTACATATAATAAACATAGCTATTCCAACCAAAAGAGCCCCAGATAAATATATCAAAGTATATACCCAATTTGGTAATTCACTATCCTCAGTTATTTGACCCAAACTTTTTAATTGGCTAATTAAATCATCCATTGGTATCTCTTTAATTTTATCTAACTTTTTAGGTAACTTTGTTAAGTTAAATTTCGGAAAAGACTGGTGAAACGGTTTCCATAGCTTTTTGGAAGATAAGTCATAATCATTTATTAACCTTATAAAAGAATCGTCCGTCGAGGTAAATTTACTTTGTTGAGTATAGAAAGGCAATAATGTCATCAAGTCATTCGTCGCTGTACATGTCTCGTTAAGCGTCAGAATATTTATTGGAGGAAAAATCCTTTTTGTCAAGGTCGTTTTATATTGAGAATTTTTTACAAGCAATTGCAAAATCAAGTGGTCTATTTGCCGTTACTAGCCATGATCCTGACGAAATATAGTTTGCCATGGGCAAGATTGAACTCGGTTCTACTAAAACCTTACAAAATTTATCAATGTCATTTTCTTTCTTCATAAATAGTAAAATCGCACAATTCTTACTTAGATTTATAGGGTAAACAGGACTTACTATTTTACAAAATTTTGTAAAACGATCTGTACATTTATTAATTTCATCATTATTTAGTAATACGTATTTTGACCGCTCAGCATTTACTGCAAAATATTCAACATCTATATCAAATTTCGCTACCATTGTTAATAATGTTGTACTGTTGTTTTTCATAGGCATAGGGAGATTATATGCTTTATAAACCTGGAACCTATTGTTTGAATCGAGAAGCGGAAGTGAGATAATGGCTAATATTTTATCATCGTAAAGTACAGTGGTGCAAGTCAACAATCTATAAAAGAACCACAAATTTGAATTAGGATCCTCTGATAACTCTAAGTATCTAGGTAATTTGTTTTTAATTTCGTTTAAAAGTCGTTTTAAATTTGTTGGAGTAATAGTACTAGGTGAAAGATGACCTAATGATAACATATTTAATTGTGAACCTAAATGTTCTAAATAAAACATTGCTTTCTGCATCAATAATTTTAATTCACCGGTTATTAAATCTAGTTGAATATACTTTTGTATATAATTTTCTAGATCAATTATTTGTTTTTCAAATTCTTCTGTCAAATTTTCGAGTTTCGAATCTATTTCACGTAAGTCCCCTATCAATGAATTAATTGCATGCCTATTTTCGGAAACTTCAATCCTTGTTACATTTAAAATTGAAAGATTTTCTGATAAAACATGAGAACGTTTATTTTGATTATCTGCAAGAACTCTTATGTTACCTTTTATTGCACTCACATCTGAATCCGTCAAAGTTCCAAACAAAAAATGCATGGCTTTACCGATAATTGGTAAAACACTACGTTTATTCCTAAGTAAAGCCTTATAATCATTAAAAATTCTTAATATCGAAGTATGGGTATCTGTTAATAATCGAAATTCATTCCTTAAATTAGAAAAGGTATTTTTAAATCCTTCCTTTTCCGGTTTATCATATCGTCTCGTTATTTCTTGAGCAAGCACGGCTGTTTGAACAATGTCATTCGAAAGTTCCCTTCTAAAATTATCAAAAGGTTTTAAGTCTGTGACAAATGTAACTAACCAATTCGATCTGGTGGTCGTTATTGAATTTATTTTGTCAAAAACTACATTTTCTGAAATAAATGCTTGTTCACCCAAACTAAGGAGGAGGGTGACAAGAAATAATGTCTTCATGTCCGTCCTGTAATTTAAAGAATATATAAATTAATAGTCGTTTAAAAATTAGTGCAAAAGTTTGGGAAATATGCTTCCATAAACTGTTCAAAGGTCGTATATACGGGAAAGTCCCTTACAAAACGGTTATATAATTTTTGAATTGAACAGTGATCTTTTTTTAAAAGTGATAAATATGTTTCACCACGCCTTTTAGCGGCATTTTCCCTTCCCTTGACAAGGTCGAATGAAAATATATACCAAGGTATTTGAGATGGAATTTATTTTTTAACTAAGATACTTTTTAAACATTGGGATATATCTGAGAAAATATTGATTATCTGCTGATCATTATTTCCGCTCTGTTTACATACAAATTTTACATTTACAGAATTAACTGTCATATTTGAATATTTTCGCTATCTGAAAATTTGTCGGTAACATCCGACTCGTCGCGCGCATCAGATTTCAATGTCCGTTTTAACTTTGATAAAGGAATTTCATTATCCTCATCAGTCTCACTACTAAAAACTTCTTTATTATTTAAGCTTTTATTACGAATATTTATTCGCTTCTTTAATTCCATTAAAAGAATCTCATCTTCATCCGAAGATGTGTCTCGATCATGTTAATTTTTTCTTATTAACCGATTTCGAAATGAGGTTAATTCTATCCTGCACTGTCTCATTCTCTTGAGGGTCAACCTCCATTTCGCTTTCGCTAGATTCTGGTGGAACAACGAATCTGCGTTTTCTTAACTTTTTATTTTCATTTGATTTTGGAATATCCCATGTTTCAAAGGGTGCATGTTTAAAAATGTTGTGCATGTACTTTAGAAAGTCTTAAAATACTTAATATATGAATATCTTCCTTTAAATTAGCACAAACATCTCCTCAACATTCCTAAATCAAACTAAAGCCTAACCAGTCACGTCCTAAAATAACGTTTCTGTTCATATCAGAAACAACGTAAAACAAGTGTGTCATTTTCTTATTTTTGATAGAAAAATCAATTTGGTAAGTTGTTTAAAGTTTTATAAATTTTATAATGTTATAAACTACATTGTGCTCCAGCATCAAAAAGTGCCCTTAGTTTTCTAATTTTTTTTCTATTTAATATACAACTGTTTGGATTTCCTGCCAAATTTATAGTAAAAATATTATTTGTTTCTGGTTTAGTTTCTCTCTCTTTGTCGGCTTCATAACAAAGAGAGTTTCTTAGTTTCCCTGCAATCTATTTTCTTCTTTTACATTTCCAGTATTCTATTTCTTTGTTAAATTTTGGAGTTTGGTCAAAAGCGTTTACTTGTTTTCTTGCCCTACAATCCCTAGATCTATGTCCTATTTTATCACAGTCAAAACAACCTTTAGCATTCCTATAATGGTCTACTTCCATAGCTTCTTCACCCGCACCCTGTACTTCAAAATGTCTACTATTATTTGATCTTTCCGGGGTTCCCCTTCTCAATTCAAACCTTTTTCTCAAATTTTGTTCGGTCATCGCTACCGCCACCGCACCTTGAAAGGTGTCTGGGTTTGACCTCATAATTTTCATTTTTAGGTAGTCTAAAGAAAGGCCATTTATGAAAAAGTTTACCAATTGTTTTTGTATTATAGGTAAATTAACATTCTGATCCTTGAAAACTTCTTCCGCGAGATTATACAGTCTCTCCGCAAAGATTGGAACGTTTTCACCATGCTTTTGCTTAATTTTGCTTAAAAGGTCGAAAGCATGTTGTGGATCCGACACTTCCGAAAATCTCACAACTAATTGAGCTTTTAACTCATTCCACCCCACAGTTTCATCATCGCCATTTTGCTCTAACCACCTATGGATGAAATCACTAACCGGCGGGTCACTAGCTTGGTATGCTACCATTTTCGCTTCGTTTCTGCCCAACCCTGCCAAAACAATATATTTTTCGATTTGTTTGATCCATGTCCTAAACTTTGTAGCATCCCCCGAAAATTTTGGTATGATTTGATTAACCCCCTGTGCCCCTAATTTGTTTGATAACCCTTGCAGTTGGAAAGCTAGGTTATTAAACGCTTGTCCGATATCTTGCTCAGCCATTATTAGAAAGTAACAATAGATCAGAAAAATCGCTTACCAGATTACGAATAAAAGGGTTATCCTGGTCACGGCACCAATTCCCAGGTGTTAGACTATCGAAATGTCAAGTTAGTCAGCAACCCAACAAATTAGACAAGGCACAAGTATAAAGCAAACGATGGCTGAACTGGTACAAACGTTTCTTTATTAACTGATCAAGTTACAATCTGGACTGTCTGAGAAAGACAGTCCTTTTATACTTCTACAAACGTGACTTAAATTTAGAAAGAATGTTGTTTGTTTCTACTTTCGACGGGTACTAACTTTTAGTGAAAGCGAGAGCGATATATTAAAAGGTTATAAACAGTGGACATTACTTTTTCTTCAATACCGTAAGCCTTTTAATATTTCTACAAACGTGACTTAACTGACCACTACACGATAACAAAAGTTATAAACGGTGGACATTACTTTTGCTTCAATAGCTTAAGCCTTTAAATACTTCTATAGACAGGACTTAACTGACCATCCATAGCTGAGCATTGAAGTTCATTTAATATAAAGCAATTATTATGTGATATAACTGACCACCTGCCAAAAGTATAGGTTTTCTTTAAAGCCAAAACATGTATGTACTAAGTCACGTTGTAACAATTATAAATCTGCAAATTAAACTATAATACATATAATAACTTTACTGTCCATTTGTAGATAAACATTATATTGTATATTAAAGTTATTGTATAAGCACTGCATAGTGTTACACCATTTGAGAGATTTAGATATCAAAATTCGAACAAAAAGAAACCCTTACACATATATACGCACATTATATTCGAGAGCAATACCAAACTATTTAACAGTTTAATTTTATTATCCGAATAATTTATAATTTAGTAAATGTTATAACGTTTGGTTAACTGAAAGAACTCGAGTATATGTAATATATCAAATTAAGGATTAATTTCAGTATGAGGAGTTGAACAGACCCACAATTGTATTACTGTAAAAATTAAGCCCGATAAAGTATATGTATTCAGAACATAGATAGACAGACTGAATGGATGATTTTTGTTTGCGCTCTTTATTTGAATGCAATCAAATCCGACTGATTTGGGTTAACGTCAAACTATGTAGCTACAATATATATATATTTTAATCAGACAACTGTTAATGCATTCACAGATTTATGAAGTAATATGTGTATGGTAAACGTAAAAACCAAGGATTTAATCAGCTTAAATACGTAAAGAATCGTTGTTACAAGTATTTCGCTAATCATCCATTCCGCTGATTGAGTTAATTTAACGAATCTAGATCATTAACATTCTTCATTCGCTTCAAGTGATTCGTTGCTTGATTATTGGTTGTGTGAATCCAAATGGAACATTTTACGTGTATGCAAAGGACAATAATAAATTAACAATAAAATCAACTGGTAGGGTCTGTATAAGTCACTGTCCGGGATAAAGGTCGCAGATATACGGACTGCTACTTTTGTTTTTATGTTTATAATAATCTGACACTTATTGTACACGTGAGTGCGCTTCCGATCCAATAGGTTGGAAAACAAGGCATAACTATTTGAAAAGTAGTTGATTTGGTACTGATTTTCTAACTTTTCCAAGACACTGTTGATCTCCACCTTTGATAGCAAAATGTCATGAGAAAAAAGTTTGAAACCAACATTTCATAAATTTCTTAACCTTTTCTAGATTGATTTTCATTAGGAATGATCAGAGTCGAATAGTTAAAAAGATATACACATTTGTATGATTCAAAACAATTGTAAAGCTATAACACAAAAAGGGCATAAACATTAAAGACGAATCCTTCAACGGTCAGCTATAGTTGAGAGAGTTAACTCTTTGATTTTTCAGTAATTCTGAAGTTCTTTACGAAAACTTTAAGAAATATTTGTAATGTTTGTCATGTTTGTGCTGAAGTCGGTGAAACCCTTGGGGATTTATGGTTCACCAATAGTTCAATAAACTAGTACCAATCAACTATTTGTCAAAGAGATGTACTATTTGTTACTATAAATTTTATTGAAAATTGCGTTGTAGGCTGAAAAAGTATTAATATAGCCAATGCAATTTCCACTGGGAACTCATTTTATGACACTTGTACTGTTCATCTTGTACTAAAAAGTTTCGTAAAACCAATATATCGTAGAATTTCTAATGCCCTATTATTTTGGCAACACATAGAGTCCTCGACGTTTTTCAACATTTATCTACCACGAACTATACACTGCTTGTATTTTATTTTCATTTGGTACCCATTAATATATGCGGAAAATGGATTATTCGATTAGTATGTATCCAATGTCCTCTTAACATGTATTTAGTCATACAAGGTTGAACGTTGTCAGCAGGAAAACAATATAAACAATAAATACCTTCAGATTCTTTTATACCGTGTTCGATTTATTGGAACATTTTATCTATGTTTTACCATATTCGTGAATTATGTATTGTAGTTATTATAATATAGATACCTTTATACGATAATTCAGTAATACATTTAGATTAAAAATGATTTCCTTTGAAACGAACGTCCTGAAACAATTTCATTGTTAATGAGAACAAGCATTTACTATGTGTTTGAAATAACTGTGTTGCTATGTAAATGTAGGATAAATGATGTGTATATTTAATATTTTAAAAATACTCACAAGAGACACGAATGCATTTTATAGTTAGATTTAACAATAATGGTATTTTATGAAAATGAACCCATGGGGATTATCAAACTATATGATATATTAAACGAATAATCTTGATAAGTTTTCCTGATTTATCTGATGAATGTGCAACTGCTAGATATTTGAAAATGGAAACTCGTTGAAAGCGTTAAGTATTACATGGGGTAAAAAACAGTCCGCAATGTTAAAATTTGACATTTGAAAAAAAAACAAGTGATTACTATATGAATCTGTTAATGTATAACGTTCAGGAAGCGTATGTACTAGGAGGAAAGTAAACGAACTAAGTCCAATAAACGGAAGTCATTTCTACTCCCACCTCCTGTCTTTCATTGATTGGTTGTCAGTTGTTTTGTTTTTACTCTTACTGTTTTTCTTAATATGTATTTATACATCCCTGGAGCGGCGGTACAGTTAAATACGCAACAAAATCGATTCGATGAAATGTGTACAGTGTTATTTTAATCAACTAAGTTTAGCTTAGTTATCCTTAAATTACAATTCGTTCAAGTCTAAATGTGTATGTGATAAAAAAAAACATTCATCAAATACGCCTGGCTTTTAATTTTGTACGCCATTACCCCATTGTCACAACACTATTTTTAAGTGTATGTTCGTTCATGTACCATCATTAAGTGATCAAAAGGAGAAACCAAAGGGCGATGCAGAGCACATTTACCCTGACATTTTATAATTTAAAGCTATATTTTGTAAATGTTCAACTTCATAAATCTATATACAGTTTACTTGATTTAATATTTGTAGATTTCAAAAGGCAGAAAACATTCATACGGCAACACACAGAGACTTACAACGCCAACAAAGAGTTTACAAAACATGATACAGAACAACACGAAGTCGTATAAACGAGATCTTTTAAATGGTTCGGCGCTGTGCTTCCAAATGGCCGTTTATCATTTCCTAAACAGGCTACACAAAAATGCAACAAAAAAAAAAAGAAGTCAGTCTTTAAATATGTTATTGCACATTGAGAATTCAATAATTCTTTTTTTTGGTGAAATTAAGACATGATTAAGATGCATGACTTACTACATTTAAGAACAAAATTTTAACATTCACTTTTTCTTTGCGGCATTTTGTAAATGTTAATTGTTGTTTAGAATCAGTATTGAAAATGAAAACATACATTTTAAACCTTAATGAGGAGGAAAGCAGAACGACATGTGATTTAAAATGTTCTTTATTACAGACCATATTACTGAATATTCACTAGATGCATGCAATCAAAGTATTACGCGATTTTAAATTTATTAGAAATAAAACTTAAAACTTTCAATTATTGTTAAATTAGAGATATAGTCCAAAACGTACACTATAAAACAATAAGATTTATAAATTTGGTTCACAACTATAATATGACAAAAGTTAAATAATGAAAATAACGAACTCCGAGGAAAATTCGAAACTGGAACTCGTAATCAAATGGGCAAATCAAAGCTCAAACACATGAAACTGATGAATGACAACAGTGAAATAGTTAAAATATGGGTAACATGATCACCTTCTTGAATTCCTGCACCTGCTGACATTATGACCCATTTATTGGAATTGATGACTTGTATAAGTAGTACAATTTGTTTTATGGATTTTCTTGGTAAATCCTATTATTTTAAACATTTATGACTTTAAGCCTTCCTGGTTCAGATGGTTCAAGCAATACGAATCGGACAGATAAGGTTAAAACAGTGTTTTCATTTTGTTTATCCTTGTTTTTATATTTTACCTACTTTCTACATTTGAAAATGTCTGTACCAAGTTAGGAATATGACAGTTGTTTATTCGTTTGATTTTTTTTGTCATTTGATTTTGCCATGTGATTAGGGACTTTCCGATTAAAATTTCCTCGGAGTTCAGTATTTGTGATTTTACCTATGGAGCATGTGTTTACTATGTATTGTATGTTCTAACACCTAACTTTATTTTTGTTTTGCTTTTTTATTTACTTGATTGTTTGTTTGAATTTTTCAGTCAGCTGCAGTATTTTTAAGACAGTTTAGGTCAGCTAGATCTTAAATTTTGTCACTTTTACCAATTTAAGATTAGAAAATTAAAACCTTGATATGCATTAAACGACAACAACACAAGAAAGAGCAGTAAAAAGTACAATCACAACATTACTGAACTCCGAGGTAAATTCAAAACGGAAAGTTCCTAATCAAATGGCAAAATCAAAGCTCAAACACATCAAACGAATGGATAACTGCTGTCATATTCCTGACACTTTCTTATGTAGAAAAAGATAGATTGAACCTGGTTTTATAGCCCATGTTCAACAAGAGGTCTTCAACACAGAAAGCAACTGTCGCATCCGTATGCCGGTTTCAGTTGATCCTTTACGAACTATTCGAAATATTTCAGCAAACTAAAACACTTAACTCCGAAACATACAAATTAACGAAAGATCATACACGAATAACAACGGTTTCAGTTTCTTGACTTGAGAAGGCTTAAAAAGACGGCACGGTTTAAAAAACAAATAAAGGAAATGAGAAATATTTAACAAAAAATACATAGATATCCAATATATAACAATCTATTCAACGAAAAAGTTGAACAATTGTCTGTGTTTGAATAGTTTTTAATATTCTTCCATTTTGTTTTTGCAATTCATGCATACTACTTTGGTTTCATAGGATATAATTACCACTTATTGAAGAAAATAGATTTTAACATAAAGTATCTGTTTATTAAATTATACTCGTTTAGCTTACTATGTAGAGATGTGATCCATTAAAATGCTGAATACGATAGTCATTTTTTATACATTGTTCGTTTATATTGTATGGCAAAGACATTGTATCGTACAACAATTGATACTCGACATTATTTGTCAAAAAAAACCAACTGTTTAGTAGCTTGCAATTAATATATATTTGTACTGAGAATGATTTTCTAGCTTGACATTGCACCATAAAATCATTTTTTGTTCGATACTCTAACATTGAACTATAAATAAGATACGATACATTAAATGTGCTTAACTATATACTGCCGTGACAATCCTTTTATACATCATTATAGACTTAACAAAATTAGTAAGATATTCGTCATGTATCTCTAACAAATGTAATATTAAAGTAAAACATTATAATTTCAAAAAAAAAAAAAAGATATTCGTCATTTTTTTTTAATTCACATCGGAAATTTTTTCAACAAGATTCCAATCTTTCTAAAATTCTATAGATTGCTAATATAATGTGTATCTTATGATGTTCTTTTACATTTGTAACATCATGGCAAATAACTGAATATATTACCCAATTGTTAATGTCAATATATTTCTATAACTGTAATTTCAATATATTCTAAGTAAACTATTGTAAAATAAAAAAAAAGACACTCTAAACGAATACCAAAACTTAACTGTCTATAAAGCGTTGTATTGTTTCTCATTTATTTTGTGTCAGATGGCTTAAAATTCAATTAAGTTCTACAAAAACATGTAGTACTCTACGTATTGGGTCAAATGGTCATCAACAACATCAATGTATGTTTGGAAAATTAATGTGTATTATTTAGATTCTTTAATATTCCAATTCTAGTACTGTGAACTGCCAAGCTGACGGTTAGTATGACGATTAGGAATATATCAAATAAAAAAGGAGTTCTGAGGTAGATTTTGTTTCATTTGCATTATTCGCACATGAATGAATTTTAGTTAGTCGATATGGTGGTTCACTTTGTATGTACAACATGTCAACTGTGGATTTAACGTTAAGCGTAAATAGTATTCAACGAAGTCAAAATTGTAAAATTTTAAATTGCAAAATTTTGAATTGAGATTTACAAGAATTAATAGAAATAAGAAGATGTGGTATGAGAAGGTTCACGAACGGTTAAAATTGGCCTTAAATTTTTCAGGTTTTTGAAATCGGTCCAAAAATTTACAAATTTGCATAAATATAATTGTGATAATACTTTTAAGACAACAAAATATTTTTTTGGCACCTTCCTTTAAAATTTATGAAGCTATGACCCCTGAAATAAGCATTATTTGTATTTTCGGTCAATTTTGGTACATTTTTCCATAATTTTAATTGTTTTTAGCATAATTAACCTTGGCCTCCATCCACGATCCAAAAAGTTTTTATATTGATAAATTTGGTTACAAAACATTTTGGATCGTAGGTGGCGGCCAAGGTTTTCCTAAAGCTTTTAGGTCAGAAAATTGCACAAAATCGCCATATTTTAACAAAAATTTTGAGAATATTATGTACTTTTATGAAAAGAACTGATTTATTTAGCATTAAGGTAGATAGGGTGTCTTCCTCCATCTCGGATTTTGAAATACTAGAAAACAAGGTCTAGATCTTTGATGAAATGTGCAAATTTTTATAGTAGTAGGTAATTCATGTGTAAGAATTTCTAAGAAATTATTAAAAGATTCTATGGATTATAATTTAGACACCCCATCTACCTTAAGGCTTTTGAAAAAGACCCATTTACGAATCAAATTGTGATCTTTTTGGTGTTTTATTAAAAAGTTGATATTTTAGGCCATTTTGTGCCATAAGTGAACATTGTCCTTTCCCTCGGGGTTCAGTATTTCTGTGATTTTACTTTTGAGTAAAGCACACAATTAGCGAATGTAAAAGGTACATGTACACAAACACAAAGTATACATTGACATCAGTATGAAGACGGATAAACATTATAAAGCGTAGTTATCTATGATACGTATTGACTTTGTTGAACATTACGTTGTATCCATGTAAAATTCATCATCAATGAACACGCAACAAATCGTTTAATTCTTTATGACCGTCTACACACTTGGGTAGTACAATGCCAATAAACTTCACAATTGTGTAATACAAGACCAATAACTTTTCCATTGATTCTTAAATAATTCTGGAGTTTCAATAACAAGCAAAGGTTCAAGTTTATTCAATGATCTTACCAGTGTCAAAGGATATAAACCGAAGATTAGCGTATGCCTCTAAACCAACCGTGTAAGTGCTGTATATCCAGTCAAGGTTATAAACAATTTTAATAATTATGCTTCTACGGCTGAGTATTATTTAGATGATATACAATTGAATATATAGGTATAAGTTGGCAATTTGCGTATACCAGTTCTCGTAAATATCAACAATACAAATTTTTCTTTCCTCAAACACTATTCATTTATCTTCAATGTTATATTCAACGGAATTGAAACCAGTGTAATATACGTGTCCATTAAGAAAGAAAAACCCACACATTTTAAATTACGTTTGAGATAAATCGTATAATGTTTTTTGGTATAAATGTTTTGCAAATAATTCCAGTTGCTGGTTCGTCTAATAAAGATATTTATTGCGTAGTATATGATTAATTGTATTCAATGACATAAGTAAATATATATGTATTTCTCATAGTCATTAGATTCTTTGTAAAGTGCATCTCGAAGGACGTTATGAGTTGGAGAAAATTAAATTAGTTTAAGTAGAAGATCATAACGCTTTCTTTTAAGTCTAAACACAACGTGGAAAATGTTCACATATGCTGGTCTCTATTAGAAAAATATTTGACTAATAATACAAGGACACAGTGGACTTTATATTTGAAGTAAATGAAATCGCATAAGATCCGAAATAGAACAGTGATTTCGAAAAAGAAAAAAACAATTACACTAGTACAAAATGGGCGAAAGATACCGAAGGGACTATAAACTTACAAGTCGAAGATAAACGGACAACGCCATTGTAAAAAAATGTATACATCTTTTAATGTGTAATAATAAGCCATATATACAAGTGTTACAAAATCTTTGTCAATTTTTAATAGTTTTTGAGTACTTGAACTTGTAAATGATAAAGCTATGAAAAATTAAGAAAGAACATTTTCCCGCCAAAATTTAAATGGCTTATATCTGAAAAAAAAAAAACAAAAAAAAAACAGGCACACGTACCAAGATTTTTTTCTCGCTCTTTTGATTCCTATATTATTCCCCTATCAATATATACTACTGTTATGAAATGTTTCAAAATGAGTAGCAAACTTCCTTAAAGAACACAACGAATGTGACATATGGAGCAGCTGAGGTCTGACCCTGGAAGTCTTTATTGTTCTGTTTAATGTTTCTCTGTCCTTTTGTCGTTCTTTGTTCTATTAATTGTCCTTTCTTTTCTCTTCCTTTGTGTATTAGACTATGACCGTATTATTGATATTGCATGTCAACGCTGACGTACTTAATACAAGGATGGCGATACCCATGTGGACGACACACAACCAGCAGTTGTATTGACAAATTGTAAAAAATTTTTTTACAAAGAGACCAGGCTTTTACAAGTCCATCTAAAAGTGTGACATGTTGGAGAAGGCTAGAAATAACTTTGATTTCAACAGATAATTTTATTACCTTCCAACCTGTAAGGAATATTTGATATGCTGGAAGGCTGACACCCATACCTTCAAAACACAAAAGGTTTAAAGTCCTATTTCGTGTGCGCGTGAATGCATATTTCCACATCTTCATACCAAATATTTACCAATTTCGTAAAAGAAGAAGTATGTGACTACTTGATTGTGTTTATGAGATGATCAGCTATGACCTTTCTAATCAGACAAAGGTAATTCATATCTAACATTAAAACTATGGTACTTGTCTAATAAATACATGCAGGCAATTGTCTACAATGTAATACAGTCTACACTTTGTAGACAAAACCCGCGTCTGGCGCAAATACTAATTTTCAATCGTGGTATCTGTGATGAGTTTATTTAAAACCACTGGGTCTATGCCACTGCTGATGAAGTTTTAATTCCTCGATAGTATCATCAGCCCAGTAGTCAGTTCTTCTGTGTTGACATGAATAATCATTGATATGGTCATAATTATAAATTAAATGTTTACAAACTTTACATTTTTGAAATACGAAGTCTTTTCTATCTCAGTTATAGATTACCTTAGCTATGTTCGTTAAAATATTTAGGAATTTATGGTCCTCAATGTTCTTCAACTTCGTACTTTATTTGGCCTTTTTAACTTTTTTTATTCGAGCGTCACTGATGAGTCTTTTGGAGAC
The DNA here is from genome assembly GCA_019925275.1 of Mytilus edulis. Classification (NCBI taxonomy): domain Eukaryota; kingdom Metazoa; phylum Mollusca; class Bivalvia; order Mytilida; family Mytilidae; genus Mytilus; species Mytilus edulis. Next base: position 350,939 of record CM034360.1, on the reverse strand, counting down.
GAAACGCGCGTCTTGCGCATTATCACATCTTCAATCCTGGTATATATGATGAGTTTATTTAGAACTAATGTTATAATTACTTAGTATGATGAGCATTTTTTTTTTGCCAATCAATGTCACACTTAAACTCTTGTAAAAGGAGATATTCTGTCAAAATCAAATAGCCAAAATTCCTCACAATTGTTATACAAGTTTATTAAATAGCGAGACTGTCTGGTAAAAGCCAACTTTCTGAATCATAGAAACTGGTAAAATAAAAACTATAAACCAACGGTTTTAGGACTACAGAATATCTCAAAATACATCATATTCTAATTCGGTAAAGATTTCAGCTCAAACGTGTACATAGGAATAACCACCAAATTAAAATCATACTGGGATTAATTATTTTATCCAGACTAAAATCTGAAAATATATTTAATATGCAAAATTATATGTTATTAAACAATTTGCATACTTTACTTCTTACTGTATATTGTTAACAAAGGCACCAGGCTTATAATTTAATAAACCAGACGCGCTTTTCGTTTTCATAAGACTCATCAGTGACGCTCAGATCAAAATAGGTTGGAAACCAAACAAGTACAAAGTTGAAGATCATTTAGGTCCCAAAAATAAAACAAAAAATGTGCCAAATACAAAAAAATGTACTGCTAAGGTAATCAATGCCTGGATAAGAAAATTCTAAGTATTTCGAATGATTAATGTTTTGGAAAGTAAATTTAAAAATAAAATGACCGTATTATTGATATTCATGTAAACAGCGAAGTGCTGAATACTGGGTTTTGTGTTTCAAATATTGTACTTTAAATTTGACATCGCTGGTTAATGGTTTTCAAAAGCAATACTGTTGAGAGACTATCTATCCGTAGGCACATTGTTATATTACAGTTATTCTTCAGTTTTAATCAATGTTGGACATTACCATTTCTCTTAATATTATGTTCATTCGGAACTATATGAAAGACAAAATAAATGAAAGAATCTTCATCTTAGATATTGCAATATTGTTTTGGGGGGTTAGTAGTAGAATAAGGGAAACAGACTTAATTATAGTGTAAGTCTTATTACATAAGAAATAATAAGTCAACAGAATCGATCAACAATCAGAACACATGAATGAAACAAAAAAATACCAGAATCCATCAAACTCTGCGTAAGTCCTTGTACCACTTTTTGTCAATGAAAACTAATACATTAATGTATAGATAATTAATCTAGTGGACACGCTCTGGTCGTGATAAAATGTCATTAGGCGCAAAGAAATTGTCTCATTCATTGTCTTACACTTTACTGTCTGTGAATTTAACCAATCAACAATCATTGGCTCGTGAACGTATATATATATATATATATATATATATATATATATATACAACTCGTCTAAACATCAACCCAACAATGTTAGATCTGTAAATTTGCTTTCGCAAATTTTTGGTTCTTCCCTCGCCGGGATTCGAACCCATGCTGCTGTGATATCGTGACACCAAATCCCCTGCACTGCAGCCGTCCCGCTAGACCACACGACCACCTAGGCTCTCAATAAAAGAGCTTTCGCTGGCCATGTGTTACCTTTCCACGTCAGTTTTAATCTAGCGGCGTACTACAGTACATGATATATAAGGCATGAAGATGTTATGGTTACAGATCAGCTAAATTATCTATGGTAAAGGATCCTACAAATTAATGTAAGATACAGTCACAGAAAATAATTATATTCATAAGTACGTCTGAGTCAGTGACAACCCTACAACAGATGTATCCATCGGATCGCCATCAATGATGGTGATACATGGCTGTGTACATAATGTATATACAACTCGTCTAAACATCAACCCAACAATGTTAGATCTGTAAATTTGCTTTCGCAAATTTTTGGTTCTTCCCTCGCCGGGATTCGAACCCATGCTGCTGTGATATCGTGACACCAAATCGCCTGCACTGCAGCCGTCCCGCTAGACCACACGACCACCTAGGCTCTCAATAAAAGAGCTTTCGCTGGCCATGTGTTACCTTTCCACGTCAGTTTTAATCTAGCGGCGTACTACAGTACATGATATATAAGGCATGAAGATGTTATGGTTACAGATCAGCTAAATTATCTATGGTAAAGGATCCTATAAATTAATGTAAGATACAGTCACAGAAAATAATTATATTCATATATATAAAGTCACAGTTAGAATTTAAATTTGAATTATTGAAAATCGTTTTCATTTATTTCCGTGGTTACTCGTATATACTTTAACTTTCCATTGTATATTGAACAAACTAGTATTCTATCAAAAAGTGATTTTTTTAAGCTTAAAAAAACCCCATAAAAGCCTACATATTTTGTACAAGTTGTAAGTTAACGACAAGAGATGCTTAGTCTAGTATCGGATTTTAATACTGGTGAATGTGCTGATTTACTGAGGTAGACAAAGTCGGAAATTAAATGTCAATTGTATATAAATTTGTCAAAGGACATCAACGCAATCAAGCGGCAAAAAGTTAACAAGACAGAATATGCTGTAAATCATGCAGCTTTGTTATGTATATAATTATGGAAAAGGACAGCATTCAAGATGTGCTTATTTGTCAGTACGGAACAAATTGTACGATACTCAATAACTGTAAAACCAAAAATATAACCTTTATTAAATTTGATACAGCTCTTCTGTCAAAACTACATACATGGGAAGATTATATTGTGGCTTTTTATCTTTTTGCAGTTGGTGAGTTAATTTTCTCTTCTTGGTACCCTCTTGAAAGTTAATCCAGAAAACGCATTGAACGCATGAAATTGATACAGTGTAATTTTCATTTCATTTCGTCTGTGAATAGCCTAAGTTAACCTTACGTTTAAATATTCCGTTGATATCTTCCTGACGAACTGATGATTGTTGTACTTTTAGTTTGATATGTATATATTATTTGTACACATTTCCATTATTTCCCGGGCTTATGTCTTATATTCTAGTCTTTCATTCATACATTAAATTGGTTCTGTGGGCATCAAAACAAAAAATCTGTGTCATTTTGGTCTCTTGGGGAGAGTTGTCTCATTGGCAATCATACCACATCTTTTTTTTATACTTGATCGGGATGTTGATTAATGTAACTATGATATTTGATCCCTTAACTAATTGATTGATATAATTGAAGCAGGTACATGTAATGATACGTACAAATAATTATGATGTCACGGAAAGCTGTTATAATTATTGCTGGGACGCAAGAATAGCTTTTTCGGACATTATTTGGACTAGTAATGACCCTTGTATCTATGATAAGTTAATTTATGTGTTTCCGTATCTATCAGACCTACGGTATGCATTATCGAGCAAATCTTTAGATTTTTTGAATTGCAAAAGATAATATAATACTTTTAAATGAGGGGTAGAATAAAAGCAATTATTTGAGCCCTGAAATTGCAAAAAAAAACAAAAAAACAAAAAATAAATGGAAGTTGTAATTTGTTTTACTTCTTTGTAAAAACTTTGGTACTGTCATAAAAATGCTGATTATAAGCCTAGAACTTTTGATAACTATCAAAAAACGGGATACTATTTTGGGATTAAATACTCTTGATCGGGTGAATCAGTTTTGTAATTATCAAATATATTTTTACTGTTGATATTTTTAAATAATGAATAAAGAATTTTCAATCACCTCCCCTGGATAACTTTTTTTTTCAGTTAGAACAATCCTTCTCGCCAATTTTATCGAAAGTTGATAAAAGATCAAGGAAACTTTGTTATTCCACACTTTCAGATCAGTGTGAGCATGTGGTACCTTTTCTAATTGAGGTTCGTTTCTGTATCTTTTCTATGACTTCATTTTTATTTATTTTATATATCACTATATATTTGGAAGTGTAAAGGATTAAAAAAAACTATTATTTCTGAATCAGTATGTTTTTAAAATCGCAATACACCAGACCTTGATATTTTTAAAATGTCAACACATAAAAGAAAGAAAATTCAAAAGGTTGAACAGCGGTATACTTTTTTTTTTTATTTGTCCATAAACTAGTCTATTGCATTGTACATAGACACATATACATCTCTGACAGTAATGAGCATAGATGATTCACTTTTCTGTAATTTGTGGGTTGGTATATTGGGGTTCGTGTTGTTTATTCTTTAGTTTTCTATGTTGTGTCATGTGTACTATTGTTTTTCTGTTTGTCTTTTTAATTTTTAGCCATGGCGTTGTCAGTTTGTTTTAGATTTATGAGTTTGACTGTCCCTTTGGTATCTTTCGTCCCTCTTTTAGAATTCTTTTACACCACGACTTGATATGAGTAAAATTTCAACACCTGAGCGAAAGACAATCCTACACATTGTTAGTTAACTCGTCTCTGAATCTGTACAAAAAAAACCTCTCTGACTGTAATAGCCGTAGTTAAAGTCTTTACAAACGGTTCCACCTACAAGTTAATCCTCTTTAGAAGAAGTGGTAATTTTTGTAAAGATTATTATTAAAATCTTATACTTGAAAAGCATCAATTGTAAGTTGTTTAACGATACAATTCATTGTGCTATTTTCGTGTTATTTCGTGTTGTCTGTTCTATGGTCGGGTTGTTGTCGCCTTGACACATTCCCCATTTCCTTTCTCAATTTTATTGAAGTTTAAGTCTCATTCCTATTTGATATACAGTATTTAATAACGACAAGCAAGTTGCTAAAATAATTTTACCCTTTCCCGAGATTGATATTGAAGATATTTCAAAACTACAATAATAAAGGTATTATCAGCCATTCACTCGATAATCTTGTGAAGATTATTTTATAAACACCTTAAAATATCACTTACATTAAATATCGAATCGATGAAGAATGACGCTTTCTTTGTTGAGGAAACTCATAGACAAATGAACAAAGGGTAAATACATTACAATAATATATGAAAGATTACCTGATCAATGATCTTTATAAAATATCGAGCGAGTTAGCTTGATACGAAAACACCCAACTATATCCCGTGGATACAGACATATTAATGTTGTTTCTCTGTCTGACGGGTACGATTCAGGAAACGTAAGTTGCGCGTCGCATGATAAATTGGTCAAATCTCGTGGTGGGAAAGTAAAGCGAAAATGCCACGCTATCTGTACGTTACAGAACAACTCCCAACAGATTATTAAGTGATAAAAACAAAATGTTGACGGGTCCAAACACAATGTCTGCTTCTATACAACTTGCTCTCATTTTTCGTGGCAGTTCAAATTACCCGCCTTGAAAACCAGTCAACCAGCTTTCTAATGTCTACTTAATAGAATTATTTATACTGTTGTTCATGTCCTAAAAACGCGTAAAGTATTTATCACTAGACGTTCAGCAACTACGGATCAATCAAGATACAGAAACATTTTACAAATTAACATTTTTGTATTTCCGACGTGTGACGAAACATTTCGAATTTAACAGCATAAATCATAAATTGGTACATTTTCATATATTTGTTTTAAATAACGTTGTCAGTATTGATGCAAAAAAATCTCATTTTTAAACTTTGAACAGACTTAAATGTGTATGAACAACAACTTTAGCTGCAATTGTACAATAATTATCTGACTTTCGGATATAGATTATAACGGATTGAGAGAAGTATTGTCAAGCGTTCTTTTTACAATTAATCATTTTTTTGTAAAGAACGAAGAAAAAATACACGGTCTGAAACAAATTTATTATTCATGTTTAAACTGAAATAGTATCATAGTGCAGTTAGTACTTCGATGAAAAAGCATGTTGATTCTTATACACAGTTTATAAAGCTATTACTATAAAGTAAAATTACAAAAATATCGAACTCCGAGGGAAATTGTAAACGGAAACTCCATAAGCAAATGGCAAAATCAAAAGCTGAAACACATCAAACGAATGAATAAAAACTGTCACATGCCTGAATTTGTACACGCATAAATGCATGTAATTCATATATACGGATGATGATTGTACATGTTAGAATTAATGAAATTGATAACTGACGCATTATTTTCAGTTAAATAAATAGATAGATAGAACATCTTCATGTTGTATTTTGTTCATCTGGCCATATTTAAATGTTCTTAGTGTCATCAAAAGGACTCGGTCGTCAAGAGGTGTAAGAAGTTAATCTACAGTATACCACAAGCCTTCAACACTGATATTGTGAGTTTAAACCTTCCACGGGTAGCTGGTTATCTCCGGGACTTCCGTCTCCATCCATGAATATAACGCGATCAATACGTTAACATCAAGAATACTTAAAGTGGCATTAAACACTATCATTTAATCAGTCAATATCAATTTAGTTTGTTTGAATTTAATGAGAAATTTTTAATGTTTTATCAGTTCATAAGTTAATAAAGTTTTGGAAGGTTCGAGTTAAAATATACAGTAATTTAGATGAAACCCATATTTACGTTACCGCGCACAGACTAAAGTGTGTAGTTACAATAAAATTGAGAATGGAAATGATTTGGTTACCCTGCTTACAAGCTGAACCGTGACATCAATATAAAAATATAAAAGAACACGTTTAATAATTTATTGCGTCCGAAGCGCTTTTCTGGATTTACCTTCATCAGGAACGCTCAAAGCCAAACATTTGAAATCCGAAGATGTATAAGTACCGAAAATCGTTGAAGAGCTATACGTTAAAAATACCTAAAATAAATAGCCAAATTCTACCCTCACAGTGGAAGTATGACCAGAAAGTAATAAATAACACAATAAATCAACATGCATTCTCATGGCCTGTCCATTATTTATATAAAATTAAAAAATTGGTATTGATAGTCAATGATACAAGGTCACAACTGACCACCTACACATATCAAAGGATGTAGAAATTAGAAATAACTAAAACACACCCACGACATCGCGGGCATATACAGCTTGTGAACTGGTGTAGGATGATTTTTTGTAAAAGATATTATGTATGGATAATTTCATCAAAGGTATCAAAAGCCCTCTCCCTTTTTCCAAAGTCCAATATTTGTTTCCTTTCTGTTAAATTCAATTATTTTCGTGTGTCTGGCCTCAGACCACAATTATTCTTCTCCTTTGCTACAATGCTTCTTTTGGTAAAAGTAAAATCAAATTAAAATTTTGCACCGTTTCAAACATGAAATAAATGTTACTGCTTATATATAGACCAATTATTAGTCTAATGAAATATGCTTCTATGACAATTCATCAGTGCTTTTTTATGTTAAGAGCCTTATTAACATAAGGGTAGGATATGAATCATGTATAAATGATTAGCTTAATAATATATGTTTGGGCCCTTAATAGCTTGCTATTCAGTGCGAGCCAAGACTCCGTTTTAAAGACAGGAACTCGACATATAATTGTTTACTTTTCGTGCATAAGAGAGAGAGTACCATTTCCCAATCGTTAGGAATCTTTGCCATACCTTAAAGAGGGGCTCGTATGTTGCCTTTTGTATGGCTTAATTTGAGTTAAGACTCAATATTAATCCCAATGGCTCGTCCTTTACCCAATGGCTCGTCCTTTACCCCGCACGTCAAATTGACAGTACCCATCTATTGTGTCAATTGTTCACCTCCTGAATAAGCATGACATATTGACTACTGGAGTTTAACAAGATATTTAAAAATAAGCATACTTAAAAATCAAAACTCAAAATACGGTCTTTATAGCAGGGATGGCGGGGGCTCACCCTGTCGATATACCTGGTCTCAATCTTTGTTTAAGGCTGAAGTGATTTCTTCAGTTTTTGTTAAACTTTGTTACCTTAGTTTGGCTCTTCTTAGTCGATTGACGAGGTTTGAACATCGCTAAACTAATGTCAGTATAATTTAGTACTTACGAAGTCGTTATATTATTTCATAAGCTCTAGATTAAAGATTCTCCGAGGATTTTATTTTGAAACCTACCCGTTTTAAGACATTAGAAGATTAATAAGATAATAGAAATCTAATGACGGAATATCCAGAAAAATAAGAGGCTTATTGCAGACATGTTTGTAAAAATGGTTCAACTAACCACTACAATCGATTAAGAAAATTGAAAATAAAGAAGTAGGAAGATTAAAATCGTCAACTGCAGACATTTTAGATAAAATAAATACTTTGTGATCAGAAATCCATTAAAAAAGCCGACTGAAAACAAGTTCTTTGTCTATCAGTCATTTTGAAATGTTAATATTTTAAATATATCAAATAAAAGCAAAACAAGGATTTATTTTACTGAACGTGGTATTATTTTGCAAATCAAAAAGTTTTACTATTTGTAACTATAAATGTTATTGAAATTTGCGTTGTAGGCTGAACTTCTATTAATATCGCCAATGCAATTTCCCCATGGGACGTATTTTATGACTTTTACTGTTCCTCGTGTACTAAAAAGTTTCGTAAAAGAAGTATATAACGTAGAAATTCACATGCTCTAACATTTTTGCAAAGGTCAAAACATAGAGTCTTCTCACTACAAACTCCTCAGAGTCTGAATTGACCAGTTTTTGTGCTCGACCAGTAAAATCGAGCACACATTTTACTCGACTAGTCTCGACATTGTCTCGACTGTACTTAACTGTACTTAAGTGTACTCGACTAGGTCTCGACTTTACTTAATTAGTCTGATTCAGTACTTGATGATCTTTGTGTAGTCTGAAATGGTCTTGACCAAGGCTCGACCTGTCTCGACCTGTCTTGACTAGTCTCGACCTGTCTCGACTAGTCTCGACTCAGTCTCAACCAGTCTCGACCTGTCTCGACTAGTCTTGACCTTCAAATTTAGTTTTGACTGGTGTAAATCAGACCATCTAACTAAATTAAATATTGATCTTACAAAATTCAAGCTTATTAGGTAGTTTGATTTATTGCTGTGAAATGAAAGAATTTAATTTTACAATATGTAAAAATAAAAATTATTATATAAAAATTCAGATAGGCATCTTTAATTTTTTTGATAACTTTTTCAAATCAAATTGGATTTTCATCAAACTATGCAGCTATCTTACATATATATCAAGCTTACTGAATCCCATTTCATTTAGTTTTTTGTTGTATTGCTGTAAAATTTAAGAATTAAAGTAATCTTGGTAAAAAATGCTAGGATTTGCAATTCGGACAAAATAGAGATAGTACACTTTAATTTGTTTGATAACTTTTTCAAATCCACTTGGATTTTCATCAAACTATGCAGCTATCTTACATATATATCAAGCTTACTGAATCCCATTTCATTTAGTTTTTTGCTATATTGCTGTAAAATTTAAAAATAAAGTAATCTTGGTAAAAAAAGCTGGGATTTGCAATTCGACAAAATAGAGATAGTACACTTTAATTTGTTTAATAACTTTTTCAAATCAACTTGGATTTTCATCAAACAATGCAGCTATCTTACATATATATCAAGCTTACTGAATCCCATTTCATTTAGTTTTTTGTTATATTGCTGTAAAATTTAAAAATAAAGTAATCTTGGTAAAATAAAGCTGGGATTTGCAATTCGGACAAAATAAAGATAGTACACTTTAATTTGTTTAATAACTTTTTCAAATCAACTTGGATTTTAATCAAACTATGCAGCTATCTTACATATATATCAAGCTTACTGAATCCCATTTCATTTAGTTTTTTGTTATATTGCTGTAAAATTTAAAAATAAAGTAATCTTGGTAAAAAAAAGCTGGGATTTGCAATTCGGACAAAATAGAGATAGTACACTTTAATTTGTTTCATAACTTTTTCAAATCAACTTGGATTTTCATCAAACTATGCAGCTATCTTACATATATATTAAGCTTACTGAATCCCAGGTTATTTTGTTTTTGTTGTATTGCTGTCAAATTTAAGAATTAAATTAATCTAGGTCAAAAAAGCTAGAATTTGCAGTTCGAACAAAATAGAGATAGTACACTTTTAAGTTTTTTAATAACTTTTTCAAATCAACTTGGATTTTATTAAAACTATATAGCTACCTTGGTGATCTTACTAAATCCCAGGTTGTTATGAAGTTTTAAAATATTTTTTGTCAAATTTAATGACATGGCACTATACATGATTTAATTACATCAGTACACATGAGTTTTACAGGTAAAAAGAAAGCCCTACTTTTCTTAAACTCGTGTATTACTTATCTCGTGAATTAAAAGCCCTGCGATTTAGATTTAACAGGATGTTGCAACTTTGAATAAATGTTATTTAGAATTTAAAACTCTCTGGTAGATGTGATCTTTTTAATAAGTTTGCCCCAAGCAGAAGGTATTGCTTTATAAATCACCACAAATCAGAAGAACTATTTTAATAATTTCTAATGTTTCATCCCTTTTTGATATATTTATAAAGTGTATATCAAAAGGAATAAAACATTGAAGGAATTATATAACTACTTTATATATACTTTTTCCCAAATTATGAGAAAAGATATATTTCTAATATCGTAGCTTTTTGACCTAGGTTAATTAAATTCTTAAATTTGACAGAAATACACCAAACAAAATAACAACCTATGATTCAGTAAGATCAAAATATTGCAAAGATATTTGTAGAGTTTGATGAAAATCTAAGTTGATTTGAAAAAGTTATGAAAAAAATTAAAGTGTACCATCTCTATTTTGTCAAAACTGCAAATCCTAGCTTTTTTTTTACCTAGATTAAATTAATTCTTAAATTTGACAGCAATACAACAAACTTTATAACAACCTGGGATTCAGTAAGATGAATACATCACCAAGGTAGCTATATAATTTCAATAAAATCCAAGTTGAATTAAAAAAGTTATAAAAAAAATTAAAGTGTACTATCTGTATTTTGTTCGAACTGCAAATTCTAGCTTTTTTTACCTAGATTAATTTAATTCTTGAATTTGACAGCAATACAACAAAAAACAAAATGACCTGGGATTAAGTAAGCTTAGTATACATTTAAGATAGCTGCATAGTTTGATGAAAATCCAAGTTGATTTGGAAAAGTTATTAAAAAAATTAAAGTGTACTATCTCTATTTTGTCCGAATTGCAAATCCTAGCATTTTTTACCAAGATTACTTTAATTCTTAAATTTTACAGCAATACAACAAAAAACTAAATGAAATTGAATTCAGTAAGCCTGATATATATGTAAGATAGCTGCATAGTTTGATGAAAATCCAAGTTGATTTGAAAAAGTTATTAAACAAATTAAAGTGTACTATCTCTATTTTGTCCGAATTGCAAATCCCAGCTTTTTTTACCAAGATTACTTTATTTTCAAATTTTACAGCAATATAACAAAAAACTAAATGAAATGGGATTCAGTAAGCTTGATATATATGTAAGATAGCTGCATAGTTTGATGAAAATCAAAGTTGATTTGAAAAAGTTATTAAACAAATTAAAGTGTACTATCTCTATTTTGTCCGAATTGCAAATCCTAGAATTTTTTACCAAGATTACTTTAATTCTTAAATTTTACAGCAATACAACAAAAAACTAAATGAAATGGGATTCAGTAAGCTTGATATATATGTAAGATAACTGCATAGTTTGATGAAAATCCAAGTGGATTTGAAAAAAGTTATCAAAAAAATTAAAGATGCCTATCTGAATTTTTATATAATAATTTTTATTTTTACATATTGTAAAATTAAATTCTTTCATTTCACAGCAATAAATCAAACTACCTAATAAGCTTGAATTTTGTAAGATCAATATTTAATTTAGTTAGATGGTCTGATTTACACCAGTCAAAACTAAATTTGAAGGTCAAGACTAGTCGAGACAGGTCGAGACTGGTTGAGACTGAGTCGAGACTAGTCGAGACAGGTCGAGACTAGTCAAGACAGGTCGAGACAGGTCGAGCCTTGGTCAAGACCATTTCAGACTACACAAAGATCATCAAGTACTGAATCAGACTAATTAAGTAAAGTCGAGACCTAGTCGAGTACACTTAAGTACAGTTAAGTACAGTCGAGACAATGTCGAGACTAGTCGAGTAAAATGTGTGCTCGATTTTACTGGTCGAGCACAAAAACTGGTCAATTCAGACTCTGAGGAGTTTGTAGTGTCTGCGCATTTTAACATTTCTATGCCACGAATTATCCACAGTTTGTATTTTATAATTTCATTTGATACCAATAAATGTATGTGGAATATGGATTATTCGATTACTTGGTATCCAATGTACGTTGAACATGTATTTAGTCATACAACGTTAAAAAAGAGGGACGAAAGATACCAAAGGGACAGTCAAACTCATAAATCGAAAATAAACTGACAACGCCATGGCTAAAAATGAAAAAGACAAACAGACAAACAATAGTACACATGACACAACATAGAAAACTAAAGAATAAACAACACGATTTCAACTTAACCATTTTGAACTCTTGGTTTAATAGCTTTCTTGTGAGCAGCAACTATCTATCAAGAAAATCATGCTAGGAAAGGCAAGCACGGGAATATAGTATCAATTGGGAGATATATACCCCGTATGCAGGTGCTGCTAGAATGTTGCTACTTAAAAATGGAAAGTTCACAATTGGAAAGCTGAAATCATCTCTTTTGTCGTAAAGTTTTGTTTTCAACCGACTCTCATTGTCAATTTCTAGATGTAAGTCAAGATATGAGGCCGACTTAAATGTATCTGTAGTGTCCTTTATCTCTAGTTCGATGGGATAGATGCGTTCCATATAGTCACCAAATTTTGAATTATTTAATGAAAGAACATCATCTATATAGCGGAAAGTAGAGTTAAAGGATATCGCTAACTTCTTATCTTTCTTCCTTAGAAGTTCCTGTATGAAGTCAGCCTCATAATAATAAAGAAACAAGTCGGCAAGTAGAGGGGGACAATTTGTTCCGATTGGAATGCCGACAGTCTGTTGAAAAACACGTCCTCCGAACGTAGCAAATATGTTGTCAATGAAGAAATCAAGCATCTTGATAATATCAGTTTCAGAGAATTTTTTGTTTGAATCAGAGTGATCCTTTACAAAGTAGTATTTATCCCTCCTTAAGACAAGATACTTGTATCTACGTTGGCCATTCTTTTTTATGAAGCAAAGCAATACCAACTCTTTCAATTTGTCTTTTAGTTTGGAATGTGGAATACTTGTGTAAAGAGTAGAAAAGTCAAATGTTTTAATACTACTACAAGATGAAAGAGAGTTAGATTGTATGTACTCTAAAAGATCTTTTGAATTTTTAAGTATCCACATCTGATTCACGCCACCTCTAGAATATGCAGTTTCACAATAACTTTGAAGCCCGTCTTTGATTGCTGATAAAATAGATGTTAATAATTTAGAAAGAGGTTTCATGGAACACTTGGAAGACCCTGCAATATACCGTTGTTTGTAAGGACACTTATGTAGTTTAGGTATCCAATACAGTGATGGAAGATCCAGTTCTTCATCTTTGGTTGAAATTTCAAAGGAACATAGAACAGGCCTATGATTATCCAGGAGTTCCTCTTTGGTAAGTGTCGTGAGGGTATATGTTGAGTTTCCAAGTGAATTGTCAATACCTTATTCGTTTATCAAGCAGTTAATGTAATGAGTTTTACACACAAAAACGATGTTGTTTGGGGCTTTATCTGCGGGGACAACAACATATCTGTCATGGAGGTATGATAAGTGTTTTGCAACATTTGGGTCCTTACATATTGACGTAGCATGGTATTGATAGACCCATTCAGTATCTTAATTCTGATTTGTATCAACGACCTCACTGCCTTAATCCATTCGGAAAGAGTGTCTACGTCGTCCTTCACGCGCTTAGCCCATTGCCTGGCATAATCCTCGACTGAATCTATCAAAAGTTTAAAGTTGTATTTCCAATTGATGGATTTAGGCTCAGGATATTTCGGACCTTTCGATAACACATTTCGTAGAGAAGTGTTATTAACAATGTTGAGGTCACCGGTAATAACGTGGCCAGCCGGATTATATGTGAATTGGGAACTAGCACAAGTGCAAGCAGGAGGTTTATACTTGAAGTCGTCAATATCGAAATCCTGCAAAACGTGTTTGTAATTAAAATTTTTAGTGGCAATAGGTTTGGTATAGGTATAAGAAATTACTGGTACAGACTGGTCTTTGAAATAAGGAGGTATTTTGGATTGGACTAATTTATGACGAAGGATATTGCCTAAGTTGACGCCATCGAGACCTTTGTTGGCAAAGGAAAGATTAAGGAAAGATCTTTTCTCTTTTTCATTTTTTCCAATGCGGACTGGCTTGAAAAGTCTGTGACTTGCAATATCCGAAATGATAGCTTCAAGTTTGTATTGGTTTGAATGAGGGTTTGTAACAGTGGATTCCAAACATAAATTGAACAGAGAATGAAGTTTTGAAAGGGCTAATGAATAAAGTTTCGTGCGAATGTGATGAATACCTAACGTTAAACGTTGTCAGCAGGAAAACAATATAAACAATAGATACCTTCAGATTCGTTTATACCGTGTTCGTTTTATTGGAACATTTTATTTATGTTTTACCATATTCGTGAATTATATATACAGTATTAGTTATTATAATATAAACAAGTTTCTCTAATTCTTCGTCAATTTATCCCTTTCTGCACCAATTGTATAAAAAAAAATTAATCAACGTGTGGTTCGTTTGATCTCAGTACTTCATTGGTTAAAATCCGATTATGACGTCGAATTTTCTTGCTGTCCTCTGAATTTCCTATTGTGACGGCATGAAAAAAGGCGACCATGCCTGATGACGTCACATAGAAAGAACACATCTTTTTGCAGATCATTCGAAAAGAAAGAATACGTTTGCCTGCATAATGTTAGAAAATCATTAGAGAAACAGATTCCACCACCAAATCTCGTGTAATACGATATTTATCCACTCTCGACAGTTAAATTTTAAATATTTAAAACGCTCGGGCAAGCCTCGCGTTTTAAATTTGAAAATTTAACTGTCTCGAGTGGATAAATATCGTATTACACTCGATACAGTGGTAGAATCTATATTTATACGATAATTCAGTAATAAATTTAGATTAAAATGATTTCCTTTGAAACGAACGTGAGAACAAGCATGTAGCTTGTGTTTGAAATAACTGTGTCGCTATGTCTCGGATAAATATACCCACAAGAGACACGAATACATTTTATAGTTTGAGTGCACAATAATGGTATATGAAAATGAACCAAATGGGATTTTCAAACTATATGATATATTAAACAAATTATCTTGATAAGTTTTCCTGATGGATCTATTTGATGGATGTGCTTGATATGCGAAACTCGAAACTCTTTAGAAGCGTTAAGTATTATATGGTGTAAAAACAGTCGGCAATAATAAAATTTGACATTTGAAAAAACTGTATGAATCTGTAGAGCTATATAGCGTAGGAATCGTATGCACTAGGAGGAGAGTAGACGAACTAAGTACAATAAGCGGAAGTCATTTCTGTTCCCACTGATTGTCCTTCATTGCTTGGTTGTCAGTTGTCTTGTTTTTACTCTTACGATTTTTTCTTATGTATTTATACATCTCTGGAGTGACGGTACGGGTAAATACGCAACAAAAACGAGTCGATGAAATGAGTAGTGTTATCTTAATTTAAATACTTTGAGCTTGAGTTTATAAATCCTTAAATTACAGTTCGTTCAAGTCTAAATGTTTTTCAATGATAAAAAAACAAACTTCATGAAATATACCTGGCTTGTTATTTTGTAGGCCATACCCAAGTTGTCTCTATACTATTTTCAAGTGTATGTTCGTTCATCTACCATCATTTAGTCCAATGGAAGAAACAAAAGGCGATGATTAATACACAAATCCTTACATATTATAACGTGAAGCTATACTTTATAAATATTCAATCTCATAATTCTATGTACAGTTGAGTTGATTGAAATGTTTGTACAAACTAAGGTGCAGATCGACAAGTAATAGTCCACAGAACGTTATATAGAACAACACGAAGTCTTATAAAAATTTGAGAGATCTTTTATGAATTAAAAAATCATATTTTAAGCAGTAATGATTATATCTGTGGTGCTAAACTTGATTGCGAGAATCTGGGATCACCTACGTTCGACTGACGGATAGTTTGTCCACTTCTCTATCTTTCACCTACGTTCGACTGACGGATAGTTTGTCCACTTCTTTATCTTTCACCGACGTTCGGCTGGTGGATAGTTTGTCCACTTCTCTATGTTTCACCTACGTTCGACTGACGGATAGTGTGTCCACTTCTCTATCTTTCACCTACGTTCGACTGACGGATAGTTTGTCCACTTCTATATCTTTCACCTACGTTCGACTGACGGATAGTTTGTACACTTCTCTATCTTTCTCTGACGTTCGACTGACGGATAGTTTGTCCACTCCTTTATCTTTCTCCACTATTTTTGTAACATAATACGTTTGCATAAGAAGCAGACACTTTATATTGTTTACGATGGTTGATCAGATATTTATCAATTGTATCTGATATCCTTCCACTAACGAAAAATCTTTTAACACTAGAATAGAGTTTAACATGCAAATAAACGATTGATGCTTAATAAAATGGTTCATCGCTGTGCTTCCAATTGGTCGTTTATCATTTTCTTCTAAACAAGAAACACAAAAAAGTAACGAAGTCAGTTTTTAAATATCGTTAAAACATCGACAATTCACCAGTTCGTTAGTTGGGGAAATTAAGACATGATTAAGAACTGACTTACTACATTAAAGAACAAAGTTCTTATATTCACTGTTTTGTTTGCGGCATTTTGTAAATGTTAATTGCTGTTGAGAATCAGTGTTGAAAGAAAAAACATACATTTTAGGCCTTAATGAGCAGGAAAACAGAAAGACCTGTGGTTTGAAATATTCTTTATTACATACCAATTTACTGACTTTTCACTAGAAGCAATCAAATTATTACTCAGTGTTCAATTTATTGGAAACAAAACTTATTACATAACTTTGGATTATTGTTAATGTTCTAAATTAGAGATTTAGTACAATTAATACAATATAAAACATCATAAGGTTTATACATTCGGTTCACAACCATTATATGACAAAAGTAAAATAATAAAAATATCGAACTCCGAGGAAAATTCATAATTGAAACTTCTAATCAAATGGCCTAATCAAAAGCTCAAACACATCACACTAATAAATGACAACAGTAATATAGTTATAATATGGGTGACATTATCACCTTTCTTGAATTCCTGCACCTACTGACATTATGACCCATTGATTGGAATTGATGACTTGTGTAATTGTTGCAATTTATTTTGTTCAGACGGTTGTCAAACTTATGGATTTTCTGGGTAAATCCTATTATTTTATTTCAAACATTTATGACTTTGAGCCTTTCTGTTTCAGGTGGGTCAAGCCAAACATGTACAAATCGGACCCATGAGGTTATCCTTGTTTTTTTTTATATTTTACCTACTTTCTAGTACTTGATCGAGAATGTGACTATGTATTGTATGTTCTATCAATCACTTAAAACTATTTTTGTTTTGCGTCCTCCTAATATTTATGTGATTGTTGGTTTGAATTTTTAGTCAGCTGTGATATATTTTAGACAGTTTAGGTCTGCTGGATCTTAAATTTTGTCACTTTTACCTTTTAGAGATTATATAATTAAAACTTGGAATGCCAAAAAAAAAAAGACAACAACACAGGAAAGAGCAGAAAACCGCCCATGTTCACCAAGAGGTCTTCAACACAGAAAGAAACTGTCGCATCCGTATGCCGGTTTCAAGCAAAATGAAACACTCCGAAACTAAAAAATGAACCAAAGAACATAAACGAATAACAACAACTTGAGGTTCTGGATTTGGGACAGACTAAAATAGACGGCACATTTATAAAAACCAAATAAGAAAATGAGAAATATCTTAAAATTAATACATAGATAGCCAATATATAAGAATCTATTTAACGAAAAGTTGAATCATTGTCTGTGTTTGAATAATTTTTAATATTCACACTTTTTTTCTTCAATTCATGCATGTACTTTGGTTCCATAGGATATAATTACCACTTATTGAAGAAAATAGATTTTAACAAAACATTCTCCATTTATTTAATTTTACACGTTTAGCTTACTATGTAAAGATGCGATCCATTTAAATGTTGGATACACTAGTCATTTATACATAGTTTGTTTATATTGTATGGCAAAGACATTGTGTCGTACAACAATCTGTTTGTCAAACTGTTTAGGAGCTTGCAATTAATATAGATTTATACTGAGAATGAATCTCTAGCTTGACATTGCACCATAAAACCATATTGATTGATACTTAACTGAATGGTTTTATCTTTCATTGAACTATAAAGAAGATCCGATACTTTTATTTCTACGGGTGCGGAAGTTTCTCGCTGCATTGAAGAACAATTTATGGCCTTCGGATATTGTCTGCTATATGGTCGGGTTGTTGTCTCTTTGACACATTCCCCATTTCCCTTTTCAATTTTATTTCTATGTGCATAACTATATATTGCCGTGACAGTATTTTTATACTATATTAACAAATTTATTAAGATATTCGCCTTAATTTATTTAATTCACATTGGGATTTTTTTCAAGAAGATTCCAATTTTTCCAAATGAAAAAAGGACACTCGAAACGAATACCAAAACTCAACTGTCTATAAAACTTTGTATTCTCATTTAATTTGTGTCAGATGGCTTCAAATTCAATTAAGTTTTACAAAAACATGTAGTACTCTACGTATTGGGTAAAACGGTCATCAACAAGATCAATATATGTTTGAAAAATAAATGTGTATTATTTAGATTCTTTAAAATTCAAATTCTAGTACTGTGAACTGTCAAGCTGAAGGTTATTATGACGGTTAGGAAAATATCAAATAAAAATGGAGTTTTGAGGTAGATTTTCTTCCATTTGCATTATTCGCACATTAATGAATTGTAGATAGTCGATATGATGGTTCCCTTTGTATGTACAATATGTCAACTGTGGATTTTAACGTTAAGCGTAAAAAGAATCAACGAATTAAGAATTGTAAATTTAAAATTGCAAACTTTTGAATTGAGATTTACAAGAATAAGTAGAAATAAGAAGATGTGGTATGAGTGCCATTGTCCATGTCCATGCCAAATAAGTTTAAAGTAATAAGTGACTTTCTGTATAAATTTCCCGCGGGGTTCAGTATTTTTATGATTTTGCTTTTTAGTAAAGCAAACTGTTAGCGAATGTCAAAAGTATACATTGACATCAGTATAAAGGCGGATAAACACTTCAAAGCGTAGTTACATATGACACGTTTTGACTTTACGGAACATAACGTTGTATGCATGTAAAATTCATCATCAATGAACACGCAACAAATCGTTTATTCTTTATGACCGTCTACACACTTGGGTAATACAATGCCAATAACCTTTACAATTGTGTAATACAAAAACCAATAACCTTTTCATTGATTTAAAAAAAATCATGAGTTTCAATAACAAGCAAAGGTTCAAGTTTATCTAATGATTTTACCATGGTCAAATGATATAAAACCGAAGATCGTTGTGTGCCTCTAAACCCACCGTGTAAGTGCTGTATATCCAGTCAAGGTCATAGACAATTTTAATCATTATGCTTCTACGGCTGAGTATTATTTAGATGATATACAGTTGAATACATATAGAATAATACATGGCAAAATCCGTATCGCATGGTGATACAGCATGTGATACGGATTTTGCCATGTATTATTCTGTTTATCATATATTTTAATAGAATCAATTTATGGGATATCCATTTTTTGTTTTAAATCGTCTCAAAGTATAAGCTAGCAAAGACCCATTAGCTGTTGTCTGCTCTATGGTCGGGTTGTTGTCTCTTTTACACATTCCCCATTACCATTCTTAATTCTAATATGATTTTCCTGTATTTTTCCAGCTGACTTGTTTTTTATGGCATCATTATTTGCTTAATATCCTCATCGTAATGCCCCCTATATTCTTATTACATTCCTAATATATGTTAAAGACCATGTATTAAAATGCATCCACTAACGATACTGTCCTATTATTTAAGCTAGAAATAACATTTATCAAATAAATATAAGATGTAGAAATGTTTAAAGTTTTATTGTTTATGTGGCGATCATTTATCATTCATGATCATTTTAATTTACTGAAGAGGTGAACAGCAAGACAAATATTTCTGGAAAAATTTGCTATCTACATGTATTCTAACCAAAATTTAAACCGTAAAAAATTGCATTTGTGTTTAATCCATCAGGTAAAACAAACTTCACGAAAATTATGACCAAATAAACATTAAAACTTCATATATTTCTACATCTATATAAAAATCGCTCGTAAAGTGAGTAATAATTTTTTGAAAAAATATCGATTTTAGTTGAAATGATACGACATTTTTTTTAGTTGGAACTCATGTTTTTACCTATGCCAAAAAAATACAACAACTGAACGTCATAGGTCAAACGTTGACGTCATTCGAATTGTGACGTCATGCCAGGTGTACTATACGGGTTTTGCTATGCGATACGGGGTATGCGATACGGGTTTAGCCATGCGATACGGAGTATGCGATACAGGGTAGATGATACAGACTGGAAAAAAGAACCTTATTAGATATACAAAATTGCTGTATTTTGTACTAAATATATGATAAATAGGTATACGTTGGCAATTTGCGTATAGCTGTTTTCCTAAATATCAACAATACAGATTTTCTTTCCTCACACACTAATTCATTTCTCTTCAATGTTATTTGCATTGAAACCAGTGTGATATACTTGTCCATTAAGAAAGAAAAACCCACACATTTTAAATTACGTTTGGGATAAGTCGTATAATGTTTTTTTGGTATAAATGTTTTGCAAATAATTCCAGTTGCTGGTTCGTCTAATAAAGATATTTATTGCGTAGTATATGAATAATTGTATTCAATGACATAAGTAAATATATATGTATTTCTCATAGTCATTAGATTCTTTGTAAAGTGCATCTCGAAGGACGTTATGAGTTGGAGAAAATTAAATTAGTTTAAGTAGAAGATCATAACGCTTTCTTTTAAGTCTAAACACAACGTGGAAAATGTTCACATATGCTGGTCTCTATTAGAAAAATATTTGACTAATAATACAAGGACACAGTGGACTTTATATTTGAAGTAAATGAAATCGCATAAGATCCGAAATAGAACAGTGATTTCGAAAAAGAAAAAAACAATTACACCAGTACAAAATGGGCGAAAGATACCGAAGGGACTATAAACTTACAAGTCGAAGATAAACGGACAACGCCATTGTAAAAAAATGTATACATCTTTTAATGTGTAATAATAAGCCATATATACAAGTCTTACAAAATCTTTGTCAATTTTTAATAGTTTTTGAGTACTTGAACTTGTAAATGATAAAGCTATGAAAAATTAAGAAATAACATTTTCCCGCCAAAATTTAAATGGCTTATATCTGAAAAAAAAAAAAAAAAAAAAAACAGGCACACGTACCAAGATTTTTTTCTCGCTCTTTTGATTCCTATATTATTCCCCTATCAATATATACTACTGTTATGAAATGTTTCAAAATGAGTAGCAAACTTCCTTAAAGAACACAACGAATGTGACATATGGAGCAGCTGAGGTCTGACCCTGGAAGTCTTTATTGTTCTGTTTAATGTTTCTCTGTCCTTTTGTCGTTCTTTGTTCTATTAATTGTCCTTTCTTTTCTCTTTTTTTTGTATTAGACTATGACCGTATTATTGATATTGCATGTCAACGCTGACGTACTTAATACAAGGATGGCGATACCCATGTGGACGACACACAACCAGCAGTTGTATTGACAAAGTGTTAAAAAAACTTTACAAAGAGAGTAAGGAATCACGTGTTGTTGGACAAGAAGGACGCACCTTGAGAAGCTCTCGAGAAATTCACAGATTTTTCACAGACAGATATTTTATCTACCTAAGTGTATAGCACCCCGCACTAAATTCATTCACCAAAGTTTCAGTCCTTCGTTTTCCATCGTTATTTTAATCCCAGTTGTACATTATCCCATTTTATTTGAATTTTTTCTGCCTCTTCCCAGTAGCCGTGCTCCCGCCATTGGCCGCCATTGTGGTTTTTTGTGTGTTTTTTTTTTTTGTTTGGGACTTTTTGACAAGCCAACTGTGTCTTATTGTGTTAAACTAGTGTGTATATACAATAAATAATCTCAATATAAATTAATTAATTATTAATTTTTTCCGCAGGTTTTTCTTTTTTAAATTTGTTGTTCATGTCGTTGAGTAAAATTATCAAATTTGGCAACAAGAGCCTAGATCCACCTCGAGGTCGGAGAACACACAGACCCGTTATTTTAGCAGATAGCAAAGGTACCAAACTCCAGAGCCAGTTTGTACACTCACAACAAAGCAACATAACTTGGTGGTGTCAAAGAGGCAGGACCATACAACAATCCATAGCCTGGCTCAAAGCAAACCTTGATACTGAGATTCAACTTATTGGTGACATCTGGCTCTTCGTCTGGATTGGTACATGCAACCTTACCTCCATTGACAAAAAACACCAGATATATTTCACTCTCCTCTTTCAACAACACAGAAATTATTCAGCAAATAACTCAAGGTTATAAAGAAATCATCGATCTCCTAGCGAAATACCCAAACTGTAGAGTAACCTTCCTTGAAACACCATTTTATTCTATCATCAATTGGAACACCAAACAACACCACAAAGATCCAACTGTATTCTCGGAACAAGAGCACATTCTAGAACAACAAGTGATCTCTCTCAACAAAGAAGTAAAGGCAATCAACACCTCTCTTCATTCTCATTCTCCAGACTTCAATTACGATCTTTACAGAACTTCAAAATACAGATCCTCAAAGCATAAAGGCTCTACAAAACAAAGAAAATTCTTTAATATTGCTCTGTACCCGGACGGCATTCATCCAGATCCAGCACTAGCAAAAGCTTGGTTGCGTAAAATCCTGCAACAAATCTTCATTAACTGTTGGTCGTCTCATTGATTTGTATTTACACTTGTAACCTACTTCTCAAGAATACAATTTAACTGAACATTAAAATTTTTTTTCTCATTATTGTAGTTCAAATTTATATCTGGTTGTACTGATCTTTGATTATTATAAATTTGGTTTCTTTTTGTGTCTCTGAGATTTAGTTTAAGATACATATTTTGGGGTACTACATACATTTTTAGTATCTACTATTGGCTAACTGCTTTCTCTCTATTAATTAAATATCTGATTATTTATATAAACATAGTAGGCTATTTAAATTTGCTGGTGTTTTTTTTTTCTGAGTTACTTAATTTAAATATATTTTTCTGAATACTTTTATTATAAGTAAATCTTATAAACACTTTTCAAAATTTGGATTCTCAGTTAAATCAAACTCTCAAGCCTATCAGCCAACATTTATCGTTTTAGATTTTAAATTAGAGGCTTAACTCTACCATTTTTTAACCACAGATATACAGTTGTATTTTAAGTTAAGTACCTGTATGTGCACATTGTCATAATTTTATACTGTTCTGTTACTCAGGCTTACCATTACTTCCACTTTGTAATATTTTTTATTGCTGTATTTTCTTAGAATTTATATAACCCTCATTTTATTTTAAGAGTAGGTCGAGACGCATTTTTTATTGATAAATTCTCCTTTTAAATCCCTTTTTTAATTATATTTGTTTTATTTTATATCCACTACATCTTATAATTCTTATTTAGATTTATCTAGTTACACAAAGCTTACCAGGCTCTTTTGTTTCATGGTTTAAAATAAAGGGGTGATCTTTGGCACTTCCATATTATTATCCTTACTTTCATTCCATAAGCCAGAAATAATTCAAAAAGTTCTATAGATTAATTTTTGTGACTGTCATCCTTTTTTTTTTTTTTTTTTTTTCTTTTAATTGTTTGACTATATATTCTATAGTTTTATAATCTGACGGGTTAACTGTTTTTTACAAGGTAGACCATTTACAAGTGTGTTCTTGTTATTTTGTTTTGTTCTTATCTTTTTGCTTTTCGTTGTTTTTTTCAGCAGCTGTCCGCTTTCCAGTGTGGTTGTGTAATCTATCCTCAAACTCGCTTACAGTTTAATTGGGTCAGTGTGGTTTTTCCGCGCTATACCTAACCGTTTTTATTTAAATATAAACCTCTGTCTTGGTCAGTGTGGTTTTCCCGCGCTATACCGAAACAGGGGTTTCAAGTTCCGTCCATCTAGGATTGGTAAGTGTGGTTTTTCCGCGCTAGACCGACCTGGTGGACATTCATATTTCATCTCACCTCCTCAGCTGAAATCCTTTTTTCCGGTTTGGTTGCACGATCACATTGGAGAGTCACGACAGTATGTTGCGAAAGATGGAAACCAGAACGTCAAAGAAATCTCAGTCTACAGGAAACCTACTCTCTAAAGAAATTTTAACTATACATGGCAACAATAGAAACTACACGTTAAACAGACCAAAGGCCTTAGAAACAAAAACTTTAAAATGTAAACAGGAACATTTACACTATGAAATGAAAGCTGGAAAAATTTTTGTTATTGAATTCAGCACTGGTGCCTATGAGCTTATTAAAGAAAAAATTCTGCAACTAATTAAATCTCCAGAGTTCAACCTTAGTTTTGTAGTAGTAGAACAGCACGGCGTTGAACTTTCTAACCTGAACATTGACTCCTGCTACAAAATTTTCAATCGCAAAGCAAACAATCAACCAGGCAATCTTCTCAAATTTACCATGAATCTTTATCATACTACAAACAAGATGACAGTTAATGGCGGCAGGGTTGATATTTTCATCAACGACATTTTTGACAAAATATGTGCAGAGATTCAGAATCACTATACAGAATTGAACATCTGCAACAAAACCATACACTCTCAATTAAGTATCATTAAAGACTCTTTATCCAACATCATACAGAAGGACCTAAAGAGAAACCAGATGGAAGCATTAAAAACAACAGAAGATCAACTCTCAACAGTAGACCTGAATACCAGCGGACTACAACTAGCTGAAAGTGAGGATGGTGAAATATGCCCAAACTGTGAACAAACTGTCCAGACAGAAGGGATCGCTTGTGATTCTTGCAATAACTGGTTCCACTACAAATGTGTTGGCCTAACAGAGGACCACATCAACTCTTATCAACAACTAGAATATCACTGTGACCAATGTAACGACGATCTGCTCTATGTAGGAGCCACCTTTATTTCACAAACTGATAATAACAATCAACAGTTACCAATTAATACCTCCAGTTCTGAACCTACTATAAGCTCTCACGAAACACAGGATCATACTACGGACACACATATGGACTCGCCAGCTCAGAAATCATCTCTGGAATTCCCCACAGACACTTGCTTAAATCCCTGTATCACTAGCTGCCACAATCAGACAGCAAGCAACTTGGAAAAAGATGACACCATGGTAAAGTCTGTCCTGACTAGTACTTCTAGCGAATCAACTTCTGCAACTAGAAACCCCATTACAGATAGGGGCAAACCAGCAAAGAGAAACAACTCACCTACTTCTAGGTCATCAACCTATCAACGAAAACCAAAGGTTAAGTCTTCTGTTTTAGAGCATGACCAAACACTGATAACACAGAGAACAAGAATTCTTGATCTAGAAAACGAAGTAAATCAACTTCGCACCGTTCTTCAGACATTTAAAGATCACATTAAACACCAAAGTGATCCGGCTGAAATTGATCCCTCACGTCAAAACTCCCACCACAGTTATAGGACTGATGCTAATCCTCATATCAACCCAAGGCATAGGAATGATACAAATTCTCCATTGTCACATCAGCACCTAGATACCTATTACAAGCAAGAGCTAATGGAAAACAGACTACGCATTCTGGAGAATCAAACAGCTCAAAATATGAGCATCAACACTGCTCTAATTACTCAGCTATCTCTTCAGAACAGACCTATGAGCCACTATCATCCTCCTTGTCAGCACAATCTGTTCCAATCGCATTATCCTCCTCTGCAACCAGTACCTTTCATACCTCAGTGGAACTTGCATCCAGCTTACAGCCAAACTCAGTTCACCAACCATCCAGGCTCTATGCAACATCAACATCAACCTCAATTCCAAACCAACGCTCATCTAGCAACTGGATACCCAGGTATCCCTCAACAAAATTTGCCACCAACTTATGCCTACTCATCCCAGCAAGTACCGGACTTTCACGGAAACAGGGCACCTCACATACCAACACCTTTTATTCCTCAGCCACATATATACCACAATAAGGCATTTAGAACTGATCTAGGTTTTCAGCATCCGGCTCCTCATCTTCAACAAAGCTCAGGTCGGTACAACCTCAACTACAAGGCTTTCAACCAGAACTCAACGAGACCTGCTCATAACTCTAACCTTCAAGCAAGAATGGCTAAAATCACACCACAGTCGGTAACAATGGAAACTGGTCAAAGAGGCTGGACAAACAGGAGATACCAACAAAAGAACCAGCTACCTTCTCAACCTTCCTCAAACACAAACATAGGAAAAATGTCAAAGCCACAAAATGAGACTATCACTACTAGCTTCTCTTCACCTCCAATTGACTCAGAAATAGTCAACTACTTAGATCTAGAAATGCACAAAGAACAGGCTGACATCCTCTTGGTTCCTTCTCATAGCAACCAAGTCATTACCACAGCTGAAACTCATCAGCAGCCAATAGAACACTCACAAAAAACTCAAGTGGCTAGCCATCAAACATCTTACCAAATCTCTGCCACAGACAATATTCAATCCCCAAATGGAACAGGAATCATCAAGTCAAATTCCCCTTTTCGACACAACTGCCTCCAGGAGAAACCTCCAGAACAAAAGGAAAATCTGGAATCACTAGTAGAACCGAGAACATCAGACTAACTACATGTAATATTGAAGGGATAAAATCAAACACATCCTTTCTGCACTCTCTTCTCGACAACTCCCATATCATATGCCTTCAAGAACACTTCCTCTGGGAGTGTCAGTCGAACTTCCTCAATAAGCTCTTACCTGACTGGGAAAACCATACCAGATGTCATGACTCTAACGAACCACTAGATGGTTTCAAACTTCCTAGAGGTCAAGCAGGAGTTTCCATCCTCTGACCAAAATCTTGGAACAATCAGATTAAAAAACTCCCAGACGGAAACGAAAGAATTGTCGCTATTTTATTTACCTCAAACTGGAATATCTGCTTAATTAACACTTACATGCCAACAAGGGAAACCGATTCACAGTATGAGTATGGAGTCTGTCTGGATATAATTCACTCAATTATAGAGAAATATCAATCAACTCACCAAGTAGTTGTCTGCGGAGATCTAAATGGTAATCTCGCTACTAGTAGGAATAACAAACATGACCAGCTTTTGAAACAATTCGTTTTGGAAATGAACCTATCTACTGTCGGAAATTATGGTGAACAAAAAACATTCTTCCACCATTCAGGACAATCTTCTTCGCAAATTGACTACATACTGACCAACAACAAGGATATTTATTGTAATCATGAGATCTGGGAAAACACATCATCTAATGTCTCCTCGCATGTACCTGTCTCAATGATCACCAATATTGCTGTCCCTCTGCTTGAAAATTTTTCCAATCAAAATAAAATAACTGTTCAAAGACTGAAATGGAATGAGATTGATGAACAACTATACCGGGATACTATCTCTGAAAAACTATCTGGCATAAGGGAAGACAAAACAACCTCAGAGAACATTAAAACTCTGACGTCTATTCTGTTAAAAGCGTCGCATCTGGCAGTCCCATCAAAAACAACCAAGCTAAAAGGTCCAAAATGGAAAGCCTCACCGAAAGTCAGGAAACATCTCAAAACCTGCAAACAATTATATTCTAAACGGAAAGCACTGGGTAAACCAGAAAATCATCAAAGCAAACAAGATCTCAAAAGTGAAAAGAAGAAACTCCGCAGTCAACAGAGACAAGAACAGGCAACTGACAGGAGAAAGCTATATGAGCAAATTATGGACAATCCTTCGTCTGAACTCTTCTTCAAACTCATCAATAGAAATAAATCAAAGTCTAAAACGGAAACATCCGGCTTGGAAATTGACGGTAAATTTGACTTCTCTTCCCAAAATCAAAGCCGTGCCTTCGCAAATTACTACGAAGATCTCAGCCTTCCAAAAGAGAACGAATATGACAATGCTTATCTGGAACTCTGCCAAATAAGACAGAAAATAGTTGAGGAAACTTTCAGTCAAAATCTGCCATCAATGGACCCATACACAGAAAAGGAAGTAAAACAAGCAATTGAATTCTTAAACACAGGTAAATCAGCGGACGAACACGGAATATGTGCAGAACATCTTAAATACGCTCAACACACTGTGGTACCAGTGATCACAAAAATCTTCAATAAAATCTTACAGGAAAGAAAAGTCCCAGTTGACTTCAAATCAGGAATCTTGACGCCAGTCCTAAAAAAGGAAAAAAATCCATTTCTGGTTAACAGTTACCGTGGCATCACTGTGACTCCAGTACTCTCAAAACTACACGAATTCTGCATTCTTGGCAAACTCCTTATCAACTCGGGTACTGACTTACAATTTGGATTTACTGCAGGTCTTTGGCCACTCTTCGCAAGTCTAATAATCTCTGAGTGTAAATGTGAAATAAGCAGTGCATTATCCTTATATCTAGCAACTGTCGACGTCCAATCGGCTTTTGATGTCGTTCAACATACCATTCTTCTTGACAAGCTGCTCGACCGTGGAACACACCCTGATATATGGTTACTAATTAAAGACTTCTACAGCGGTCTCACCTCCAAAGTTAAATGGCAGGGAGAATTCAGTGATAGCTTTAACATCCAACAAGGAGTTAGACAAGGGGGTATTCTATCAACCCACTTATATAAAATATTTGTGGAAGATCTTCTTAAAGAACTGGAAGAAAACTCACTAGGCTTTTTATTAGGCACAATATACTGTGGCGCACCAACTTGTGCTGATGATGTAGCGCTACTGAGCTCAAATCCAGAAGAACTTCAGGTGATGCTTAATATTCTACAGAGATATGCGAACCAACACCAGTATACTATTCACCCGACTAAATCCAAAATTATCCACTATAATAAATCATCAAAAAATCCCGAGCCTTACTCCTGGAACATGTCGGGAAAGGAAATTTCTGCTTCTGAAGAAACGGTACATCTGGGTATAAAACGAACAACGAGAAAGGAATGTGATATCAACATAGAGGATCGCATCAAATCTGCAAGAAGAACCAAGTATGCTCTAATGAACTCAGGTCTGCACGGAACCAACGGCTTAAATCCCAAAATCTCCGTTACAATATACAAAAGCTATGTATTACCTAGACTCTTGTATGGCTTGGAAGTCCTCACTCTTACCAAAGCTCAAATGGAACTACTGGAAAAGTTTCACAAAGAAACTCTCAGATCAATCCAATCATTCTCTAAAAGAACGGCTATTCCTGCCATTTATTTACTACTGGGTGTCCTACCGGTAGAAGGAGAAATCCATAGAAAGAAACTGACACTCTTACATGCAATTCTGTCCTGTGACAACTCTAAATTAAAGGAAATTCTTAAAAGACAAATATCCGTCAACTCCGATAATCCTAAAAGCTTCTTTCATCAATCAATTTTACTACTACAACAATACAACCTGCCAAACATTCTTGACTCCAGTATAAAACTGCCTTCAAAAGTTGTATGGAAAAAAATCTTGAGATCCACAATCAACAAATACTGGACCTATGAACTACAAGAAAAGGCGAAGTCAAAATCATCACTGAGTTCACTTAACACAACCATCTTAGAGATAGGTACTGTCCACCCAGTCTGGGAATCTGCATCACAGAGCTTATTAGATGTACGGAAAAGCATGATCAAAGCTCGTATGCTCACTGGTACATACTTGGTACAGGCCGACAAATACAAATTTAGTCAATACAAGATAAATGCAACATGCCTTCTGTGTCAGAGGGAGGACGAAGATTTAACGCATGTCTTAACATTCTGTCCAGCTTTAAGGGAAACTCGTATGAAGTATTTCCTTCCTCTCAAAATCCTGGTCACAAATATCATAGGTTGCAAAGGATGGGAACAACTTTTTAACAATAACCAAAACATCGTAGCACTTTTGCTAGATTTCTCAGTTTTCCACAATCTGCAAAACCTCAGTAAAACCCAGAAGATGAATGTCGAGTCACTGACTAGAGACTTCTGTTACAAAATACATATCTGCCGCTTAAAGCTTCTAAAGAACTTAGAAAACCAGTGAAATTCAAATGGAAGTATGTGAATTCTAGGAATGATCAGTATAGACAATGTACTCTAGTAACTTTTGTACCTAATCAATTTTATTTTTTTACTTATGATGGACAAGTTGAGTTTTAGATTTTATGCCTCCAAACATGTACATTTTTTTTCTAATCCTGTGAATATTTTTCCATCCCCATTTTATTGTATTTTTACTTCTTAACTACGTTAAACTCTACACCATATGTACAGAGCACGTCTACTGGCCCTTTTTTACATTATTTATTTTATCGATTATTTTTACCTTTGTCTTTGGTCCTTTTTAACCCTATTGTAATTAACTTTTAAAAATATAAAATAAATCTTGATTTACCCACTACTGTAAATACTCCTCATTACCCATTGCGGGGTGTTCCTTAGATAGGAAGCTTATACAAAAGAAAGAAAGAAGAGACCAGGCTTTTACAAGTCCATCTAAAAGTGTGACATGTTGGAGAAGGCTAGAAATAACTTTTATTTCAACAGATAATTTTATTACCTTCCAACCTGTAAGGAATATTTAATATGCAGGAAGGCTGACACCATACCTTCAAAACACAAAAGGTTTAAAGTCCTATTTCGTGTGCGCGTGAATGCATATTTCCACATCTTCATACCAAATATTTACCAATTTCGTAAAAGAAGAAGTATGTGACTACTTGATTGTGTTTATAAGATGACCGGCTATGATTTTTCTTATCAGACAAAAAAAACTCATATATAGCATTAAAACTATGGCAATTGTCTAATTAATACATGGCGCAAATACTAATTTTCAATCGTGGTATCTGTGATGAGTTTATTTAAAACCACTGGGTCTATGCCAATGCTGATGAAGTTTTAATTTCTCGATAGTATCATCAGCCCAGTAGTCAGTTCTTTTGTGTTGACATGAATAGTCATTGATATGGTCATAATTATAAATTAAATGTTTACAAACTTTACATTTTTGAAATACGAAGTCTTTTCTATCTCAGTTATAGATTACCTTAGCTGTGTTCGTTAAAACTTTTAGGAATTGATGGTCCTCAATGTTCTTCAACTTCGTACTTTATTTGGCCTTTTTAACTTTTTTTATTCGAGCGTCACTGATGAGTCTTTTGTACATGAAACGCGCGTCTTGCGCATTATCACATCTTCAATCCTTGTATACATAATGAGTTTATTTAGAACTTTATAATTACTTAGTATGATGAACATTTTTTTTTGCCAATCAATGTCACACTTAAACTCTTGTAAAAGGAGATATTCTGTCAAAATCAAATAGCCAAAATTCCTCACAATTGTTATACAAGTTTATTCAATAGCGAGACTGTCTGGTAAAAGCCAAATTTCTGAATCATAGAAACTGGTAATGTAAAAACTATAAACCCACCGTTTTAGGACTACAGAATATCTCAAAATACATCATATTCTAATTCGGTAAAGATTTCAGCTCAAACGTGTACATAGGAATAACCACCAAATTAAAATCATACTGGGATTAATTATTTTATCCAGACTAAAATCTGAAAATATATTTAATATGCAAAATTATATGTTATTAAACAATTTGCGTACTTTACTTCTTACTGTATATTGTTAACAAAGGCACCAGGCTTATAATTTAATAAACCAGACGCGCTTTTCGTTTTCATAAGACTCATCAGTGACGCTCAGATCAAAATAGGTTGGAAACCATACAAGTACAAAGTTGAAGATCATTGAGGTCCCAAAAATAAAAGAAATATGTGGAAAATACAAAAAAATGTACTGCTAAGGTAATCAATGCCTGGATAAGAAAATTCTAAGTATTTCGAATGATTAATGTTTTGGAAAGTAAATTTAAAAATAAAATGACCGTATTATTGATATTCATGTAAACAGCGAAGTGCTGAATCCTGGGTTTTGTGTTTCAAATATTGTACTTTAAATTTGACATCGCTGGTTAATGGTTTTGAAAAGCAATACTGTTGAGAGACTATCTATCCATAGGCACATTGTTATATTACAGTTATTCTTCAGTTTAATCAATGTTGGACATTACCATTTCTCTTAATATTATGTTCATTCGGAACTATATGAAAGACAAAATAAATAAAAAAATCTTCATCTAAGATATTGCAATATTGTTTTGGGGGGTTAGTAGTAGAATAAGGGAAACAGACTTAATTATAGTGTAATTCTTATTACATAAGAAATAATAAGTCAACAGAATCGATAAACAATCAGAACACATGAATGAAACACAAAATACCAGAATCCATCAAACTCTGCGTAAGTCCTTGTACCACTTTTTGTCAATGAAAACTAATACATTAATGTATAGATAATTAATCTAGTGGACACGCTCTGGTCGTGATAAAAAGTCATTAGGCGCAAAGAAATTGTCTCATTCATTGTCTTACACTTTACTGTCTGTGAATTTAACCAATCAACAATCATTGGCTCTTAAACGTATACATATATATATATTAAACATGATAAAGTCACAGTTAGAATTTAAATTTAAATTATTGAAAATCGTTTTCATTTATTCCCGTGGTTACTCGTATATACTTTAACTTTCCATTGTATATTGAACAAACTAGTATTCTATCAAAAAGTGATTTTTTTTTAAGCTTAAAAAAACCCATAAAAGCCTACATATTTTGTACGAGTTGTAAGTTAACGACACGAGATGCTTAGTCTAGTATCGGATTTTAATACTGGTGAATGTGCTTATTTACTGAGGTTGACAAAGTCGGAAATTAAATGTCAATTGTATATAAATTTGTCAAAGGACATCAACACAATCAAGCGGCAAAAAGTTAACAAGACAGAATATGCTGTAAATCATGCAGCTTTGTTATGTATATAATTATGGAAAAGGACAGCATTCAAGATGTGCTTATTTGTCAGTACGGAACAAATTGTACGATACTCAATAACTGTAAAACAGAAAATATAACCTTTATTAAATTTGACACAGCTCTTCTGTCAAAACTACATACATGGGAAGATTATATTGTGGCTTTTTATCTTTTTGCAGTTGGTGAGTTAATTTTCTCTTCTTGTTACCCTCTTGAAAGTTAATCCAGAAAACGCATTGAACGCATGAAATTGATACAGCGTAATTTTCATTTGATTTCGTCTGTGAATAGCCTAAGTTAACCATACATTTAAATATTACGTTGGTATCTTCCTTATCTCCTGACGAACTGATGATTGTTGTACTTTTAGTTTTGGTATGTATATATTATTTGTACACATTTCATTATTTCCCGGGCTGATGTCTTATATTCTAGTCTTTCATTCATACATTAAATTGGTTCTGTGGGCATCAAAACAAAACATCTGTGTCATTTTGGTCTCTTGTGGAGAGTTGTCTCATTGGCAATCATACCACATCTTTTTTTATACTTGATCGGGATGTTGATTAATGTAACTATGATATTTGATCCCTTAACTAATTGATTGATATAATTGAAGCAGGTAATGATAAGTACAAATAATTATGATGTCACGGAAAGCTGTTATAATTATTGCTTGGACGCAAGAATAGCTTTTTCGGACATTATTTGGACTAGTAATGACCCTTGTATCTATGATAAGTTAATTTATGTGTTTCCGTATCTTTCAGACCTACGGTATGCATTATCGAGCAAATCTTTAGATTTTTTGAATTGCAAAAGATAATATAATACTTTTAAATGAGGGGTAGAATAAAAGCAATTATTTGAGCCCTGAAATTGCAAAAAAAAAATAAAAAAAAAAATGAAGTGGTAATTTGTTTTACTTCTTTGAAAAAACTTTGGTACTGTCATAAAAATGCTGATTATAAGCCTGGAACTTTTGATAACTATCTAAAACGGGATACTATTTTGGGATTAAATACTCTCCTGTTAAAGACTAAACTCTTGATCGGGTGAATCAGTTTTGTAATTATCAAATATATTTTTACTGTTGATATTTTTAAATAATGAATAAAGACTTTTTCATCATCTCCCCTGGATAACTTTTTTTTCAGTTAGAACAATCCTGCTCGCCAATTTTATCGAAAGTTGATAAAAGATCAAGGAAAGCAAGATGACCTTTTTCCTTCCTTAACTTTGTTATTCCACACTTTCAGATCAGTGTGAGCATGTGATACTTCTTCTAATTGAGGTTCGTTTCTGTATCTTTTCTATGACTTCATTTTTATTTATTTTATATATCACTATATATTTGGAAGTGTAAAGGATTAAAAAAAACCTATTATTTCTGAATCAGTATGTTTTTAAAATCGCAATACACCAGACCTTGATATTTTTAAAATGTCAACACATAAAGGAAAGAAAATTCAAAAGGTTTAACAGCGGTATACTCCTGTTTTTATTTGTCCATAAACTAGTCTATTGCGTTGTACATAGACACATATACATCTCTGACAGTAATGAGCATAGATGATTCATTTTTCTGTAATTTGTGGGTTGGTATATTTTTAGAATTCTATTACACCACGACTTGATATGAGTAAAATGTCAACACCTGAGCGAAAGACAATCCTACACCTTGTTAGTTAACTCATCTCTGAATCTGTACAAAAAAACCCTCTCTGACTGTAATAGCCGTAGTTAAAGTCTTTACAAACGGTTTCACCTACCAGTTAATCCTCTTTATAAGAAGTGGTAATTTTAATAAGATTATATATTATTAAAATCTTATACTTGAAAAGCATCAATTGTAAGTTGTTTAACGATACAATTCATTGTGCTATTTTCGTGTTATTTCGTTTTGTCTGCTCTATGGTCGAGTTGTTGTCGTTTTGACACATTCCCCATTTCCTTTCTCAATTTTATTGAAGGTTAAGTCTCATTCTTATTTGATAAACAGTATTTAATAACGACAAGCAAGTCGATAAAATAATTTTACCCTTTCTCGAGATTGATATTGAAGATATTTCAAAACTTAAATAATAAAGGTATTATCAGCCATTCACTCGATAATCTTGTGAAGATTATTCTATAAACACCTTAAAATATCACTTACATTAAATATCGAATCGATGAAGAATGACGCTTTCTTTGTTGAGGAAACTCATAGACAAATGAACAAAGGGTAAATACATTACAATAATATATGAAAGATTACCTGAAATATCAATGATCTTTATAAAATATCGAGCGAGTTAGCTTGATACGAAAACACCCAACTATATCCCGTGGATACAGACATATTAATGTTGTTTCTCTGTCTGACGGGTACGATTCAGGAAACGTAAGTTGCGCGTCGCATGATAAATTGGTCAAATATCGTGGTGGGAAAGTAAAGCGAAAATGCCACGCTATCTGTACGTTACAGAACAACTCGCAACAGATTATTGAGTGATAAAAACAAAATGTTGACGGGTCCAAACACAATGTCTGCCTCTATACAACTTGCTCTCATTTTTCGTGGCAGTTCAAATTACCCGCCTTGAAAACCAGTCAACCAGCTTTGTAATGTCTACTTAATAGAATTATTTATACTGTTGTTCATGTCCTAAAAACGCGTAAAGTATTTATCACTAGACGTTCAGCAACTACGGATCAATCAAGATACAGAAACATTTTACAAATTAACATTTTTGTATTTCCGACGTGTGACGAAACATTTCGAATTGAACAGCATAAATCATAAATTGGTACATTTTCATATATTTCTTTTAAATAACGTTGTCAGTATTGATGCAAAAAAATCTCATTTTAAAACTTTGAACAAATTTGTGTATGAACAACAACTTTAGCTGCAATTGCACAATAATTATTTGACTTTCAGATATAGATTATAACGGATTGAGAGAAGTATTGTCCAGCGTTCTTTTTACAATTAATCATTTTTTTGTAAAGAACGAAGAAAAAATACACGGTCTAAAACAAATTTATTATTCATGTTTAAACTGAAATAGTATCATAGTGCAGTTAGTACTTCGATGAAAAAGCATGTTGATTCTTATACACAGTTTATAAAACTATTACTATAAAGTAAAATTACAAAAATATCGAACTCCGAGGGAAATTGTAAACGGAAACTCCATAAGCAAATGGCAAAATCAAAAGCTGAAACACATCAAACGAATGAATAAAAACTGTCACATGCCTGAATTTGTACACGCATAAATACATGTTATTCATATATACAGATGATGATTGTACATGTTAGAATTAATGAAATTGATAACTGACGCATTATTTTCAGTTAAATAAATAGATAGATAGAACATCTTCATGTTGTAATTTGTTCATCTGGCCATATTTAAATGTTCTTAGTGTCATCAAAAGGACTCGGTCGTCAAGAGGTGTAAGAAGTTAATCTACAGTATACCAGAAGCCTTCAACACTGATATTGTGAGTTTAAACCTTCCACGGGTAGCTGGTTATCTCCGGGACTTCCGTCTCCATCCATGAATATAACGTGATCAATACGTTAACATCAAGAATACTAAAAGTGGCATTAAACACTATCATATAATCAGTAAATATCAATTTGGTTTATTTGAATTTAATGAGAAATGTTTAATGTTTTATTAGATCATTAGTTAATAAAGTTTTGGAAGGTTCGAGTTAAAATATACAGTAATTTAGATGAAACCCATATTTACGTTACCACGCACAGACTAAAATGTGTAGTTACAATGTTTGGTTACCGTGCTTACAAGCTGAACCGTGACATCAATATAACCCTCACAGAGGAAATATGACCAAATTATAATAAATAACACAATAAATCAACATGCATTCTCATGGCCTGTCCATTATACATTGTATATAAAATTAGAAGATTGGTATTGATAGTCAATGATACAAGGTCACAACTGACCACCTTCACATATCAAAGGATGTAGAAATTAGAAATAAAGGTCGTCAATCAACCTTAACCATTGCGCAAAATAGCAGATATTAAAAATTCACAGGAGAAAACTATGTTTCATGCAAAGCTTTACATGACAGATAATCGTCGTTACATGTCTTTAACGAAATAGCACAATAGTGCAGAAAATGACGTTAAACACCAATCAATCAATCAATAATTAACGTAGTTGTGCTTTAAATCTTTTTTTCTCCTTATTTATGAAAACACTTTCCTTATATACATATTTTGGAAGAGGTATACGCTTGTCTAAGGATACTCTACCGGAATTTCACCTAAGTTGAATTGAGCCTTTTGTCTTTAGCTTGGTCAGTCAATATTACGTGTTGATCTAAATCTGACCTTGATTGAATTAGAATATAGTATAGCAGTTTACCATCACTTTTGACACCTTTTCTCAGCGGAGTTGTAAAAATAGTTAACGTAGGCGTACTATTAATAAAGGTCACCAATTGCGGTAATCAAATCAAGGCCACTTTGATGAAATAAGTGTAATAAAGTTAACAGTCAATTAGAGTACAATCAATTGTAATGTCAGAAAATATCTAAGAAGTTCAACAATTTCTATTTGAATTTCAAAATTTTAAATTGTGTATTGATTCAAATATCTTATCTGAAATTATGATAAATCTCTGGGAATGAGTAAAAGATAGAACTGTGCCTGTCCTAAGTGATTGTCATTTTTCGCTGATTCTCATGTTTGTTTTTCAATTTATTGTTTTGCCTAGTTTGTACTTGAATAGTACCGTTACACCAATGTCCAAGCTTCGTGGAGAGTTTGACGCCATCAAATTAGTTTAAACCCGCTGCAATGTTTTGCACCTGATTTAAGTCAGGAGCCTGATGTTCAGTGGTTGTCGTTTGTGGATTTGGTTCATACTTGTTTCTCGTTTTTTATATAGATAGAACCGTTTGTTTTCTTATTTGATTAGCTTAATAATATATGTTTGGGCCCTTCATAGCTTGCTATTCAGTGCGAGCCAAGACTCCGTTTTAAAGACAGTAACTTGACATATAATTGTTTACTTTTCGTGCATAAGAGAGAGAGTACCATTTTCCAATCGTTAGGAATCTTTGCAATACCTTAAAGAGGGGCTCGTATGTTGCCTTTTGTATGGCTTAATTTGGGTTAAAACTCAATATTACTCTCATTTTCTAGTGGCAGTCCAAATGGCTCGTCCTTTACCCCGCACGTCCCATTGACAGGACCCATCTATTGTGTCAATTGTTCACCTCCTGAATAAGCATGACATATTGACTACTGGAGTTTAACAAGATATTTAAAAATAAGCATACTTAAAAATCAAAACTCAAAATACGGTCTTTATAGCAGGGAGGGCGGGGGCTCACCATGTCGATACACCCGGTCTCAATCTTTGTTTAAGGCTGAAGTGATTTCTTCAGTTTTTGTTAAACTTTTTACCTTAATTTGGCTCTTCTTAGTCGATTGACGAGGTTTGAACATCGCTAAACTAATGTCAGTATAATTTAGTACTTACGAAGTCGTTATATTATTCCATAAGCTCTTAATTACGAAAAATCTATAGAGGTGAATAGATAATAAAGATTCTCCGAGGATTTTATTTTGAAACCTACCCGTTTTAAGACATTAGAAGATTAATAAGATAATAAAAATCTAATGACGGAATATCCAGAAAAAGAAGAGTCTTATTGCAGACATGTTTGTAAAAATGGTTCAACTAACCACTACAATCGATTAAGAAATTGAAAATAAAGAAGTAGGAAGATTAAAATCGTCAACTGCAGACATTTTAGATTAAATAAATACTTTGTGATCAGAAATCCATTAAAAAGGCCGACTGAAAACAAGTTCTTTGTCTATCAGTCATTTTGAAATGTTAATATTTTAAATATATCATATAAAAGCAAAACAAGGATTTATTTTACTGAACGTGGTATTATTTTGCAAATTAAAGGCTATAAAGAATTTAAAAATTACAAGGCAAATAAATATAAATTTAACTTGTATATCCTAAAACGATTCATTAGTCGTCCACGAGATAAATACAATGCTTTGATTACGTCTCCATAGTACTTTAAAATTATCATCAACCATACTATGTTATTTAGGCTGTAGAGTTTATGGGAAATGTCAATGCAGTCGATGTGATATTTATTTTAATTGAGATCTGGATTGAGGATAGGTCATGTTTTTTTTTTATATCTGTCTTAGGTATTTGCACATGAACGAAAAGACGAGTTTTCAATGAATTTGATATATCTTTTTAAAAATGCATTTTGAAACATTATTTATACTGAGCCGTACATTTTGGAGTTTACACATCAAATTTCGAACAGAAAGAAATCCAAACACAAAGTTTTTTTTTATTATAGTGGATTGGGAAACAAGTTATTGCAACTTATATGTATTCCTTTCTACTTTGCCGATATATATACACATATCATAAACAAGATCAATTCCCAACTATTTAACAGCTTTTTTCCGGATTACTTTATAATTTATTATATGTTATAGCGTTTAGCTAACTGAAAGAACTCGAGTATATGTTATAAATCAAATTAAGGATTGATTTCAGTATGAGGAGCTGAACAGACGTACAATTGTATTACTTCACACATTCAGCCCTATATAGTATATTTATTTAGAACATAGGTATACAACCCCAATGGATGACATTTGTTTGCGCTTTTTATTTGAATGCAATCAAATCTGACTGATTTTAGTTTATGTCAAACTATATTTTTACAATATATACTCAACTGATTTCTGCTTTCTAAGATTTATGAAATAGTATGTGTGATAAACTGAAAAGCCAATGCATTTTGAAGCTAGAAATACTTAATGAATCGTGAGAAACAAATATTTTGCTAATCATCCATTTGTCTGATTGCAGTAATTTAACGAATCTATATCATTTACATACCTCATTCGCTTCATGTGCTTCGTTGCTTGATTATTGGTTGTGTAAAGCCTAGTGGAAAATTTTTCGTGTATGTAACGGACTATAACAAATTAACAATAAAATCAACTGGTAGGGTCTGTATAAGGCACTGTCCGGGATAAAGGGCGCAGAATTTCGGACTTCCAATTTTGCTATAATGTTTATAATAATCTGACACTAATTGTACACGTGAGTGCGCTTCCGATTTACTAGCTTAGAAAAACAAGGCATAACTATTTGAAAAGAAGTTGAATTGGTACTGATTTTCCAAACTTTCCAATACATCGTTGATATACACCTTTGAAAGCTAAAGTTTGTATCCATGATATCATGAGAAAAAATATGAAACTAACATTTCATAAATTTCTTAGGTTTTTCTTAATTCATTTTCATTCGGAATGATCAGAGTTGAATAATTGAAAACCAGGGATTTACACATTTGTATGATTCAAAACAATTGAAAAGCTATAACACACAAAATGGGCATAAACATTAAAGACGAATCCATCAACGATCACTTTGGTTCTTCAGTAATTCTAAATGTATTAACGAAAAATTAAAGAAAGATTTTTAATAAGTGATGTTTGTGCTGAATCATTGCTGTCTAAGTCGGTGATACCCTTGGGGATTTATGGTTCACCAGCAGTTCGAAAAACCAGTACCAATCATCTATTTGTCAAAAAGTTTTACTATTTGTAACTATAAATGTTATTGAAATTTGCGTTGTAGGCTGAACTTCTATTAATATAGCCAATGCAATTTCCCCATTGGACGTATTTTATGACTTTTACTGTTCCGCGTGTACTAAAAAGTTT
This sequence comes from Mytilus edulis, assembly GCA_019925275.1. Taxonomy (NCBI): domain Eukaryota; kingdom Metazoa; phylum Mollusca; class Bivalvia; order Mytilida; family Mytilidae; genus Mytilus; species Mytilus edulis. The sequence goes on along the minus strand of CM034360.1, from coordinate 310,126 downwards.
CGTAAAAGAAATATATAACGTAGAAAATCACATGCTCTAATATTTTTGCAAAGGTCAAAACAAAGAGTCTTCTGCGCATTTTAACATTTCTATGCCACGAACTATCCACAGTTTGTATTTTATAATTTCATTTGATACCAATAAATGTATGTGGAATATGGATTATTCGATTGCTTGGTATCCAATGTACGTTTAACATGTATTTAGTCATACAACGTTAAAAAAGAGGGACGAAAGATACCAAAGGGACAGTCAAACTCATAAATCGAAAATAAACTGACAACGCCATGGCTAAAAATGAAAAAGACAAACAGACAAACAATAGTACACATGACACAACATAGAAAACTAAAGAATAAACAACACGATTTTAACTTAACCATTTTGAACTCTTGGTTTAATAGCTTCCTTGTGAGCAGCAACCCTCTATCACGAAAATCATGCTAGGAAAGGCAAGCACGGGAATATAGTATCAATTGGGAGGTATACACCCCGTATGCAGGTGCTGCTAGAATGTTGCTACTTAAAAATGGAAAGTTCACAATTGGAAAGCTGAAATCATCTCTTTTGTCGTAAAGTTTTGTTTTCAACCGACTCTCATTGTCAATTTCTAGATGTAAGTCAAGATATGAGGCCGACTTAACTGTATCTGTAGTATCCTTTATCTCTAGTTCGATAGGATAGATGCGTTCCGCATAGTCACCAAATTTTGAATTATTTAATGAAAGAACATCATCTATATAGCGGAAAGTAGAGTTAAAGGATATCGCTAACTTCTTATCTTTCTTCCTTAGAAGTTCCTGTATGAAATCAGCCTCATAATAATAAAGAAACAAGTCGGCAAGTAGAGGGGGACAATTTGTTCCGATTGGAATGCCGACAGTCTGTTGAAAAACACGTCCTCCGAACGTAACAAATATGTTGTCAATCAAGAAATCAAGCATCTTGATAATATCAGTTTCAGAGAATTTTTTGTTTGAATCAGAGTGATCCTTTACAAAGTAGGATTTATCCCTCCTTAAGACAAGATACTTGTATCTACGTTGGCCATTCTTTTTTATGAAGCAAAGCAATACCAACTCTTTCAATTTGTCTTTTAGTTTGGAATGTGGAATACTTGCGTAAAGAGTAGAAAAGTCAAATGTTTTAATACTACTACAAGATGAAAGAGAGTTAGATTGTATGTACTCTAAAAGATCTTTGGAATTTTTAAGTATCCACATCTGATTCACGCCAATTCTAGAATATGCAGTTTCACAATAACTTTGAAGCCCGTCTTTGATTGCTGATAAAATAGATGTTAATAATTTAGAAAGAGGTTTCGTGGAACACTTGGAAGACCCAGCAATATACCGTTGTTTGTAAGGACACTTATGTAGTTTAGGTATCCAATACAGTGATGGAAAATCCAGTTCTTCATCTTTGGTTGAAATTCCAAAGGAACATAGAACAGGCCTATGATTATCCAGGATTTCCTCTTTGGTAAGTGTCGTGAGGGTATATGTTGAGTTTCCAAGTGAATTGTCAATACCTAATTCGTTTATCAAGCAGTTAATGTAATGAGTTTTACACACAAAAACGATGTTGTTTGGGGCTTTATCTGCGGGGACAACAACATATCTGTCATGGAGGTATGATAAGTGTTTTGCAACATTTGGGTCCTTAAATATTGACGTAGCATGGGCATTGATAGACCCATTCAGTATCTTAATTCTGATTTGTATCAACGACCTCACTGCCTTAATCCATTCGGAAAGAGTGTCTACGTCTTCCTTCACGCGCTTAGCCCATTGCCTGGCATAATCCTCGACTGAATCTATCAAAAGTTTAAAGTTGTATTTCCAATTGATGGATTTAGGCTCAGGATATTTCGGACCTTTCGATAACACATTTCGTAGAGAAGTGTTATTAACAATGTTGAGGTCACCGGTAATAACGTGGCCAGCCGGATTATATGTGAATTGGGAACTAGCACAAGTGCAAGCAGGAGGTTTATACTTGAAGTCGTCAAAATCGAAATCCTGCAAAACGTGTTTGTAATTGAAAATTTTAGTTGCAATAGGTTTGGAATAGGTATAAGAAATGACTGGTACAGACTGGTCTTTGAAATAAGGAGGTATTTTCGATTGAACTAATTTATGACGAAGGATATTGCCTAAGTTGACGCCATCGAGACCTTTGTTGGCAAAGGAAAGATTAAGGAAAGATCTTTTCTCTTTTTCATTTTTTCCAATGCGGACTGGCTTGAAAAGTCTGTGACTTGCAATATCCGAAATGATAGCTTCAAGTTTGTATTGGTTTGAATGAGGGTTTGTAACAGTGGATTCCAAACATAAATTGAATAGAGAATGAAGTTTTGAAAGGAGTAATGAATAAAGTTTCGTGCGAATGTGATGAATACCTAACGTTAAACGTTGTCAGCAGGAAAACAATATAAACAATAAATACCTTCAGATTCGTTTATACCGTGTTCGATTTATTGGATCATTTTATTTATGTTTTACCATATTCGTGAATTATATATATTAGTTATTATAATATAAACAAGTTTATACGATAATTCAGTAATAAATTTAGATTAAAATGATTTCCTTTGAAACGAACGTGAGAACCAACATGTAGCTTGTGTTTGAAATAACTGTGTCGCTATGTCTCGGATAAATATACCCACAAGAGACACGAATACATTTTATAGTTTGAGTGCACAATAATGGTATATTAAACAAATAATCTTGATAAGTTTTCCTGATGGATCTATTTGATGGATGTGCTAGATATGCGAAACTCGAAACTCTTTAGAAGCGTTAAGTATTATATGGTGTAAAAACAGTCGGCAATATTAAAATTTGACATTTGAAAAAACTGTATGAATCTGTAGAGCTATATAGCGTAGGAATCGTATGCACTAGGAGGAGAGTAGACGAACTAAGTACAATAAGCGGAAGTCATTTCTGTTCCCACTGATTGTCCTTCAATTGCTTGGTTGTCAGTTGTCTTGTTTTTACTCTTACGATTTTTTCTTATGTATTTATACATCTCTGGAGTGACGGTACGGGTAAATACGCAACAAAAACGAGTCGATGAAATTAGTACAGTGTTATCTTAATTTAAATACTTTGAGCTTGAGTTTATAAATCCTTAATTTACAGTTCGTTCAAGTCTAAATAAAGGCAACAGTAGTATACCGCTGTTCAAACTCATAAATCCATGGACAAAAAACAAAATCGGGGTAACAAACTAAAACTGAGGGAAACGCATAAATATAAGAGGAGAACAACGACACAACACTACAATGTAACTAACACACACAGAAACGGACCAAGCATCAGACAAAATCCCACGAGAATAACAAATATAACATCAAAACCAAATACATGAATTTGGGATAGACAAGTACCGTGACACGTCTTATCGCAATGTCAATTTACACTCAAAATAAAAGAAAACAAACGACGCAACGTTAAATTGTAACACACACAGAAACGAACTATAATATAACAATGGCCATATTCCTGACTTGGTACAGGACATTTTTAAAGGAAAAAATGGTGGGTTGAACCTGGTTTTGTGGCATGCCAAACCTCGCACTTTAATGAAAATGTTAAATATAACATAGAAATGACAACTTAATATTACAGGACTACAATACAAATAAATAGGAAAACGTATTAGACAAAGAAACACATGATTAATGAATAACAAAAAGCATCAGGTTTACAATTTAATACGCCAAAAACGCGCCTCGTCCACACAAGACTCACCAGTGACGCCCAGATATAAAAGATCGAAAGCGAAAAAAAGTACAAAGTTGTACAGCACTGAAGATCAAAAGTTGAAAAAGGTTGTGTCAAATACGGCTAAGTTTGTATGCTTGGGATAAGAACATCCTAATTATTTAGAACAATTAATGCTATTGCAAACAGTAAATTTTATCAAATGATTATAACAGATATACCTAATGAAACTGAAGTATTAACTCATTACATAAAACAAACACGAATACATAATGAATGACCAACACAGAATAGACACACCCGACTCAGTCCAGGCCTCAACGCAGTAAATTATGAAAATGACGTCACATACGATGGTGAAAAGGCATTAAAAATTACGTCACATACGATGGTGAAAAGGCATTATGAAATTTCTGAAACAGCAGAAAAATTACGTCACATATGAAAAACTATATCTCAAAAGTAAGATAGAATTAGGATTGATTAAAGATTAAAATAGAACTATATGTGCAGTTTGTTATGAATCCAACTTCAAACGAAAATTATCGTACAGATTATGTTGACCAAAATTAAATCTAATAAATGACGGCGGTGATTAATTTTTGTTTCCATAACACATAAGTATAATAGAAAAGACGTCAACACATTTGACAAAATCCGATGAGAATTACAAGTATAACATCAAACATTTAAACTAAATACATGAGTTTGGGATAGACAAGTACCGTAACACGTCTTATAGTAATGCGAATCTACACTCAGCAAAACAGTCACAATCGGGAATAAGTCACGTTTGGTAATTAAAAGATTAGACGACATAATGACAAACCACAATCTACCATGTGGTAAAAATGTCCTTAGCTAGTTTGGTTAAACACACATCGTATGGATCCACCAATTCGTGATGGTGTCCATAAAATTTACGGAGTGTCAATTTTAATCTGTCCTCCTCATAACTTTGTTGGAGAAGTTTCTGCGTAAGTAGCACACTCCTGTATATGAAGGCCGTATAGTGTGAACAAGCACGTGAATAACGTATCAATTGTGATATGTAAACACCATACGAAGGGGCAGATGGTATGTTACTGCTGAGAAATTGGAAATTGATAATTGGGAAGTTGAAATCGTCCCGTTGTCATAGATTTTCGTGTGAAGTCGTCCATCTACGTCAATATTGAGGAAAAGATCAAGGTATGAAGCAGTCCTTCTAGTATCAGTAGTATCTTTAATTTCAAGTTCACTGGGATATATGAGATGTAAGTATTGGCTGAAGTATGGGTTATTCAATGATAGAACATCATCAATATATCGGAAAGTAAAATTAAAGAATTTCGCAAGGTGCTTTTTCTTTTTGTCTTTTAGAAGGTTTTGAATGAATTCTGCTTCATACGAGTACAAAAACAAATCAGCCAGCAGGGGTGCACAATTAGTACCCATTGGAATACCGATTGTCTGTTGAAATATAAATCCTCCAAACTCAACAAATATATTGTCGATCAAAAAGTCCAGCATTTTGATGATATCATCTTCAGTATATTTTCTGGAAGATTCAGTGTGATTCTTCACAAAATATGAATTATTGTAACCCAAAACAAGAAATTTGTATCTACGATTCCCATTTTTATAGAAAAAGCTCTGTTTTATGAGATGGTGAAGTCGATCTTTCAACTGAGCATGGGGAATAGTAGTATATAGCGTAGAAAAATCAAAAGTTTTTATGTTGCTGCAAAATTGCAAAGATTGTGATCGAAGGTTAAGCAGTAGATCTTTGGAACTTTTGAGAATCCACATCTGGTTAACACCACAGGTAGAATATATCTCCTCACAATATTTTTGAAGCCCATCTTTAACTGTAGAAAGAATAGTAGTCAGTACTTTAGAAAGATGTTTAGTCGAACATTTTGAAGAACCAGCTATGTATCGTTCTTTATATGATAAAAAAACAAACTTCATGAAATATACCTGGCTTGTTATTTTGTAGGCCATACCCAAGTTGTCTCTATACTATTTTCAAGTGTATGTTCGTTCATCTACCATCATGTAGTCCAATGGAAGAAACAAAAGGCGATGATTAATACACAAATCCTTACATATTATAACGTGAAGCTATACTTTATAAATATTCAATCTCATAAATCTATGTACAGTTGACTTGATTGAAATGTTTGTAGAAACTAAGGTGCAGATCGACAAGTAAGAGTCCACAGAACGTTATATAGAACAACACGAAGTCTTATAAAAATTTGAGTTAAACGAGATCTTTCATGAATAAAAAAATCATATTTTAAGCAGTAATGATTATATCTGTGGTGCTAAACTTGATTGCGAGAATCTGGGATCACCTACGTTCAACTGACGGATAGTTTGTCCACTTCTTTATCTTTCACCTACGTTCGACTGACAGATAGTTTGCCCACTTCTCTATCTTTCACCTACGTTCGACTGACGGATAGTTTGTCCACTTCTCTATCTTTCACCTACGTTCGACTGACGGATAGTTTGTCCACTTCTTTATCTTTCACCTACGTTCGACTGACGGATAGTGTGTCCACTTCTCTATCTTTCACCTACGTTCGACTGACGAATAGTTTGTCCACTTCTCTATCTTTCACCTACGTTCGACTGACGGATAGTTTGTCCACTTCTTTATCTTTCACCTACGTTCGACTGACGGATAGTGTGTCCACTTCTCTATCTTTCACCTACGTTCGACTGACGAATAGTTTGTCCACTTCTCTATCTTTCACCTACGTTCGACTGACGGATAGTTTGTCCACTTCTTTATCTTTCACCTACGTTCGACTGACGGATAGTGTGTCTACTTCTCTATCTTTCACCTACGTTCGACTGACGGATAGTTTGTCCACTCCTTTATCTTTCTCCACTATTTTTGTTACATAATACGTTTGCATAAGAAGCAGATACTTTATATTGTTTACGATGGTTGATCAGATATTTATCAATTGTATCTGATATCCTTCCACAAACGAAAAACACTAGAATAAAGTTAAACATGCAAATAAACGATTGATGCTTAATAAAATGGTTCATCGCTGTGCATCCAATTGGTCGTTTATCATTTTCTTCTAAACAAGAAACACAAAAAAGTAACGAAGTCAGTTTTTAAATATCGTTTAAACATCGACAATTCAACAGTTCGTTAGTTGGGGAAATTAAGACATGATTAAGAACTGACTTACTACATTTAAGAACAAAGTTCTTATATTCACTGTTTTGTTTGCGGCATTTTGTAAATGTTAATTGCTGTTGAGAATCAGTGTTGAAAGAAAAAAACATACATTTTAGGCCTTAATGAGCAGGAAAACAGAAAGACCTGTGGTTTGAAATATTCTTTATTACATACCAATTTACTGACTTTTCACTAGAAGCAATCAAATTATTACTCAGTGTTCAATTTATTGGAAACAAAACTTATTACATAACTTTGGATTATTGTTAATGTTCTAAATTAGAGATTTAGTACAATTAATACAATATAAAACATCATAAGGTTTATAAATTCGGTTCACAACCATTATATGACAAAAGTAAAATAATAAAAATATCGAACTCCGAGGAAAATTCATAATTGAAACTTCTAATCAAATGGCCAAATCAAAAGCTCAAACACATCACACTAATAAATGACAACAGTAATATAGATATAATATGGGTGACATTATCACCTTTCTTGAATTTCTGCACCTACTGACATTATGACCCATTGATTGGAATTGATGACTTGTGTAATTGTTGCAATTTATTTTGTTCAGACGGTTGTCAAACTTATGGATTTTCTGGGTAAATCCTATTATTTTATTTCAAACATTTATGACTTTGAGCCTTTCTGTTTCAGGTGGGTCAAGCCAAACATGTACGAATCGGACCCATGAGGTTATCCTTGTTTTTTTTTATATTTTACCTACTTTCTAGTACTTGATCGAGAATGTGACTATGTATTGTATGTTCTATCAATCACTTAAACCTATTTTTGTTTTGCGTCCTCATAATATTTATGTGATTGTTGGTTTGAATTTTTAGTCAGCTGTGATATATTTTAGACAGTTTAGGTCTGCTTGATCTTAAATTTTGTCACTTTTACCTTTTAGAGATTATATAATTAAAACTTGGAATGCCAAAAAAAAAAGACAACAACACAGGAAAGAGCAGAAAACCGCCCATGTTCACCAAGAGCTCTTCAACACGGAAAGAAACTGTCGCATCCGTATGCCGGTTTCAGATGGTCCTTTAACAATCATTCGAACTAGTTCAGCAAAATGAAACATTCCAAAACTAACAAAAATGAACCAAAGAACATAAACGAATAACAACAACTTGAGGTTCTGGACTTGGGACAGACTAAAATAGACGGCACATTTATAAAAACCAAATAAGGAAATGAGAAATATCTTAAAATTAATACATAGATAGCCAATATATAAGAATCTATTTAACGAAAAGTTGAATCATTGTCTGTGTTTGAATAATTTTTAATATTCACACTTTTTTTCTTCAATTAATGCATGTACTTTGGTTTCATAAGATATAATTACCACTTATTGAAGAAAATAGATTTTAACAAAACATTCTCCATTTATTTAATTTTACACGTTTACCTTACTATGTAAAGATGCGATCCATTGAAATGTTGGATACACTAGTCATTTATACATAGTTTGTTTATATTGTATGGCAAAGACATTGTGTCGTACAACAATCGAAATTCGACATTATTTGTCAAACTGTTTAGGAGCGTGCAATTAATATAGATTTATACTGAGAATGAATCTCTAGCTTGACATTGCACCATAAAACCATATTGATCGATACTTAACTGAATGGTTTTATCTTTCATTGAACTATAAATAAGATCCGATACTTTTATTTCTCCGGGTGCGGAAGTTTCTCGCTGCATTGAAGAACCATTTATGGCCTTCGGATATTGTCTGCTATATGGTCGGGTTGTTGTCTCTTTGACACATTCCCCATTTTCCTTTTCAATTTTATGTCTATGTGCATAACTATATATTGCCGTGACAGTATTTTTATACTATATTAACAAATTTGTAAAGATATTCGCCTTAATTTATTTAATTCACATTGGGATTTTTTTCAAGAAGATTCCAATTTTTCCAAATGAAAAAAGGACACTCGAAACGAATACCAAAACTCAACTGTCTATAAAACTTTGTATTCTCATTTAATTTGTGTCAGATGGCTTCAAATTCAATTAAGTTTTACAAAAACATGTAGTACTCTACGTATTGGGTAAAACGGTCATCAACAACATCAATATATGTTTGAAAAATAAATGTGTATTATTTAAATTCTTTAAAATTCAAATTCTAGTACTGTGAACTGTCAAGCTGAAGGTTATTATGACGGTTAGGAAAATATCAAATAAAAATGGAGTTTTGAGGTAGATTTTCTTCCATTTGCATTATTCGCACATTAATGAATTGTAGATAGTCGATATGATGGTTCCCTTTGTATGTACAATATGTCAACTGTGGATTTTAACGTTAAGCGTAAAAAGAATCAACGAATTAAGAATTGTAAATTTAAAATTGCAAACTTTTGAATTGAGATTTACAAGAATAAGTAGAAATAAGAAGATGTGGTATGAGTGCCATTGTCCATGTCCATGCCAAATAAGTTTGAAGTAATAAGTGACTTTCTGTATAAATGTCCCGCGGGGTTCAGTATTTTTGTGATTTTGCAAACTGTTAGCGAATGTCAAACGTATACATTGACATCAGTATAAAGGCGGATAAACACTTCAAAGCGTAGTTACCTATGACACGTTTTGACTTTACGGAACATAACGTTGTATGCATGTAAAATTCATCATCAATGAACACGCAACAAATCGTTTATTCTTTATGACCGTCTACACACTTGGGTAATACAATGCCAATAACCTTTACAATTGTGTAATACAAAAACCAATAACCTTTTCATTGATTTTAAAAAAATTATGAGTTTCAATAACAAGCAAAGGTTCAAGTTTATTTAATGATTTTACCATGGTCAAATGATATAAAACCGAAGATCGTTGTGTGCCTCTAAACCCACCGTGTAAGTGCTGTATATCCAGTCAAGGTCATAGACAATTTTAATCATTATGCTTCTACGGCTGAGTATTATTTAGATTATATATATAGTTGAATACATATAGAATAATACATGGCAAAATCCGTATCGCATGGTGATACAGCATGTGATACGGATTTTGCCATGTATTATTCTGTTTATCATATATTTTAATAGAATCAATTTATGGGATATCCATTTTTTGTTTTAAATCGTCTGAAATTATAAGCTAGCAAAGACCCATTGGTGGACATTAGCTGTTGTCTGCTCTATGGTCGGGTTGTTGTCTCTTTTACACATTCCCCATTACCATTCTTAATTCTAATATGATTTTCCTGTATTTTTCCAGCTGACTTGTTTTTTTATGGCATCATTATTTGCTTAATATCCTCATCGTAATGCACCCTATAATCTTATTACATTCTCAATATATGTTAAAGACCATGTATTAAAATGCATCCACTAACGATACTGTCCTATTATTTAAGCTAGAAATAACATTTATCAAATAAATATAAGATGTAGAAATGTTTAAAGTTTTATTGTTTATGTGGCGATCATATCATTCATGATCATTTTAATTTACTGAAGAGGTGAACAGCAAAAAAAAAAATATTTCTGGAAAAATTTGCTATCTTCATGTATTCTAACCAAAAGTTAAACCGTAAAAATTTGCATTTGTGTTTAATCCATCAGGTAAAACAAACTTCACGAAAATTATGACCAAATAAACATTAAAACTTCATATATTTCTACATCTATATAAAAATCGCTCGTAAAGTTACTGAGTAATAATTTTTTGAAAAAATATCGATTTTAGTTGAAATGATACGACATTTTTTTTTTAGTTGGAACTCATGTTTTTACCTATGCCAAAAAAAATACAACAACTGAACGTCATAGGTCAAACGTTGACGTCATTCGAATTGTGACGTCATGCCAGGTGTGCTATACGGGTTTTGCTATGCGATACGGGGTATGCGATACGGGTTTAGCCATGCGATACGGAGTATGCGATACAGGGTAGATGATACAGACTGGAAAAAAGAACCTTATTAGATATACAAAATTGCTGTATTTTGTACTAAACATATGATAAATAGGTATAAGTTGGCAATTTGCGTATAGCAGTTTTCCTTAATATCAACAATACAGATTTTTCTTTCCTCACACACTAATTCATTTCTCTTCAATGTTATTTGCATTGAAACCAGTGTGATATACTTGTCCATTAAGAAAGAAAAACCCACACATTTTAAATTACGTTTGGGATAAATCGTATAATGTTTTTTTGGTATAAATGTCCAATTGCTAGTTCGTCCAATAAAAATATTTCTTGCGTAGTATATGAATAATTTTATTCAATGACATAAGTATATCTATATATGTATTTCTCACAGTCATTAATTCTTTGTAAAGTGCATCTCGAAGGACGTTATGAGTTTGAGAAAATTTAATTAGTTTGTGTAGAAGATCATAACGCCTCCAAAAAGTCTAAACACAACGTGGAAAATGTTCACATGTGCTGGTCTCGCTTAGAAAATCACATAAATAATAATACAAGGACACAGTGGGCTTAATTGTCTATTCGAATTTTTTATGCAATTGACAATGACTGTATTAGTGATATTGCATGTCAACGCTGACGTACTTACAACTAGGATGGTGATAACCATGTGGACGAAACATCACCAGCAGTGGTATTGCCACAGTGTTATAAAAAAAAATCCTCAAAGATACCAGTGTAACATGTTGTAGAAGGTTAGAAAAAAATTTGTTTTCAACAGATAACCTATCAACGTGTAAGGATTCTTTAATATGCAGGAAGCTTGACACCCTACTTTCAAAACACACAGGGTTTAAAGTTGTTTTTCGATTGCGCGTTAATGCTAATTTTCTTATCAACATGCCAGATACTCACCAATTTCGTGCACACTTTATTAATCTGATGAATTATGTGACTTCTTGATCGTGTTTATAAGATGATCAGCTACGATTTTTCTTATCAGACAAAGTAATTCATATTTAACATTAAAACTATGGTACTTGTTTAATTGATACATACAGGCATTTGTCTACAATGTTATACAGTCTCCACTTTGTATTCGAAACGCGCGTCTGGCGCAAATACTAATTTTCAATCGTGGTATCTATGATGAGTTTATTCAAAACCACTGGTCTATGCCACTACTGATGGAGTTTTAATTCCTCGATAGTATCACCAGCCCAGTAGTCAGTTCTTCTGTGTTAACATGAGTAATCATTGATATGGTCATAGTTATAAATTAAATGTTTACAAACTTTACATTTTTGAAATACGAAGTATTTTCTAACTCAGTTATAGATTACCTTAGCTGTATTTGTCAAAAACTTTAAGAATTTATGGTCCTCAATGCTCTTCAACTTCCTTTTTTTTTGGCCTATTTAACTTTTTTTATTCGAGCGTCACTCATGAGTCTTTTGTAGATGAAACGCGCGTCTCTATTATCACATTTTCAATCCTGGTTTATATGATGAGTTTATATAGAAATAATATAGAATAACTACCTAGTATAATTATCATTGTTTGACAATCGATGGCACTTTTAAACTCTTGTAAAAGGAGAAATTCTCTCGAAAACAAATAGACGAAATTCGTCACAATTGTTATAGAAGTTGTTTAAATAGCGAGAAAGTCTGGCAAAAGCTGACTTTCTGAATCATATAAACTTGTAATATAAACCCATGGTTCAGGTTATATTCTGATAGATATATGATAGACTCCAAGTGCGTTTCATTTAAATATATCCAGAAAAGAAACTCAAATGTAGGATAATTAAGATTCGAATTCTGACAAACTTTTATATTTAGGATTACAGAATATCTCAAAATACATCATGTTCTAATTCAGTTAACATTTCAGCTCAATCTTGTACGCTAGAATAACCACCAAATAAAAATCCTACTGGAATTAATTACATGTATGCTATTAAATTCAGACAAAATCTAAAAAATATATTTTAGTATACAAAATCATATGTCTTAAAAACAATATGCTAACTTTACCTCTCTAAAGGTCTTATGGTTTTAATTATTGTACTTTAAAATTGACATCGCTGGTTAATAAGTTTAAAAGAAAATTGATACTTATTAAAATCTTTCATCAAATATGAGGTTTCGATAACAATATTGTCGCGCGACTATCAATATATCCGTAGTCACAATAGTTCTTTAAGTTTAATATCTTGAACATTATCATTTCTTTTTAACATTATTTTCATTTTGAACTAATCAAAGCCAGAATAAATTAAAAAAGAAAACCTTTTTTCTTAGCTATTGCAATATCATTTGTTTTATGTTGGTAGATGGCAAAACATACTTAATTATAGTTTAGGTTCTATAAGACAGTAATATGTCAACAGAATCGATAAACAATCAGAACACATGAATGAAACAAAAAAATAACCCAACAGAATCCTTCAAACTTTGCGGAAGTCTTTGAACCACATTTTTTCAATGAAAACTAATACATTAATGTATAGATAATTAATCTAGTGGACACGCTCAGGTCGTGATTAAAAGTTATTAGGCGCAAATAAATTGTCTCATTCATTGTTTTATACGTTACTGTCTGTGAATTAAACCAATCAACAGTCATTGCCTATTGAACGTATACATATAAAGTCATAGTTTGTGATTTAAATTTAAATTATTGGAAATCGTTTTCATTTATTCACGTGGATAAATATTTTTTAGTTTCCATTGTACATTGAAGAAACTAATATTCTATCAAAAAGTGATTCTTTTAATGGTTAGAAAAAACATAAAAGCCTACATATTTTGTACGAGTTGTAAGTTAACGACAAGAGATGCTTAGTCTAGTATCGGATTTTAATATTGGTGATGTGTTGATTAACGTAGGTTGACAAATTCGGAGATTAAATGTCAAATTTTTATATAATTTGTCAAAGGACATCAACGTAATCTAGTGGCAAAAAGTTAACAAGACAGAATATGCTGTAAATCATGCAGCTTTGTTATGTATATAATTATGGAAAAGGACAGCATTCAAGATGTGTTTATTTGTCAGTACGGAACAAATTGTACGATACTTAATAACTGTAAAACAGAAAATATAACCTTTATTAAATTTGACACAGCTCTTCTGTCAAAATTACATACTTGGGAAGATTATATTGTGGCTGTTTATCTTTTTGCAGTTGGTGAGTTGATTTTCTCTTCTTTTATTAAAAGGTTAATCCAGAAAAAACGGGTTGGGCTCATGAAATTGATACAGTGTAATTTTCATTTAATTATTTCTGTGAATAGCCTGTTAATCGCATATTTAAATATTCCTTTTGTAGTTCCCTATCTGCTGACGAAATGCTAATTATTTTACTGTTAGTTTTGGTTAGTTTGCAAAAAGTGAAATCAAATAAATACTGAATTCGAGAAAAATTGAAAACTGAAAGTCCCTAATCAAATGACAAATTCAAAAGCTCGAACAAATCAAACAAATGAATAACAACTGTCATATTCCTGACTTGGTACAGGGATTTTCCGATGTAGAAAATGGTGGATTGAACCTGGCTTTATAGCAAGCTAAACCTCTCTCTTGTGTGACAGTCGCATACAATTGTCTCTGTTATCTGTACACATTTCATTATTTGCTGGTCTAATTTCTTGTCTTGTATTCAGGCATTAAATTGCTTCTTTGTATATCAAAACGACAGCTTAATCGGGATGTTGATTAATGCAATAAGAAATATGAACCATTTACTATTTGATTGATGTTTAGTAATACAATTTTAGAAAGTAATGATAAGTACAAATAATTATGATGTCACGGAAAGCAGGTATAATTATTGCCTGAGAATTTTTAAATTAAGGAATATCTCCCTCATACAAAGCTCTGATTTCTGCCTTATACTGGCAATATATTTTTGTCTTTTTATTTTGTTCATAGGAAGCTCGTAATTGTTTTAATACCACTGGGTCGATGCCACTGCTGGTGGTCGTTTCGTCCCCGAGGGTATCACCACCCCAGTAGTCAACACTTCGGTGTTGACATGAATATCATTAATGTGGTCATTTTATAAATTTCCTGTTTACAAAACTTTGAATTTACCGAAAAACTAAGGATTTTCTTATCCCAGGCATAGATTACCTTAGCCGTATTTGGCACAACTTTTTGGACTTTTGGATCCTCAATGCTCTTCAACTTTTTACTTGTTTGGCTTTATAAATATTTTGATATGAGCGTCACTGATGAGTCTTATGTAGACGAAACGCGCGTCTGGCGTACTAAATTATAATCCTGGTACCTTTTGATAACTATTTACACCACTGGGTCGATGCCACTGCTGGTGGACGTTTCGTCCCCGAGGGTATCACCAGCCCAGTAGTCAACACTTCGGTGTTGACATGAACATCATTAATGTGGTCATTTTATAAATTTCCTGTTTACAAAACTTTGAATTTACCGAAAAACTAAGGATTTTCTTATCCCAGGCATAGATTACCTTAGCCGTATTTGGCACAACTTTTTGGACTTTTGGATCCTCAATGCTCTTCAACTTTTTACTTGTTTGGCTTTATAAATATTTTGATATGAGCGTCACTGATGAGTCTTATGTAGACGAAACGCGCGTCTGGCGTACTAAATTATAATCCTGGTACCTTTTGATAACTATTTACACCACTGGGTCGATGCCACTGCTGGTGGACGTTTCGTCCCCGAGGGTATCACCACCCCAGTAGTCAACACTTCGGTGTTGACATGAATATCATTAATGTGGTCATTTTATAAATTTCCTGTTTACAAAACTTTGAATTTACCGAAAAACTAAGGATTTTCTTATCCCAGACATAGATTACCTTAGCCGTATTTGGCACAACTTTTTGGACTTTTGGATCCTCAATGCTCTTCAACTTTTTACTTGTTTGGCTTTATAAATATTTTGATATGAGCGTCACTGATGAGTCTTATGTAGACGAAACGCGCGTCTGGCGTACTAAATTATAATCCTGGTACCTTTTGATAACTATTTACACCACTGGGTCGATGCCACTGCTGGTGGACGTTTCGTCCCCGAGGGTATCACCAGCCCAGTAGTCAACACTTCGGTGTTGACATGAATATCATTAATGTGGTCATTTTATAAATTTCCTGTTTACAAAACTTTGAATTTACCGAAAAACTAAGGATTTTCTTATCCCAGGCATAGATTACCTTAGCCGTATTTGGCACAACTTTTTGGACTTTTGGATCCTCAATGCTCTTCAACTTTTTACTTGTTTGGCTTTATAAATATTTTAATATGAGCGTCACTGATGAGTCTTATGTAGACGAAACGCGCGGCTGGCGTACTAAATTATAATCCTGGTACCTTTTGATAACTATTTACACCACTGGGTCGATGCCAGCTGGTGGACGTTTCGTCCCCGAGGGTATCACCAGCCCAGTAGTCAACACTTCGGTGTTGACATGAATATCATTAATGTGGTCATTTTATAAATTTCCTGTTTACAAAACTTTGAATTTACCGAAAAACTAAGGATTTTCTTATCCCAGGCATAGATTACCTTAGCCGTATTTGGCACAACTTTTTGGACTTTTGGATCCTCAATGCTCTTCAACTTTTTACTTGTTTGGCTTTATAAATATTTTGATATGAGCGTCACTGATGAGTCTTATGTAGACGAAACGCGCGTCTGGCGTACTAAATTATAATCCTGGTACCTTTTGATAACTATTTACACCACTGGGTCGATGCTACTGCTGGTGGACGTTTCGTCCCCGAGGGTATCACCAGCCCAGTAGTCAACACTTCGGTGTTGACATGAATATCATTAATGTGGTCATTTTATAAATTTCCTGTTTACAAAACTTTGAATTTACCGAAAAACTAAGGATTTTCTTATCCCAGGCATAGATTACCTTAGCCGTATTTGGCACAACTTTTTGGACTTTTGGATCCTCAATGCTCTTCAACTTTTTACTTGTTTGGCTTTATAAATATTTTGATATGAGCGTCACTGATGAGTCTTATGTAGACGAAACGCGCGTCTGGCGTACTAAATTATAATCCTGGTACCTTTTGATAACTATTTACACCACTGGGTCGATGCCACTGCTGGTGGACGTTTCGTCCCCGAGGGTATCACCAGCCCAGTAGTCAACACTTCGGTGTTGACATGAATATCATTAATGTGGTCATTTTAAAAATTTCCTGTTTACAAAACTTTGAATTTACCGAAAAACTAAGGATTTTCTTATCCCAGTCATAGATTACCTTAGTCGTATTTGGCACAACTTTTTGGACTTTTGGATCCTCAATGCTCTTCAACTTTTTACTTGTTTGGCTTTATAAATATTTTGATATGAGCGTCACTGATGAGTCTTATGTAGACGAAACGCGCGTCTGGCGTACTAAATTATAATCCTGGTACCTTTTGATAACTATTTACACCACTGGGTCGATGCCACTGCTGGTGGACGTTTCGTTCCAGAGGGTATCACCAGCCCAGTAGTCAACACTTCGGTGTTGACATGAATATCATTAATGTGGTCATTTAAAAAATTTCCTGTTTACAAAACTTTGAATTTACCGAAAAACTAAGGATTTTCTTATCCCAGGCATAGATTACCTTAGCCGTATTTGGCACAACTTTTTGGACTTTTGGATCCTCAATGCTCTTCAACTTTTTACTTGTTTGGCTTTATAAATATTTTGATATGAGCGTCACTGATGAGTCTTATGTAGACGAAACGCGCGTCTGGCGTACTAAATTATAATCCTGGTACCTTTTGATAACTATTTTAATGAACTGCTGATTTTCAAATATGTTGGCCTTGAGCATCACTTAAATGCGCACTCGATACAGACAAAAAGTTGCATTGTTAATAGTATTTAACATACTACCTGATCATACTAGCTTTTTCTGGTATATCCTTTTGGTATTATATATAAGCCCTCACCTTGAATTAATGAGACAGTATTGAAGATTAAGCGTAATTTAAGATTAACATTTGCACTTTTAATGGTTGCCATTGAAGATATCAATCGATATTTACATTAGGTATTTTCATATTTCTTCTTTCTTTTTTGTTCTTCTTATTTTTTGTTTTCGTGCTTTCTCCCATATTTGTTTTTCTCTCCTAATATAAAAAAAGAAGATGTGGTATGATTGCCAATAAGACACCTCTCCACAAGAGCCCAACATAACACAGAACTTAACAACTATATGTCACCGTACGGTCTTCAACAATAAGCATATCCCATACCGTTTATTCAGCTATAAAAAGGCCCGAAATGACAATGTAAAACAATTCAAACGAGAAACCTAACGGCCTTATTTTAAAAAAAAAGAACGAAAAACAAATATGTAACACATAAACAAACGACAACCACTGATTTACAGGCTCAGGACAGGCACATACATACATAATGTGGCGGGGTTAAGCATGTAAGCGGGATCCCAACCCTCCCCCTAACCTGGGACACACTTTACTTCTTGATATTTCATTTCCTGTGTACCAAACCATTCTTTTATTTTATATTTCACTATATATCTGGAAGTGTAAAAGACTTAAAAAAAATTATCATTTGTGGATCGGTATATTTTTTAAATCTTATTACACCAGATCTTGATATAAGTCAAATGTCAACACCTAAACGAAGATGAATCCTAAAGGTTGTACAGCGGTATACTACTGTTTTAGCTGTCCGTAAACTCGTCCATTACGGTGTACGTAATCACATTTTCTGACTGTAATGAGTGTAGAAGATTCACTATTCTGTCATTTGTGGGTTGGTATATTTTTAGAATTTTATTACACCATATCTTGATATAAGTAAGATGTCAACACCTAAACGGATGAGAATATTAAAGGTTGTCTATTAACTCGTCCATTACGTATAGACACCTGAGCGAAAGACAATCCTACGCGTTGTCAATTACATCTGTACATAAAAACATTTTTCTTTTTTTTTTAATTGGTCGTTCTTTAAGTCGTTACAAACTCTTCACCATCCTCTTTCTAACAAGTGGTCATTTTTATAAAGATTACTATAAAATCTGGTTCTTGAAAAGCATTTATAGTATAATGTTTCATCTAACAATTCCTTGTGCTATTTACGTGTTCATGGTGTTATTGAAGGTTAAAGACCAAACAGCCTATTGTTTATGCACATTAACTAACGCAACTTGGTAGTGATATAAAAGCTCTATGACGTTTTTTCTAGCAATGAAAAAAACGTAAAATTATAACGTCCTATTTCGCATTTTGACGGATTCCAACATGGTGTACGCTTAAAAATACGTCTTCCAATGCAAGAACAGAGGAATTAAGCGTCGCGCTGATATCTAGTGGAAATACAACACAAAAGAAACTACACCATGTTTAACCTACGTTCTAATAAAAATAAAAAAAAACATAAATTTTGAACTCGACTTTTTGCTTGAAAGTTGCGCCGAACTGCATTTCTTTTTTTCTCTTTCTCTTGCGTAGATTTTGTCTTTCATTTGCGCCGATTATGTACAGGTTAATTATAGATGAAAGTTATTTTTATTTCCCTTTATTATGTCCCATTTATGGGCATTATGTTTTCTAGGCTGTGCGTCCGTTCGTCCGGTCGTCCGTCTTTCCCGCTTAAATCGGTGCAAATCTAGTCCGCCTGTGTAACTTTGCATTTGTAAATTTTAACGTCTTACTCTTATAATTTGTACTTATGTGATCTTCGAAATTGAGTATTCAGGCCGATATACAATAATTTCTATTATTCACTCTTAGTCGGGAAAAATAATGGTATACAAAAAGTCCGTCCATGCTTAACGTCTGTACGTCTGTCAACAGTAGCGAATGAGTGTTTTAGGGTAAACCTCTGAAATTGATGCCAAAAAAAACAACCCCAAACGTCTAGTCTGATATATTATACAGTCAAATAGTCTGTAAGTTAGCCAGTGCTTTCTTTCATTTTTTTTTTTTTTTATTTTCAATAATTTTGCTTATGAGCGTCGAGGACAAACACAAACTTTCCTAACCAAAGGGTCGTAAAAGGTTATTTTATGGGAAAGCTCGTACTATGACGTCAAATTCAATGTTCTGAAGAAAGACAACTCTTTTCTTTCAAACGCACGAGAAAAAAACCTGAAAATTACTCATTACTTTTTTGAAAGGTCGGTGACATACACCTTTTTTTGCTTTATTTTGAAGAGTACGCATGACACTTTCCTTTTTGAAATTTTTATGAAGAAATCACTGGTAGATATCTTTTAATACTGGAAACAATTTTCATTTTTACGTTTTATTTTTTGGCGGAAATGAAATAAATCACATTATTAAAGATCAAAACAACAAGAGTCTTACACTCTTGAACGTGTATTTGATAGACACGAATCTACTGATTAACGTGAAACAAAAATTATGCTTGTAGGTTTGATATTAAGGATTTTTTAAAGAGATTAGATAATAAGAAAATATCATGTTAATATTCGGGAAAACACGAAACTGAGGTTGCTATAGTGAAAAAACTAAGTCGGTGACCCCCTACTTTTTCATCATATTTTGTTCCTCAAATCATGAAATACCTTCACACACAATTTTAAGGGAAAATCACTGGTAGAACTGAATAGGCTGTTTGGTCTTTAAGTCTTATTTGATATAGCCAGTCGATAAAACAATTCTATCCTTTCTCGAGATTGATATTGAAGGTATTTTTAAACCTACAATAACATATGTATTATCAGCAATCACTTGCTAACATCTATAAACACCTAAAACATATCACTTAAATTAAATATCGAATCGATGAAGAATGACGCTTTTTTTGTTGACAAAACACATAGATAAATGAAGAAAGGGTCAATACATTACAACAATATATGAAAGAATGCATGAATTATAAATTACCTCTTTAGAATAACGAGCGAGTTAGCTTGATGAAAAAAAACACATCTAAGGGTATTCCTTGGGTACAGACCTATTTTATGCTGTTTCTCTGTCTGAGGGGTACGACTCCTCTCGGGAGACGTGAGTTTTGCTTGGAATTAAAAAATTTTAAAACCTCGTGATAAAATGTTACGGGATCAGGACAAAATGTTTAGGGATAAAAACAAAATGTCTGCTTCTATACAACTTGTCCGCTTTTTTCCTGGCAGTTCAAATTACCCATGCTATATTTCAGTCTACCAATTTTTAAACGTCAACTAATATAGTTTTTGATACTCGTGTCCTGTAAATGTGTAAAATATGTGTCTCTAGACGTTCAGAAACCACCGATCAAGCATTTCCCAAAATAATATATTTGTTTGTATTACTGAGTTTTTACGAAAACATTTCCAATTTAGTCGCAACTATATCATAAAGTATTCTAGTTACGTTTTTAATCCCGTTGTTAATATTGCAACAAAAAACATATTTTTAAACTTTGAAAAGACAAACTTTAATGTTTATGAACATAAAAAGATAGCTATAATTGTACTGTAATTTCTTGAATTTTTATGGTATAGTTTTAAATAATGTATTGGAAAAGACAGAATCTTAAGTGTTCTTTTTTAGTTAATAATTTGTACACGCAATTTTAAAACCTATTACTAAATGAATGTTATTCAGATGCACGGATGAGGAGTGTACATGTAAGAATGCAGAACATTAAAACCTCATGCATTGTTTTCAGTTAAAAAATAGAATTGAGATATCTTCATGTTGTAAAATGTTCATATGGCCATATATTGATATTCTTAGTGTTATAAAAAGGACTCAGTGGTTGAGTAGTCTGAGTATTTAATCTTCAGTACAACACACCTTCAACGCTGAGGTTGTGAGTTTGAAATCTGCATATGCTAGCTTGTTCTCTTCGGGACATCCTGCTTCATCATCGGTTAAACGTGACCGCGTAAGTCCAGTATGTTAAAAGTGGAGCTAAACAGCATTTATTAAGTCAATATCAAACCTATCTTAATCAATTGTCATTTCTTTTTTTTTAAATCTAATGAAACATTTTTAATGTTTTATTAGCTCATTAGCTGATACAGTTTGGGAAGGTTTGAGTTAAGACATATAGTAATTTAGATGAAATCCATATTTACGTTACCACGCACAGACTAAAATGTGTAGTTAAAATAGAATATTTGGTTACTCTGCTTGCAAGCTGAACCGTGATATCAATATAACCCTTACAGAGGAAATATGACCAAATTGTAATAAATAACACAATAAATCAACATGCCTTCTCATGGCCTGTCCATTATTTATACATTGTATATAAAATTAGAAGATTGGTATTGATGGTCAATGATACAAGGTCACAACTGACCACCTACACATAGACGTAGAAATTAACAAATAAAGATCGTCAATCAACCTTCAACATTGAACAAACTAACAAATGTTAAACATTTGTTTCATGGAAAGCTTTACATGACAGGTAATCGAAATAGCACAATAGTGTTGAAAATGACGTTCAACACCAATCAATCAATCAATACCTAACGAAGTTTTGCTTTAAATTTCTTATTTTTTTCCTTTTTATGAAAACACATTCCTTATAGAAATATTTTGGAAGAGATATAAGCTTGTCTAAGGAAACTCTGCCATAATTTCACCTAAGTAGACTTAAGCTTAATTTGTTTAGCTTTAACAGTCGGCCACTATTACGTATTGATCTAAATCTAACCTTGATTGAATGAGAATATAGTAAAGCAGTTTATCTTTACTTTTGTCACTTTTTGACACCTTTTCTCAGTGGAGTTGTAAAAATAGTTAACGTAGGTGTACTATTGATAAAGGTCACCAATTGCGGTAATCAAGTCAAGGCCAATATGATGGTATAAGTGTAATAAAGTTAACGGTCTATTAGAGGACTATCAATTGTTATGTCTGAGAATATCTAAGAAGTTCAGCATGTTGTACTTAACTTTCAATTATTCATCAACATTGTGTATGGATTCAAATATCTAATTTCAAATAAAGATAAATCTCCAGGAATTAGTAAAATTTAGAACTGTGCCTATCTTAAGTCAGACACATGTTATCAAGTGATTGTAATTTTTCGTTGTTCCTCATGTTTATTTTTCGTTTATTGTTTTGAATAGTTTGTTCTAAGGTTGTACCGCAACACCAATGTACTAGGCTAGTGGAAAGGGTTTGCGCTAACAAGTTATTTAACACCCGCTGCATTTGTTTGCATCTGTTTTAAGTCAGCATCCTGATTTTCTGTGATTGTCGTTTGTTGAAATGGTTCATTATTGTTTCACGGGTTTTTTTTTGTTTTTTTTTTATATAAATCAGACCGTTGGTTTCTTGTTTGAATTGGTTTATACTATATATTTGGGCCTGTATAGCTTGCTATTCAGCGGGAGCCAAGATTCCGTGTTAAAGACGATATATTTACCTATAATTGTTTACTTTTCGTGCAAAGAGAGAGAGAGGTCCATTTTTCGTCGTTGAGAATTTTTAAATTAACTTTAAGAGGGGATCGTTTGTTGACTTTTGTAAGGTTTATTTTGAGTTGAAATTCAATGTAATCTCATTTTCTAGTGACAGTCCAAATGGCTCGTCCATCATCCCGCACGTCCCATTGACAGGACCTATCTTTTGTTTCAATTTTTATATTGTTCACCTCCTAAATATGCGTGACAACTGGATTTTAACAAGATATTTAAAAATCAGCATAATTAAAAATCAAAAGTTCAAAATAGGGTTTTTATAGCAAGGGAGAACACCCTGTCGATGCACTCGCTCTCATTCTTTCTTGTAAGGCTGATGTGATTTCTTCAGTTTTTGTTAAACTTTGATACCTTAATTTAGCTCTTCTTAATCGATCTACGTTAAAACATGTCAGTATAATTAAATGATAACGGATTCGTTATATCATATTACGTCAACTCTATAGAAGTTAAAACATGTCAGTATAATTAAATGATAACGAATTCGTTATATCATATTACGTCAACTCTATAGAAGTTTAAACATGTCAGTATAATTAAATGATAACGAATTCGTTATATCATATTACGTCAACTCTATAGAAGTTAAAACATGTCAGTATAATTAAATGATAACGAATTCGTTATATCATATTACGTCAACTCTATAGAAGTTAAAACATGTCAGTATAATTAAATGATAACGAATTCGTTATATCATATATCGTCAACTCTATAGAAGTTAAAACATGTCAGTATAATTAAATGATAACGAATTCGTTATATCATATTACGTCAACTCTATAGAAGTTAAAACATGTCAGTATAATTAAATGATAACGGATTCGTTATATCATATTACGTCAACCCTATAAACAGCGTTAAAACATGTCAGTATAATTAAATGATAACGGATTCGTTATATCATATTACGTCAACTCTATAGAAGTTAAAACATGTCAGTATAATTAAATGATAACGAATTCGTTATATCATATTACGTCAACTATGTAGAAGTTAAAACATGTCAGTATAATTAAATGATAACGAATTCGTTATATCATATTACGTCAACTCTATAGAAGTTAAAACATGTCAGTATAATTAAATGATAACGAATTCGTTATATCATATTACGTCAACTCTATAGAAGTTAAAACATGTCAGTATAATATAATTAAATGATAACGGATTCGTTATATCATATTACGTCAACCCTATAAACAGCGTTAAAACATGTCAGTATAAATAAATGATAACGGATTCGTTATATCATATTACGTCAAAACTATAGAAGTTAAAACATGTCAGTATAATTAAATGATAACGAATTCGTTATATCATATTACGTCAACTCTATAGAAGTTAAAACATGTCAGTATAATTAAATGATAACGAATTCGTTATATCATATTACGTCAACTCTATAGAAGTTAAAACATGTCAGTATAATTAAATGATAACGAATTCGTTATATCATATTACGTCAACTCTATAGAAGTTAAAACATGTCAGTATAATTAAATGATAACGGATTCGTTATATCATATTACGTCAACCCTATAAACAGCGTTAAAACATGTCAGTATAATTAAATGATAACGGATTCGTTATATCATATTACGTCAACTCTATAGAAGTTAAAACATGTCAGTATAATTAAATGATAACGAATTCGTTATATCATATTACGTCAACTCTATAGAAGTTAAAACATGTCAGTATAATTAAATGATAACGAATTCGTTATATCATATTACGTCAACTCTATAGAAGTTAAAACATGTCAGTATAATTAAATGATAACGGATTCGTTATATCATATTACGTCAACCCTATAAACAGCGTTAAAACATGTCAGTATAATTAAATGATAACGGATTCGTTATATCATATTACGTCAACTCTATAGAAGTTTAAACATGTCAGTATAATTAAATGATAACGAATTCGTTATATCATATTACGTCAACTCTATAGAAGTTAAAACATGTCAGTATAATTAAATGATAACGAATTCATTATATCATATTACGTCAACTCTATAGAAGTTAAAACATGTCAGTATAATTAAATGATAACGGATTCGTTATATCATATTACGTCAACCCTATAAACAGCGTTAAAAAATGTCAGTATAATTAAATGATAACGGATTCGTTATATCATATTACGTCAACTCTATAGAAGTTAAAACATGTCAGTATAATTAAATGATAACGGATTCGTTATATCATATTACGTCAACCCTATAAACAGCGTTAAAACATGTCAGTATAATTAAATGATAACGGATTCGTTATATCATATTACGTCAACTCTATAGAAGTTTAAACATGTCAGTATAATTAAATGATAACGAATTCGTTATATCATATTACGTCAACTCTATAGAAGTTAAAACATGTCAGTATAATTAAATGATAACGAATTCATTATATCATATTACGTCAACTCTATAGAAGTTAAAACATGTCAGTATAATTAAATGATAACGGATTCGTTATATCATATTACGTCAACTCTATAGAAGTGAATAGATAATAAAGATTCTCCGAGAATATTATGTTGGAACTCACCCGTTTTAAGAAGATTAATAACATAATAGAAAACTAATGACGGAATATCCGGAAATAGAAAAGGCTTATTGCAGACATGTTTGTAAAAATGGTTCTATATGACATTAAATAAATAATTTGGTATGAGAAATCCATCAAAAAGCAGATTGAAAAAAAGTTGAACGTGGTATTATTTTGCAAATTTTAGGCTATGAAGAATTTAAAAATTGCGATGAAAATAAATATAAATTGAACTTATATAAGTAAACGTAAAACGAGTCATTAGTCGTCCACGAGAAATATACAATGCTTTGATTACGTCGTCATAGTACTTTAAAATCACCATCAACTATACAATGTTATTTAGCCTGTAGGGTTTATGGGAAATGTCGATGCAGTCGACATATTTTTTATGTCTATCATAGTTCTTTGCGATAAAACGACGAGAAGGTTTTTCAATTTAACTTGATATATCTTTTGAAAAATGCATTTCAAAACATTATTTATACTGAGCCGTCCATTTTGGAGATTTAGATATCAACTTTCGAACAGAAAAAAATCCAAACACATAGTTTTAACATTTTTTTTTTATTGTGGACTGGGTAACAAGTTATTGCAACTTATATGTATCCCTTTCCAATTTGCAGACATATATTTACATATTATAAACAGAGCAATACCAAGCTATTGCACTGCTTTTATTTTTATTAGAATGACTTAATGGTTCAGTTTATGTTATATTGTTGGGTTAACTAAAAGAACTCGAGTACATGTACTATATCAAGTTAAGGATTAATTACGTGAACAGACGTACAATTGTATTACTTTACACACTCAGTCCTATATAGTATATGTATTCAGAACATAGGTAGACAGACTGAATGGATGATTTTTGTTTGCGCTCTTTATTTGAATGCAATCAAATTCGACTGATTTGGGTTAACGTCAAACTAGATTGCTACAACATTTTAATCAGACAACTGTTATTGCATTCAAAGATGCATAAAGTAATATGTGTGTGGTTAACTTAAAAGCCAAGGAACTATTTAGCAAAAAAAAACTTAATGAATCGTTAAAAACAAGTAATTTGCTAATCATGCATTTGTCTGATTACAACAATTTAACGAATCTAAATCATTTACATACCTCATTCGATTCAAGTGCTTCGTTGCTTGATAATTGGTTGTGATAAGCTAAGTAGAAGATGATTCGTGTATGTAAAGGATAAATATATTTATTAAAGTTATTGGTCACATGACGTTGTAACGGTCAAGTGATTGTTTACTATAAACACGTGTGTGTGTTTATATCAAGCACATGGTGTGTGTTTACGTTCAATTTGATTGGATGGCATATACCCGTAGTGCCGGTTTTACGGGTATATGCCCTCATGATTTTCGTGAAAAGCATGATTAAGTATTACATAAGGGGTTAGTTTGAGAAAATAAAGTTATTCGAAGTTTGCCTATAGTTCAAAGTAGCAGCATTCGTTATTATGGTATGTCTGACTCCGAGAAACTTCATTCATCGCCTGATGGTAGTTCTGCACATCTTAAGTAAACAAAATTTACGTCAAGAATGTCTGTGTACCTGTGCACGCGTACTTTAAGCCGTAATTGGGTCATCTATAGTATAGGTTCTAAATTGTATTGCTTTTCTGTATGAATGAAAGTTACATGTACTTTAAACCGTAACTGGTTTTACCTATAGTGTATTGTTGTCATTAATGAATGAAAGTTACATGTGTTTTATTGAGACTGAACATATGAATACTAGAAACATTGATATTAAACATATGGTTTAGGTCAGGCAGACCGAACAGAGAGAATTCTCTCTTTTTGTATTGTATTGTATTTTTGATATGTTTTTCTGTATTTTTTTTCTACTTAGTTATATAATGTTCAACTACGTTACGTGTATTACATATGAAATTAATAAGACTGTAAAGCCAAAACTAGATAATGGCTAATTATTGTATCAATTTAACGTCTCTTAATGTAAATGGCTTTGGAAACGATTTTAAACGCAAATCCATGTTTCTTTGGTTGAAAAAATTTCAGAGCGACATCATTTTCTTACAAGAAACACACAGTATTGAATCCTATGAAACTATATGGAAAAAGGAATGGGGTGGAGATATTTATTTTTCGCACGGGGAAACGAACTCCAGAGGTGTTGCTATTTTGTTTAACTGCTCAACCGATTATATATTATAGGAAAAAATTGCAGATGAAAACGGGAGGTATCTCATTCTAACTGTTGAAATTGATAACACAGATTTTGTTTTTGTAAATTATTATGCGCCCACGAAAAATTTTGAAAATGAACAAATAGTATGTATTGAAAAAATCAAGGTTTTATTAAACGAAAGGTTAGATCAAAATCTCGTTTTGGGTGGAGATTTTAATACGATACTTAATCCATTTTTAGACAAAATGGGTGGTTCAAAATATAACACACCTGCCAAATATACGAGTAAATTAGAAGATTTTATAGAATAATTTGAGTTATGTGATATTTGGAGGACACAAAATGTTGATTCTAGATTATATACGTGGCGTCAAAGAACCCCTCTTATACAATGTCGCTTAGATTTTTGGTTGATATCGAATTTTTTGTCTAGCAGTGTTACCAAAACATCCATTGTCCCGTCTATAAAAACTGATCATAGTCTTATCAAATTGACACTGTCCGGCGAAAACTTTAATAAGAGAGGTCCCGGTTTCTGGAAATTCAACTCGGGATTACTGACATATAAAAATAATGTGGATAAAGTAAAAAATACTTTATCAGAATATAATAATAAATATCACAATTTAGAAAATAAAAAATTGAAATGGGATACCATAAAAAGTGAAATAAGAGGCGCAACCGTCAAGTATTCGAAATATAAAAACATGAAATTACGGGAAAGAGAGTCCAATTTAAAAAAAACGACAAGACGAGACGAAATTCAGAAAACTCTCTCTTGTACATATTTAGATAAAGATATAAATAATCTTTTGGTTGAATTAGACACTGTTAAAGAAGATTTAGAGCAAATAGTAAATAATCAAACAAGGGGGGCTATTATACGGTCACACGCCGAGCACTGTGAAGGCAATGAAAGAAATTCAAAATATTTCTTATCATTAGAACAACGCAATTATAAAAATAAATGTATAAACAAATTAGTTGTAAACGACATTGAAATTGTGTCACAAGAAAAAATTCTGAACGAAGAGAGACATTTCTATGAAAATTTGTACGCATCTAAAGAAGACCCTGATAAATATTCAGGTGATTATAATTTTTTTGACTTAAATTCTAAGCTTACAGATCTGGAAAAGGATATATGCGATGCAGATATTTCAGAATCTGAGTGCGTTAAAGTTTAAAAACATTTAAAAATAATAAAAGCCCTGGTACAGACGGGCTTACTGCTGAGTTTTACAAATTTTTCTGGATTGATATAAAAAAAATATGTGTTAGAAAGCTATGAATATTCCTTCGAAACCGGAACCCTCTCAATAGGCCAAAGACGGGGTATTATTACTCTTATTCCAAAGAAAGATAAAGATAGAACACTCTTGTCGAACTGGCGTCCCCTCTCTATCTTAAATTTTGATTATAAATTATTAGCCAAAGTTATTGCGGAAAGAATGAAATTATTTCTTCCAAAGCTTATAGATCCGGACCAAACGGGATATGTGGCTGGTAGATACATTGGTAAAAATCTACGACTCATTGCTGATATTATATTGTTAACTACTTTAAAGAATTATCCAGGGCTTATATTACTGGTCGATTTCGAAAAGGCGTTTGATACGCTAGAATGGAAATTTATTCAAAAAGCATTGGTTTGTTTTAATTTTGGTAGCAATTTCCGGAAATGGGTCTTAACTTTATACTCAAATATATCTAGTCTTGTCGTTAATAATGGATTTAGTTCTAGTCCATTCACAATTGAGAGAGGTGTTCGACAAGGGTGTCCTTTGTCTCCTTTTTTATTTATTTTGGCCGTTGAACTGCTGGCAATAAGTATTCGTAAGAACAATCAGATATCTGGTATAAAAATTGGGGATACTGAAATCAAAATTTCACAGTTGGCTGATGATACCACTTGTTTTTTGAAAGATGTATTCTCCGCACAAATTTTATTAGATTCCTTTAACGATTTTGAGAAGTGTTCAGGATTAAAAGTAAATTTTTCTAAAACCGAAGCAACATGGATTGGAAGAAACAAGTTTAACAAAGAAGGTTCCCTTCCTATTAAATGGACAGATGGTTTTAAAACCTTAGGTTTAAAATTTAATGCTTGTGAAGAAATTGTCTGTTCTAATTTAGATACATGCATAGAAAAAATGGAATCAATAATTAAACTATGGAGGATCAGAAACCTTTCCTTGATCGGAAAAAATTGTAATTCTTAAATCACTTGCAATATCGAAGCTTATTTATGTCATTTCATCTACACATGTACCAAGATCTTATGTAATTAAAATACAACGTGATATTAATAGTTTTTTATGGAATGGTAGTACTCCGAAAGTTAAATCGGAAGTTATTCAAAAGTCTCCTAGCGAGGGGGGACTGAAAGCTCCAAATTTTGAAGTACAGCTGTTATCCTTTCGTATTATGTGGGTAAAAAGATTTCTGTCAGAACATGACTCCAAATGGAAACATGTTTCTAAAGCATTTTTCTCCCTTTTTGATTTAGAGGACTTGTTTATGAGCAGATGTGAATTTGAGTTTTTGAATTTGAAAGCACCTCTTTTTTATATAGAAGTGCTATCTGCTTGGAAACGTTTCAAGGGTATTTTCATCCCGTTAAATGCATTTCATGTTAGAAAAGAATTTATTTGGTTCAATCCGTTTATCAAAATTGATCAAAAGAGTATTTTTTACAGATCTTGGTACATGAAAGGCATAAGGTTCATCAATGATATTGTAGATGATAAAGGCGATTTTTTGTCTCATGACGCTATTAACAAAAAATATAACCTGAATGTCACTTTTGTAGACATTCTATCTATTAAGCTTGCTATACCACGTGACTTGAAAGATTTTTTATTACAACAACACATGTCACCTAACAGCAACTCATTTGGATTCGTTTTTGAGCATGAGAATAAAAAAATGCCTATTAGTAAATTATTTGCTAAAGATGTATATTCATTTTTTATCGATCGGGGAAGTGTTTCTCCTATTTCACAACAAAGATGGGAAGAAAGTTTTAATATAGAAATTAGAGACGAACAATGGAAAAATATTTATTCATTAGCTTTCAAATGTACTATAGAAAGCAAACTACAAGCTTTTCAATATAAATTACTACACAGAATAGTCTCACATAATTATCTTCTTGAAAAATATAAACTTTCCTTAACTAATGAATGTGCCAGTTGTAAAGAAATAGAAACTATAGAGCATAATTTTTTTGAATGTACAGAAATAAAACAATTTTGGAGAGATTTTTCAAATTGGTGGTATTCAGGTTTTGGAGAAAAACTATTCTTGAATAAAGACAGTGTCATTTTTGGTGTATTGAATTCTGATAACTTAGTTTTAAATTATTGCATTCTACAGGCAAAATATTACATTTATTATGTAAAGAACACACAATTAGACAGACTGTTCATATCTGTGCAAGCTTTTCTTAAATTTTTGAAAAGACGTCTGGAGATATTAGAATATTTATATATTTCTAAAGACAAACACGAGTCATTTGTCAACAGATGGGGGGGAATTCATGAAAGCTATTTAATTAAATTTATTTTTTAATATTTTTATAGTATAATGTATTCCAAAGTATTCTTAAGACGTATCATATACTGAATATTCACACCACTATCTTGTAAATTTTTACTATGTCTTATTTGCATAATGTCAATAGTATAACAATGCCATACATGTCATGTCATTCACTATGTCTTGTAAAAATGTATGTATGCAGTTTGAACACCAAAAAGATCAATAAAAAATAAAAAAAATAAAAGTTCTGCACATCTTACTGGTAATAAAGACCTGGTGGATACATTCTCGCTGTTTAAAACCTATCTTGACGGGAAGTTCGATACTCTTTATAAAGACTTGGCCGTTGGCAATGAGAACTTTAAACTTGCAACCAAACTCAAGCCGGAAGTTTCAGTTAAGCGCATTCGTTCTGCAGAATGCCGTGCCATTATGAGTATCAAGGAAAAGAAAAGACCTCATCCTTATAGAACCTCTGCAGCTACTGTTTCTGCTCCTCCTGCTCCAATGCCAAATCAACATAATGTTCGACAAAACAACAGCCGCCCTTACGGACCAGCAGACGGAGGGAATCCTCATCTCATGACATCTGTTTCAACTGCAACCAGCTTGGTCACTGGCGAACTCAGTGCCCCCTTTTCAGTTCAAAATCAGCTATCCCAGGATCATCAAGACAACATAGTTAATGATAAGTATAGTTATACTACTTTTTTAGATGAAAGCAATCTTTATGGACAGTTTGAACTGTTTCTGTCACATGCAAACTATTTTGACAATATTGATATTTCATCTGTTGCAAAAGGGGTAAAATATAGCGTACGCAAGCATATACAATTTTGGAAACATATAGGTGCAAATGAATTTGTTATAAATACTATCAAACATGGTTACGTTATTCCTTTTTTGCAGACTCCTACATCTATGTCATTTAAGAATAACAAATCTGTTAATGTCCATTCTAAATTTGTAAATGAAGCAATTTCAGAATTACTTGATATCAGATGTGTTATTGAAACTCCATTTCAACCATTTGTTGTAAATCCGCTTAGTGTTGCGGTTCAAAGTTCGGGCAAAAAACGTCTAATTTTGGATCTAAGTGAACTGAATGTTTTTTTTATTAAAAAGGAAAGAATAAAATTTGAAGACTGGAAAGTGGCTTTAAACTATTTCACAAAAGATTGCTATCAATTTAAGTTTGATCTTAAGTCTGTTTTTTTTCATTATGACGTATGTACTAAACAACAAACATATTTAAGATTTTGCTGGAACAATACATTTTATTGTCTACAGTGTTAGCCTTTGGTCTATCATCTGCTCCATATCTATTCACTAAATGTTTACGTCCAATCGTAAAATATTGGCGAGAAAATGGCGTAGATATTGTACTTTACTTAGATGATGGACTTGGAATGGGTAAAAATAAACAAGAAGCTTCCGAATGTTCATCTTTTGTGAAAACGTCTTTGTTAGAAGCATGGTTTTTAATTAACATGGACAAGTCTATTTTTGAACCATTCCAATGTTTAGAGTGGTTAGGTTTAGTTTGGAATTCGTCTGATTTTTCAATTAGTATATCAGATAGACGGATTGAAAATACCCTAACATCATTGGTTGATGTTTAAAATAACTTTCCTAATTTCACAGCACGTGAATTGGCTCAGGTAACGGGAAAGGTAATTTCTATGTGTCCAGTCATGGGTAACATAACTAGTTTAATGACCCGTTATTCACACTGGGCTATTGAAAACAGAGTAAAGTGGGATTTAAAGTTAATATTGGAATGTCCTGATTGTGTATTCAATGAGCTCGCATTTTGGCTGAATAACATTCAAAGATTAAACAGAAAACATTTAGCAGGTTATTCTTTTCCTCACGTGGTTGTATATTCTGATGCTAGTAATGTAGCTGCTGGTGCTTACTCGATAGATATCGACTCTAATATTTTTCATCAGATGTGGACTTTACAAGACTCCTTACAGAGTTCTACATGGAGAGAACTTCAAGCTATTTTGTTGGCATTGATGTCGTTTAAAAATCGTGTAAGAAATAAATGTGTTAAATGGCATACAGATAATAATAACTGTGTTTTCATTGTTCAGAAAGGAAGTGCAAAAGAACATTTACAAGAGATAGCTATTAATATTTTTAAGTTCTGTTCTGAATTGAATATAACGTTAGATGTTGTTTGGATCCCGAGATCTGAAAATACTAAAGCTGATTATATTTAAAAAATTATTGATATAGAAGACTGGGGAACAAGCATAGAATTTTTTTAATTCGTAGATGATATGTGGGTGCGGCATACTGTGGACAGGTTTGCGAGTAATTTAAATAAAAAAATACCAAGGTTTAATTCTAAATTCTGGAATCCAGGTGTTGAAGCAGTTGATGCGTTCACGCAAAATTGGAATAATGAAGTTAATTGGATTGTTCCTGCAATTTCTGTTGTTTGTAGAGCAATTAGACATTTGATTTTATGTAAAGCTAGAGGCACTTTGATAGTTCCAAAGTGGCCTTCCTCGTCATTTTGGACAATGATTTTGAAAAGAGGTTCGCATTTGCAACCATATGTAATTGATGTTTTAGAGTTTCAACCAAATCAGAACATTTTTATTCATGGTATGAATAATAATTCCTTGTTGGGATCTTCTGAATTCGTTTCTAGTGTTTTAGCTATAAGATTGAACGCTGTGTTCACGTAAGAATTTACGACAAGGCTGTTGAGCAAGGTCGCAAAGTAAAGACATGGCCAATATATTGGCAAGGTCAAATGTTGATGACAAGGCCAAATTTAATAGGCAAGGTCTCACTGACATGGCAAGTGTGGAAAATAAATCTGGCAAGGTCATTTAAATATATTGTAAGCTAGTAGTAGTATAGTAGATTATATTTCCATTTCATATTCACGTTTTTCAGATATTTTTTCATGTGGAGTATGGAAATCCTTGCCTAAGCCAGTCGACAAAGATTTGTCATCTTTATATGAGTGCCTACATGAGTGCTGTCTGCATTCGAAGGCCGAGAATATCAAAAGAAAATATTCATATGCATTTAACAATTTCTGTAAGTGGTGTAATAACTAATCTTATGTTAAACCTTTACCAGCTTCAGATTTTTATGTTTCATTGTACTTAATACACCTACAACAAATGTATCAAAGACATTTAATTCGTATGCTAAGGTTGAAGAAGCATATTATTCCATAAGCTGGGATCATAAACTAGCTGGCTATCCCAATCCGTGTTATTCACAGTTGTGTATATCGGTTAAAGAAGGAGCTCATAGAAAGATTGCACATGTTATTGTAAATAAAAAAGAACCAATTACGCCAGATATTTTAAAGAAAATTGTTATTAAATATGGTCAAGAATGTAACAATCTTATAGAAATTAGAATTTGTTGTATGTGTCTTATTAGCTATGCAGGGTTTCTAAGATTTTCTGAAATGGTAAATTTAAAAAGATCTGATTTAAAATTTTCTGATACACATGTATCTTTGCTCATTCAGAAAAGCAAAACTGATCATTATAGAGAAGGCACACAGGTTTTAATTGCTAGAACAGATACACAAACATGTCTTGTTAGTATGTTGGAGAAATATTTATTATTATCCAATATTGACGCATCATCTTCAAATTATATATTTAGATCCATGTATTTATGTAAAAAATCTAAGTCTTATAAACTGAGAGGTCTTAAACCATTATCATATACTAGAGTAAGAGAAATTATATTATCAGCTCTTGAATCTATAGGTTTAGATAAGTCCAAATTTGGATTACATAGCTTGAGATCAGGTGGAGCTACTGCAGCTGCATCAGCTGGCATTCATGATAGATTATTTAAGAAGCATGGTAGATGGGCTTCAGATAAAGCAAAAGATGGCTATGTAAGAAAAAATATTAAAGAAAAACTGACAGTGTCTAAAAGTTTGGGAATATAATTTTCATAAATATACTATATATATGTATTATTCTCTGTTCAGATCTACTTGGCTTTCTTTGTCTTTCGAAAGGCTGCTACAGCTGTAGGCACATTTATCCTATTTATGTGTTGTTTTATTTATTAAATAATTTATATTCGTTTGAGTTATTGGTCACATGACGTTGTAACGGTCAAGTGATTGTTTACTATAAACACGTGTGTGTTTATATCAAGCACATGGTGTGTGTTTACGTTCAATTTGATTGGATGGCATATACCCGTAGTACCGGTTTTACGGGTATATGTCCTCATGATTTTCGTGAAAAGCATGACTAAGTATTACTTAAGGGGTTAGTTTGAGAAAATAAAGTTATTCAAAGTTTGCCTATAGTTCAAAGTAGCAGCATTAGTTATTATGTTTACCCACCCACCCACCCTTTTATGAGATGGTTATCGTTAATGGGAGTATATGCATCATATATTACATTATATTAATAGGAATTTTTCCTCTTTTGTAGATAGTTTTTGATTGTGTAACTGTATATTACTGTGCTATTGTATGATTGGATTGGTCGTGTGCATGAATTATAGTGAAGGACTTTAGTTTGAGAAGCATATTGAATGTAAAGTTAATATCAAAGGCTGCTACAGCTGTAGGCACACTTATCCTATTTATGTGTTGTTTTATTTATTAAATAATTTATATTCGTTTGAGCTGGCGAATTAGAATATAAGAACAAATAAACAAAAACTACATCTGGTGGGGTCTGTGTTAGAGAATATCCGGAGAAATTCGGACTGCAAATAGAAAATAGAGGTTTCTTGGATAGGGATATTACCAGGGGATGATTTCCGACATTGACTTTCATTGAGGGTCTCACGAGGTCAGTACTTTCCACTCAAAACGTTTTTGTAAAGGTTCGTTTTAGAGAGAAAAGTTAAATAACAAAATACCAAACTCTAGGAGAATTCAAAACGGAAAGTCCCTTTAAATCAAATGGCAAACATCAAAAGCTCAAACACGTCAAACAAATGAATAACAACATTCATATTCCTGACATGGAACAGGCATTTTCCTATGTTGAAAAATGTGGTGTAAACCTGGTTTAATAGCTAGCATAACCTCTCACTTGTTTGACAGTCGTATAAAATTAAATTTTATTGACAACAATGTGTGATCAAGACAAACAGATATAATAGGAAGAATGGTGAAGAAGAGAAATATATATTTGGTTGGCTAGTTAAATTTTAAGTCTGTAAATTTCTACAATTCTATTGTAGGTTTGATTTGTTTCTAATGATACATGTACTGAATGAGTTTAGAAATGCAACACATTTTTTTGTAGATAAAAATGTCAACAATTACACAATAAATTTTTTATACCATTGATACCAATTATACATATGCCATTTTAACTAGTGTTTCTTATCTAAAAGGTATGTTAAATTCATATTTGTAGTATTAGAAATCAAACGATAGTTGTGGGTTTCACAATGCACCGACTCAATGATACAAATGGCAGTTGAGCAATCGGAATACTATAGACAAGGGGTGATAAACAAGCTGATATATATGTTTCATGTTAGGTAAACAGTTAGGAATAAAATGAAATTTACCCTAATAAGTTTTACCTTTTCCTTGCTTTCTTACAAATTAAGCCTACTGCTTATGTCATATATGTGAATATTATTGTAATAAGTATGTTTTTATAGTGATAAAGATAATAATTGACTGCTGTACCCCTATTTTTGACAATTGTTTTGTTCACACATCGTTGTCAATATAATGGAAATTTATGCGACTGTAATACAAGTGAGAAGACAACACAGGGTTTAATCCACCGTTTTCTACATAGGAAAATGTCTGTACCAAGTCAGGAATATGACAGTTGTTATCCATTCGTTTGATTTGTTTGAGCTTTTGATTTTGCTATTTGATTAGGGACTGTCTTTTATGATACCGCCATTTGCGGAAGTTTACTCAAATCATGTCCGTGCGTCCGTCAGGTCTTATGAGAGCTCTCACATATACAATTATTTCTAGATTATTACGTGGATATCAATGATGTATATCGACAATTTCTCATCAACTGATTTTCAAACAGTTATGGCTTGTTTCGCCCAGCTATTGAATCGTAAGCGCATTCACGTGTATAATTAATGCCACATTATTATAAATATTATGGGAAAAATTAATATCACCAATATGTCATGGGTAAAACAAAATTAAAAATTAAAACAACATTTCATAGCTTTTCTAGATTCATCTTGATTATTAGGAATGATCAGAGCCGAATAATTGAAAGCCAATAATGTACACATTTGTAAGATTCAAAACAATTGTAAAGCTATAAGACCAAAAAAGGGCGTAAACATTTAAGACGAATCCATCAACTATTGTTGTGGGTGTTAACCACTTGGATCTACAGTAATTCTAACTTCATTAACGAAAAATTAAAGAAAGATTTAAAATAAATCATGTTTGTGCTGAATTTGTGGTAATTTGATGATACCCTTGGAGATTGATAGTTCACCAGCAGTTCAAAAACCGGTACCAATCATCTATTTTTTCAAAGAGTTTTACTATTAGTAACTATAAATTTTATAGAAAATTCCGTTGTATGCTGAACTTGTATTAATATAGCCTGTGCAATTTCCCCTGTGAACTCTCTATATGACTTAAACTGTTCAACATTTACCCGCCATTTGCGGAAGTTTACTCAAATCATGTCCGTGCGTCCTTCCGGTCTTACGAGCGTTCTCACATATACAATAATTTCTAGATTATTACGTGTATATCAATGATATATATTGACAATTTCTCATCAAAGATTCGTAAACGTGATAGTTCTCGTGCACTATTTTGTTTTACAAAGGTCATTTTGTATCTATGATGAGTTTATTTTTAACGTGTATATGCCTCGAACTATTCACTGTTTGTATTTTATCATTTCATTTGATACCCATATCTGCATGTATAATATGGATTTTTCGATTGCTTGGTATCCAATGTCCTTTTAACATGTATTTAGTCATACAACGCTGAACGTTGTCAAAAGGAAAACAATAAAATCAATAAATACCTTCAGATTCTTATATCGTGTTCGATTTATTTGAACATTCTATTTATGTTTTACCATATTCGTGAATTATGTAAAGTAGTTATTATAATAAAGATCAGCTTATACGATATTACAGTAATAAATTTAGATTAAAAATGATTTCCTTTGAAACGATGGTCCTGAAACGGTTTCATTATTAATGAGAACAAGCATGTAGTATGTGTTTGAAATAACTATGACGCTGAGTAAATGTCGGGTATATGATATTTTCTTATCTAATATTTGTAACATACCAACAACAGACACAAATGCATTTTATAGTTTGATTTAGCAATAATGTTATTATATGAAAATGTAACAATGGGGATTATAAAACTATATATAATATATTAAACGAATAATCTGATAAGTTTTCCCGATGAATATATCTGAAAAATGTGCTAGATATTCGAAACTGGAAACTTTTAGGAAGCGTTAAGTATTATATGGGGTAAAAACAATCAGCAATCAGCAATTCTAAAATTTGACATACAACTATGAAGATAAAAACACAAATTATAATTATCTGAATTAGTATAGGTACATAGTGCAGGAAGCCTACAAAGTTCCTTAGTACAAGCTATAGGAGGAGAGTAGACGAACTAAGTACTAGCTATAGGAGGAGAGTAGACGAACTAAGTACTAGCTATAGGAGGAGAGTAGACGAACTAAGTACTAGCTATAGGAGGAGAGTAGACGAACTAAGTACTAGCTATAGGAGGAGAGTAGACGAACTAAGTACTAGCTATAGGAGGAGATTAGACGAACTAAGTACTAGCTATAGGAGGAGAGTAGACGAACTAAGTACTAGCTATAGGAGGAGAGTAGACGAACTAAGTACTAGCTATAGGAGGAGAGTAGACGAACTAAGTACTAGCTATAGGAGGAGTGTAGACGAACTAAGTAAAATAAGCGAAAGTCATTTCTAATCCCACTGCTAATAAAAAAAAAACCTGCATGAAATATACTTGGGTTGTTATTTTGAACGCTTTACCCACGTTGTCTCTATACTATTTTCAAGTGTATGTTCGTTCATGTATCATCATTCAGTCCAATTGAAGAAACAAAGGGCGATGCTTAGCACACAAATCCTTACATATTATAATTTGAAGCTTTACTTTGTAAATGTTCAACTCTATGTACAGTTGACTTGAATAAAATATTTGAAGAAACCAAGGTGCAGATATCATTTATACGGTTACACATATTAACCAACACAAAGAGACTTACGACAAATATGAGCCCACAGAACATAAAATAGAACATCACGAAGTCGTATAATAATTGAGTTAAACGAGATCCTTCATGAATTAAAAAAAAAATATATTTAATAGGTATTGGCTATTTCTGGAGTGCTAAACTTGATTGCGAGTATCTAGAATCACCTACGTTCTAACGGATGGATAGTTTGCCCACCTCTTTATCTTTCTCCACTATTTTTGTTACATAATACGTTTTCGTAAGAAGCAGATTCTTTATATTTTTTTTTTACGATGGTTGATAAGATATTTATCAAAATTGTATCGGATAATATTCCACAATAGATAAATCTTTTAACACCAAAATTTAGTAAAACATGCAAAGAAACCGTTGTTGCTCGGTAAAATGGTTTGTCGCTTTCCTTCCAATGCATTAAACATCTTGAAATATGAGAATTGAAACGTGCAATAACTGTCATACACGTTAACGGATATGACATAAATGAAGGACTATGATATTGTGGT